>QLOH01000349.1:0-600000 GCA_026901365.1 Sesbania bispinosa | reverse complement strand
ATAATTACATAGTATTTGAAAAATTCACCAAAATTGACCGGGAAGGTCCTCTAACCAACCCATGCATGCATGCAAAATCCAACATCAAAATAAAAACAACAAGTTTGCACCACCCCCACCCTCACCACAAACTACTCCATTAGGGTTAAGGTTGGTGACTTACACACCTAGGGGACCAAGAGTCCCAAAATGGCCACTTTTGAATTTCAACCTAGAAACACACCACAGCATTTGGGCATGTGTGGAGGCCCCAAATTTAATTTTCCACATTTTTCTCCCACTGTTTGCTATTTTTAATTAATTAAATGCATCTTTTGGCCATTTAATTCACTATAAATACATAATAATCCAAAAAATCACCAAACTTGACCGGGGAGGTCCTCCCACCAAACCATGCATACATGCAAAGTCCCACGTTAAAATAAAAACTTCAAGGTTGCACCACCCCCACCTCACCACAAATTACTCCATTAGGGTTAGGGTTGGTGACTTACACAACTAGGGGACCAAAAGTCCCAAAATGCAACTTTTGAATTTCAACCCAGAAACTCACCACAACATTTGTGCATGTGTGGAGGCAGCAAATTTAATTTTCCATAATTTTCTCCCACCATTTGCTATTTTTTAGTAACTATATGCATCTTTTGGCCATTTAATTCACTATAATTACATAGTATTTGAAATATTCACCAAAATTGTCCGGGGAGGTCCTCTCACCAACCCATGCATGCATGAAAAGTCCACGTCAAAATAAAACAACAAGGTTGCACCACCCCCACCTCACCACAACTACTCCATTAGGGTTAGGGTTGGTGACTTACACACCTAGGGGACCAAGAGTCCCAAAATGCCACTTTTGAATTTCAATCGAGAAACTCACCACAACATTTGGGCATGTGTGGAGGCCTCAAATTTAATTTTCCACATGTTTCTCCCACTGTTGCTATTTTTAGATAATTAAATGCATCTTTTGGCCATTTAATTCATTATAAATACATAATAATCCAAAAAAATCACCAAACTTGACCGGGGTGGTCCTCCACCAAACCATGCATGCATGCAAAGTCCAACGTTAAAATAAAAACTTCAAGGTTGCACCACCCCCACCTCACCACAAATTACTCCATTAGAGTTAGGGTTGGTGACTTACACACCTAGGGGACCAAGAGTCCCAAAATGCCACTTTTGAATTTAAACCCAGAAACTCACCACAACATTTGTGCATGTGTGGAGGAAGCAAATTTAATTTTCCATAATTTTCTCCCACCATTTGCTATTTTTTTAGTAATTATATTCATCTTTTGGCCATTTAATTCACTATAATTACATAGTATTTCAAAAATTCACCAAAATTGACCGGGAGGTCCTCTCACCAACCCATTCATGCATGCAAAGTCCCACTTCAAAATAAAAACAGCAAGGTTGCACCACCCCCACCTCACCACAAACTACTCCATTAGGGTTAGGATTGGTGACTTACACACCTAGGGGATCAAGAGTCCCAAAATGCCACTTTTGAATTTCAACCCAGAAACTCCCTTAACATTTGTGCATGTGTGGAGGCATCAAATTTAATTTTCCATAATTGTCTCCATCCATTTACTATTTTTTAGTAATTATATGCATCTTTTGGCCATTTAATTCACTATAATTACATAGTATTTCAAAAATTCACCCAAATCGACCGGGGAGGTCCTCTCACCAACCCATGCGTGCATGCAAAGTCCCACGTCAAAATAAAAACAACAGGGTTGCACCAACCCCACCTCACCACAAACAACTCCATTAGGGTTAGGATTGGTGACTTACACACCTATGGGACCTAGAGTCCCAAATGCCACTTTTGAATTTCAAGACAGAAACTCACCACAACATTTGTGCATGTATGGAGGCAGCAAATTTCATCTTCCATAATTTTCTCCCACCATTAATTAATTTTTAGTAATTATATGCATTTTTAAGACATTTAATTCACTATAATTTCATAGTATTTCAAAAATTCACCAAATTGACCGGGGAGGTCCTCTCACCAACCCATGCATGCATGCAAAGTCCCACGTCAAAATAAAAACAACAAGGTTGCACCACCCCCACCTCACCACAAACTACTCCATTAGGGTTAAGGTTGGTGACTTACACACCTATGAGACCAAGAGTCGCGAAATGCCACTTTTGAATTTCAACCCAGAAACTCAGCACGACATTTTTGCATGCATGGAGGCCTCAATAATAATTTTCCACATTTTCTCCCACTGCTTGCTATTTTTTAATTAATTAAATGCATCTTTTGGCCATTTAATTCACTATAAATACATGAGTAGGTGACTTTTATATTTGTAAGTCTGTTTACTTTCTTTTCTTTGTGTAATGGGTTGGAGTACCCCTTGTACTCCCTATTAATGCATTTCATTTTGCCTAGCAATAAAAAAATTCACTATAAATACATAATAACCCAAAAAATCACCAAACTTGATCGGAGTGGTCCTCCCACCAAACCATGCATGCATGCAAAGTCCCACGTTAGAATAAAAACTTCAAGGTTGCACCACCCCCACCTCACCACAAACTATTCCATTAGGGTTAGGGTTGGTTACTTACACACCTAGGGGACCAAGAGTCCCAAAATGCCACTTTGAATTTCAACCCAGAAACTCACCACAACATTTGTGCATGTGTGCAGGCAGCAAATTTAATTTTCCATAATTTTCTCCCACCATTTGCTATTTTTTAGTAATTATATGCATCTTTTGGCAATTTAATTCACTATAATTACATAGTATTTGAAAAATTCACCAAAATTGACCGGGAAGGTCCTCTAACCAACCCATGCATGCATGCAAAATCCAACATCAAAATAAAAACAACAAGTTTGCACCACCCCCACCTCACCACAAACTACTCCATTAGGGTTAAGGTTGGTGACTTACACACCTAGGGGACCAAGAGTCCCAAAATGCCACTTTTGAATTTCAACCTAGAAACACACCACAGCATTTGGGCATGTGTGGAGGCCTCAAATTTAATTTTCCACATTTTTCTCCCACTGTTTGCTATTTTTAATTAATTAAATGCATCTTTTGGCCATTTAATTCACTATAAATACATAATAATCCAAAAAAAATCACCAAACTTGACCGGGGAGGTCCTCCCACCAAACCATGCATACATGCAAAGTCCCACGTTAAAATAAAAACTTCAAGGTTGCACCACCCCCACCTCACCACAAATTACTCCATTAGGGTTAGGGTTGGTGACTTACACAACTAGGGGACCAAAAGTCCCAAAATGCAACTTTTGAATTTCAACCCAGAAACTCACCACAACATTTGTGCATGTGTGGAGGCAGCAAATTTAATTTTCCATAATTTTCTCCCACCATTTGCTATTTTTTTAGTAATTATATGCATCTTTTGGCCATTTAATTCACTATAATTACATAGTATTTCAAAAATTCACCAAAATTGACCGGAGAGGTCCTCTCACCAACCCATGCATGCATGAAAAGTCCACGTCAAAATAAAACAACAAGGTTGCACCACCCCCACCTCACCACAAACTACTCCATTAGGGTTAGGTTGGTGACTTACACACCTAGGGGACCAAGAGTCCCCAAAATGCCACTTTTGAATTTCAACCTAGAAACTAACCACAACATTTGGGCATGTGTGGAGGCCTCAAATTTAATTTTCCACATGTTTCTCCCACTGTTTGCTATTTTTAGATAATTAAATGCATCTTTGGCCATTTAATTCATTATAAATACATAATAATCCAAAAAATCACCAAACTTGACCGGGGTGGTCCTCCCACCAAACCATGCATGCATGCAAAGTCCCACATTAAATAAAAAACTTCAAGGTTGCACCACCCCCACCTCACCACAAATTACTCCATTAGGGTTAGGGTTGGTGACTTACACACCTAGGGGACCAAGAGTCCCAAAATGCCACTTTTGAATTTCAACCCGAAACTCACCACAACATTTGTGCATTTGTGGAGGCAGCAAATTTAATTTTCCATAATTTTCTCCCACTATTTGCTATTTTTTAGTAATTATATGCATCTTTTGGCCATTTAATTCACTATAATTACATAGTATTTGAAAAATTCACCAAAATTGACCGGGGAGGTGCTCTAACCAACCCATGCATGCATGCAAAATCCCACTTCAAAATAAAACAAACAAGGTTGCACCACCCCCACCTCACCACAAACTACTCCCTTAGGGTTTGGGTTGGTGACTTACATAGGGGACCTAGAGTCCCAAAATGCCACTTTTGAATTTCACCCAGAAAACTCACCACAACATTTAGGCATGTGTGGAGGCCTCAAATTTAATTTTCCACATTTTTCTCCCTCTGTTTGCTATTTTTAATTAATTAAATGCATCTTTTGGCAATTTAATTCACTATAAATAATAATCCAAAAAATCACCAAACTTGACCGGGGTGGTCCTCCCACCAAACCATGCATGCATGCAAAGTTCCACGTCAAAATAAAAACAACAAGGTTGCACCACCCCCCACCTCACCACAAACTACTCCATTAGGGTTACGGTTGGTGACTTACACACCTAGAGGACCAAGAGTCCCAAAATGCCACTTTTGAATTTCAACCCAGAAACTCACCACAACATTTGTGCATGCGTGGAGGCAGCAAATATTATTTTCCATAATTTTCTCCCACCATTTGCTATTTTTAGTAATTATATGCATCTTTTGGCCATTTAATTCACTATAATTACATAGTATTTAAACAATTCACCAAAATTGACCGAGGAGGTCCTCTCACCAACCGATGCATGCATGAAAAGTCCCACATCAAAATAAAAACAACAAGGTTGCACCACCCCAACCTCACCACAAACTACTCCATTAGGGTTAGGGTTGGTGACTTACACACCTAGGGGACCAAGAGTCCCAAAATGCCACTTTTGAATTTCAACCCAGAAACTCACCACAACTTTTATGCATGTGTGGAGGCAGCAAATTTCATTTTCCATAATTTTCTCCCACCATTTGCTATTTTTTAGTAATCATATGCATTTTTAAGCCATTTAATCACTATAATTACATGGTATTTCAAAAATTCACCAAATTTGACCGTGGAGGTCCTCTCACCAACCCATGTATGCATGCAAAGTCCCACGTCAAAATAAAAACAACAAGGTTGCACCACCCCCACCTCACCACAAACTACTCCATTAGGGTTAGGGTTGGTGACTTACACACTTAGGGGACCAAGAGTCACAAAATGTCACTTTTGAATTTCAACCCAGAAACTCACCACAACATTTTTGCATGCATAGAGGCCCTCAAAAATAATTTTCCACATTTTCTCCCTCTCTTTGCTATTTTTAATTAATTAAATGCATCTTTTGGCCATTTAATTCACTATAAATACATAATAATCCAAAAAAATCACCAAACTTGACCGAGGTGGTCCTCCCACCAAACCATGCATGCATGCAAAGTCCCACGTCAAAATAAAAACAACAAGGTTGCACAACCCCCACCTCACCACAAACTATTCCATTAGGGTTTGGGTTGGTGACTTACACACATAGGGGACCAAGAGTCCCAAAATGCCACTTTTGAATTTCAACCCAAAACTCACCACAATATTTGTGCATGTGTGGAGGCAGCAAATTTAATTTTCCATAATTTTCTCCCACCATTTGCTATTTTTTAGTAATTATATGCATCTTTTGGCCATTTAATTCACTATAATTACATAGTATTTCAAAAATTCACCAAAATTAACCGGGGAGGTCCTCTCAGCAACCCATGCATGCATGCAAAGTCCCACGTCAAAATAAAACAAACAAGGTTGCACCACTTCCACCTCACCACAAACTACTCCATTAGGGTTAGGGTTGGTGACTTACACACCTAGGGGACCAAGAGTCCCAAATGCCACTTTTGAATTTCAACCCAGAAACTCACCACAACATATGTGCATGTGTGGAGGCAGCAAATTTCATTTTCCATAATTTTCTCCCACCATTTGCTATTTTTTAGTAATTATATGCATTTTTAAGCCATTTAATTCACTATAATTACATAGTATTTCAAAAATTCACCAAAATTGACCGGGGAGGTCCTCTCACCTACCCATGCATGCATGCAAAGTCCCACGTCAAAATAAAAACAACAAGGTTGCACCACCCCGACCTCACCACAAACTACTCCATTAGGGTTTGGGTTGGTGACTTACACACCTAGGGGACCAAGAGTCACAAAATGCCACTTTTGAATTTCAACCCAGAAACTCACCACAATATTTTGCATGCATGGAGGCGTCAAAAATAATTTCCCCCCGAATTTTATCCCACTCTTTGTATTTTTAAGCAATTAAAACCATTTTATACCCATTTAATTCACTATAAATACAAAATATTCCAAAAAATTACCAAACTTGACCGGGGTCCTCAAACCAACCCATGCATGCATGCAAAGTCCCATGTAATAATACAAACAACAAGGTAGCACCAACCCCTAGGGGTGGAAACAGGCTAGGCCAGGCCGGGCTTTGGCAGGCCTGAGCCTGGGCCTGACTCATAATTCTTAAGCCTGAGCCTGGTTTGTTACCTGTTACAAACCATTTGTAAGGCCTTGGCCTGGCCTGCGAAAAAGCATGGCCTGGCCTAGCCTGTAAGCCTGTTTAGAAGCCTATTTTATAACAAGGCCTACAAACAGGACAACAGACCTATAAGCGTATGCAGGCCAACAGGCCTTTTAAGCAGATTTTTTATATAATTAATTTAATATATTCTAATATTTTACTATATTATAATTTTTTAATTATATTTATAGTTATTTATATAATTAATTTAATATATTATATATTATTATATTAAACTGGCCGGCCTGTTAAGCTTAATAGGCTTTTTTCATAGGCCTGAAGCCTGACCTATTTAACTAAACAGGCCTTTTAACAACCCTTGGCCTGACCTTTTTAATAAACGAGCCAGGCCAGGCTAGGCCATAAATAGGCCAGGCCGTAGGCCCCTGACAGGCCGGCTGGCCTATTCCCACCCCTAACCACCCCCACCATCACAACAAACTCCTACATTAGGGTTAGTGTTAGTGACTTACACACATAGTGGACCTAGAGGCGCCCATGGCCACTTTTGAATTTCACAACCAAATCTCACCACAACGTTTGTGCATGCATGGAGGCCTCAAAAATAGTTTCCCAGAATTTTATCCCACTCTTTTGTATTTTTAAGCAATTAAAACCATTTTTACCCATTTAATTCACTATAAATACATAATATATTAAAACCTATATTAAAACCATTTTAAGTAATTAAATCCTTTTTTCCAGAATTTACATCCACAATTTGCAAAATCTGAACGCATCTAAACTAAAATATTAAATAATTTAAGTAATGAACACCTATTTAAGCAATTTATTTCCAAAATATTTGAGCAAACAAAACCAACAAGGGTATTAAATTTCTAGCAAATTAGACCAATTAAAGAACACATACAAAATAAATTTACCCAATTACTTAGTCAATATTACAATTATTCACTACCAAAACTATACATTAAATTAGCAAACATATAACAACATTTATCAAATTAATATTTTACGAGATAAAATATTTATATCATTAGCGAATATTATACCCTTCGCTTTTTCTGGGCTCTTCAAATATATACAATTAGTTTCTAAAAACAATTAATGGAGAATGAAAAGTAATTAAATAAATTTTGGGAAGACTAACTCAGGACCACAACACCACGAGTCCCTTCCACTACCCAGCACCAAAAAACTCTCTCTTTCTTTTCCAAGAGTTACAACCATTAAGCCGTTTGAAATTCACACTGTTCCTCTCACTCTCACTACCACCCACACCTTATTCGTCTTCCATCTCCAACAATCCTCCATCAATGACGAACAACAACAAGCGTCACAACGGCTCCTTCGGCCAGCACCTTGCTCCGTGATCCCCCACCACGACCTGCATACAGGTAAATGTTTCTTCCCACATCAAACTTTTCATTTCAAACTACTCCATTTAAACCCTAATCAAACCTACCGATCCATGAAATAGAACACATTTAACATTAAAAAAGACATTTCCATGTATTTTTCAAATACTAACACAAACAACGATTTCACTCTTCCTATTACAGAGAAATCGGTGGAAGCTCCTCGCGAGGACCTCAATCAGGCAAGTTCCACCACCACCGCGGCAACGCACACCCAAAGGTAGTTTTAAACAACCATCAACTTTAAACCCTAAAGAAAATAGCAATTTGTACTCAGATCGTTCATATTAGGTTTCTGTTCCTTTAGAAATTGCTTGCATGTCACTTTCTGAAAAGTTCCAAGTACAATGTACCATGAAAAGTACTACTACATAATAATTTTGCAATTTGTTTAACCATTTTCTTACCAAAAGTAAGCACCTTTCCCTACTTGAAACCTGCATTTGGAAAATTTAATTCATAAAAATAAGCCAATTAGAAAAATTTGGGTACATAACACGTACCCCATGTTTTGGGACCACTATGACCACAAACACAAAAAACAAATTGTTCTTTAAACACACATGAGGGAAATTTCTGACAATTAGTTTCCACTTTGGTTTACTTTTGTCTCTTTATGTCACGATTTCTAAATGTGATAAGAATGTTGTACCTACAATTACAATTAACCTTCTCTGTTCATTTTCAACAAGACACCCACTACTTTTATTAGTACCACATTCAAGGCAACGTGGGAACCACTACAGGTACATAGTTAAGTCCTATTCCATATTTCATATTCAAATAGTGCCATTTATTTTACTATAAAATATATCATCATCCCATGCAGACAAGGATCATGGTGGCTGAAGGATTAAATAAGTTCCAAGTTCCACCATTGGAGCCAACATGCAAATTCTGGACCCTGCTGAGAAAGTACACACCCCATCGAAATCAAAATACACGAGGGGAGACAATGGTTTGAAGATGGCTTGCTCCAGATGATGCAGTACTACATACCTGCACTTAACAGTTGAAATCAACTACACCTACAGACTCCAAAATTACTTCCATGTCCAGATTTGGCGTCCAAACGGGTTAGGTGAAATACAGTACAATGAAGTTCAACAAGTTCATCACGAAGTGAAGGAAGAACCACAAGAAATAGTGATCATAGACGACGATGATGATGAAAATCAGGTTCCAACACATGGTCATCAAATACTTTGGACAACAAAAGTGACCAAGGCAATGGAAGAAGGCAGACAAGGACTGGGTTATTCCCTTTCATCACACCTCTTATTTTGCATTTAGTTTTAGTCCTCAACTAGTACTGCATGTGATTTACATAATTGTTTACAATAAACATTGAAGAAACACTACTCTAGGAATCACTCAAACATTAATTAATTAATTATAATGCTCAATTAACATGGTCTACTTATACCAATATTGTTCACCAAACACACATCTCCACTTAGCGTGCAATGGTTTGTCTTTGTGGTACATTAATTATAAATTAAGCCTTTTAAAATATAACCCAGCCCCCCCCATTTTATTCCTGTAAGTCAATTGTGACTTACTATCGCACTTTCCTCCATCAACCATACATACCAATAAAAAGAATAAATGGACCTTACCCGTTGTGCATTGCATGTGCTTTACATCTTTGGACTTAACAGTTATGTTACACTATTCTACTAAATCACACAAAAAAAAAATTAAAATTGCAATGCTCATATGCAAGTGGTCTACTTATCACCCATTACCCTAATCAATACAACAACTCTTATGTAGGTTCTCCCTGTCACAATAGTGACATCTGAGCTGCAATCCTGAGCAAAAGAAAATTAAGGTCAAACTGCCAGCGGTGAAATTCAAACTTGGACGCTTCTATGGAATACCAAGATAGCCAAGCATTGCCGATTTGGGCAAGGGTATTACCAATACTGCAGGAAAGCAAGACTACACCATGGAGATGAGCTCACATTCTGGAAAATTAATGGGGCACCACACTATGGTTTCCAAGTCAAACGTCAAAGGGAGTAATTTCAAAAATTAAAGTTGCAGGAGGATTGTAATGTTTTGTTAATATTAGGTTGTTTGGGTTCTGTAATTATAAACTGCAAGTCCTACTTTTCTGCACCTAAGAACAATGTTAACTGTTATTTTAAACTTACGCTTGTTTGGATTTTAAGAGCCTTGAATCATGTTTGCTAGAATTTTCAGCCTAAATATATTAGTATTGTTACATTTTCATTAGGGATTGCTGGATTTTGATTTCTAAGACTGTGTGCTGGGTGCATTAGGAGTTTCAAACGTGAACTGTAACAGGTCTTGAATAGAGGAGAACCGGCAAATGGGTTGTTAAGTCAGGGAGTTCATGTTAAATAATAAAACATTTCACATTTCAGTCAAAAAGGACCAAACAACAAATACAATAACTTAACAAATAAAGGAAGTTCCGGTAGCCAGTAAAGCATCCGGACCGTCCAACATCATTAAACGCGATCCAACGGCATATAATGCATGTATCGCCGATGATACATGAATTTGATGACTCACGCTAGACGGCACCTCTAGAGACCCCCACTCTCTATTCTCTCATCTCTCAAACTCTCTCATTTCCTCAAAGAAATAAAAAAGGAAACGCCCCTTCTTTCTCTCTTCCTCTTCACTTCCTTTCTTTTTCTCAAACCCTAAATGCCTCTCTCTCAACCCTAACTACCACGGGAGGTGCGGCCATGGCCGCTGTTAACCCAGTGACGACTGAAGCGGAGGAGGGCGAACGGCGGCCGCTTGGAGCGGCGGGAGAAGGAGAAAGGCGTGTTTGGCCGCGGTGGTGGCTGCAGGACGGATGCGCGCGCAGTGGAGGCGGCGCAGTGGAGAGGGACGATCACTACACCGAGCGGCGGAGGAGGCCGCACAACGGAGAGAACGAGCAATGGCTCGCGAGGGACGACCGGGTGCAGTGGCGCGAACGGCGCACGGAGGGAGTAGGCCGTGGTGAGGGGCAGAGCGCACTCAGCCACGGCGGCGCCGCCGCGCCGTAACGGGAGCCACGGTGGTTGCCCGTCCACGGAGAGGGGGAAACGGTGGTGGGTACCCCTCTTTGTCCATATCTCTCTATTTTGCTTCTGTTACTCCCCTTTTTTATTGCTACTACTTTTTTGAAAAATCTGTTACTAATTTGTTATTTTCACTACTGTTTTTCAAGGGGCTGGAGAAGGAACATGGGAAGAGGGCCTCACATAGAGGCCAAAGCTGCTGGAAGGGGTGAGAATGGCCGCGGCTGCAGCCCAAGAAAGATGGTTCAAATTCTTTTTTTTATTTTGTCTATTTTTTTTAAAAAGACTGTTTGCATTGGATTGTATATATTGGACTGGGACTGTTTGATTTTAGAATCTGATTTGTATTTGAACTTGTTAAACCTGTGATTGGGACTGTATATTTTACTGATTCACAACCTATTGCTTGTTTTTATTAATCAACACAAATTTATGTACATAGTTAAACACAGGGGATTATACAAAATGAATGGTGTGTTTAAAGAATGTACTTGCATAGCAACTACACATTAAATGTATTGTGACACTGTGACCCCTCCCCTGCGTGATCTCCTCTTGCACCTCCTCCTCTAAATCTCTTCTCTTGCCAAACTCTTTTTCACCTTATGACTATACTGTTTGTTTTGAATTGGTTTCTGATGTTGAGAACCAACTCTATTTTTTGAGAAAATTTTAGAAACTCCCCCTTTCTTCTAATGCGATATTTGGTTTAAAGGATGTACTCAACTCAACTACTCCAATCCTTTCACACCATGAAAATCAGCTAATTCCCTCACCATAGGGTGTAGGTTATGGTTTGGAAAGTGCTCAGACACACCTCACACGCTACCTCCATCCTTTTCTTTATTTTTTTTTAATTTCCTTTCTTTTTATATGTTTTTTTTAAAAAAATTAAAATAAAGAAAAATGGGCTATGTACTATGTAGATGATTCAGCCCAAGGAAAAAGGGCTCCAAGAATAGTACAGGCCGAGAAAGGAAAAGAGAAAGAAAAAAGAAAAAGAAAAAAAAAAGGTATAAAGGGAGCAACAAGAAGAAAATCAATTAATTTTAAAATCAATTAACTGAGAACAAGAAGGAAAGAAAAGAAAAAAAAACAAAAATTATTTTACCAATCTTTTTGATTTTAACTTTGGGATAAAAATAACTTATTGATGTGGATGAGGTGTATCAAAAGTATTCCGAACAAAATTGGGTGCTTACAGTAGGCCCCGTATTTCAATTAGTCATTTACAACTGAATAAAAGAGAGTGAAATAAGCCGAGGGTAAGTCTGTCGCCTGGGAGAGCCCGCATGGATTATCCTTGAGTGTGTGAGATCGCTGGTAACTCGGGGTCTTAACAATAAAGTTTGTCTACAGTATTATAGAGTAAACCTAAAATAATAGATAGTCTTTGCATGCACAAGGGGAGATGAGATGAAGTCCAATCCTGATCCAAGTAAAGTGTCTCTAACTCTACCTTTCTAATTCCAATTAATTAATTACTCCCTTTACTATTCCGCAATCATACTCTCTAAACCGTGCTTCCTCTTGATAAGTAGATCACAATCTACATAATTGACTGTTCCCTGTGGATACTATACTTTACTTACTATTATACTGCTGGAGTTTTGGTTCGCTTGCCAGAATCTCATCAAGTATTTTCGGCGCCGTTGCCGGGGAACGATTTTTAATTTGTGTAGACCTTGGAGGTCTAATTATCAAGTATATCTATCTTAGGATTTCTTTTATTATTATTCTTATTATTTTAGGAATGTTTATTATTTAGGAAAGTTATACTTATTATTTTATATTAATTATTTTATAAAAATATATATATATATATTTTTTGGTGAATTAAAATTTAGGATGAGGGGATGGTGCCCCAGTCCAAGGCAGGGAAAGCCTCCGGGCTCTTTGAGCACTTACAGAGGTACTTACATTTTACCTCACCCCAAGGGAAAAAAACTATATAATAATAAATAATAAATAAAAATAAAAATAATATTTTCATTTTTTTAAAAGTAATTATAAAAAAAGTAATAATAAAAATAAATAAAAAATATAAAAAATTAATAATATTTATTATTATTTGTTACTTTTTTCCTGAGCTAAAATTGTTTGAGCTTCTTGAATAGTGTTCTTGTGAAAGACAGGTGTCTCAAAGAGCAATTGAGAGAAGTGACCAAATAGAGAAAGAGAGAAAGGGCAAAGGAGACAAATTCAAGACTCTCCATAATTTAGGAAAGTTGTATTATTTTTAGGAAATTTATAGTTTTTCTAATTTTTTCTTCCACACTTACCTTTTTCTTAGTTTCTTGTTTATGTTTTTTAGAGGCCAGGTGTCCCCCAATCAATTGAAGCAGAAATAGGAAGGACATCAAGGAAGAACAAAAGTAGAAACAAGGAAAGAAGACAGAGAGAAGTCGAGAAGAAAACAAAAGTATTTTATTTTTAATTTTTTAAAAAATATATATATTATTATTATTATTAAAATAAATAAATAAATATTTATTAAAAAATAATAAAATAAATAAATAAAAATAAAAGATTATTTTTTGTTATTTTGTTTTTCTCTGAGCATCTTGATTATTTTTTTTGAGAAAACAGGTAACAGAAAAAGGGACAAATTTCAAAGTAACAATCTCAACACTCTCTGTTCAACCACCTCAAGTGAAGTAAATGTCACATGACTTATGCATGGCAGAATCAACCAAGGAGAACCCCTTGAGATTGTGTTAGGTGGCAAGAACCAAGTTACTCCTCTCATGCACCGATTCAAGGTAACTTCTCTAATTACAACAATTATTCTAACAATTTTCACAGGATTGGGGAAGATACCAGAATTAGAATTATGGATGGCACCAAGATGATGTTTCACTCCGCATGCACCTTCTTTTCACAAACAGCAGCAAAGTTACTCAAATATGATAAGTTTTTGGAGGAGCTCAATCAAGACAATATACGATTTCAGAAGGAGAGAGAAGAAGCAAGAAGAAAGAATGATGCTTTGATAGCACGACTAGCTGAACAAAGGGAGTCAAGACTCCAGAAGGAAAGAAGAAGCAAGAACAAACACTGACACCATGTTGGAAATGCTCAACAAGAAGAGAGAGTCTCCTGATGCAACAATTGAAGAGATAGAAGAAACAGGAGCTAACCAACAATCAACACAAATCTCAGAAGGGCATTCAGATAGTGATGATGATATTGAAGAAAAGTGGGACGAATTTATACAATTTCAGCGGTATTGTGAAAAAGAAGGACTGATCGTTGGCCTTGTACTAGATGAGATACGCAATATGATCAACTGTTGGGACAAGCAATATTCAGCAAATGCATTACCCACCACCTCGAAGAGCAGTGCGATGACATTGTTCAGCCGATAGGGAGGAAATCAATGACAATCTGGCTGAAAAAGAAGAAGAAGAAAAAGAAGATAAATTTGAAAAAAACAAGAACGAGAGTTGAAGAAGAAAAGGAAGAAGAAGGTGCAACAGCAGAAGAAGATCAAGGAGAGCATGAAACAACAAGATGGTGCTTGAAGAAGAGGTTGACTGTGAAAGGTAGGAAGAGAATACAACATGTGATGGTGAATCAAAGCCCGAGGAAGGAAGGGAAATGATTTCAAGAACAGAGACCTTGCCTTATCCAATCAGTCCTCTAAAGGAAGATCAAGAAAGGCATGGTGCAAGTGATAAACCTTCCAGACCTCACAAAGAAAGGCCTGCGAACACACTGACTAGAACAAGGTAAAGAAAAGAAAAGTCAAGATAGAATCAAATTCAGAGCCTAGAACCAGACTGAAGATCAAGTGGTAAGGTGTGTTCCATATCAAAGAACCCCCCGAAGCATAGGAATTTAGAGAAATCAGTTGTGACTCATTCAAACTTGAGGAGAAGAAGACTCATGCACATGAGAACAAGGTAATAAAAAAAGAAGGATCAAGCCAAGGGAGTCAGAGGCATGGTCTAATTCCAGAAAGAAGCTACAATGGTCAAGGTTAGTTCACACTACAGGTTGCTCCAAGGCAAGATTATGGGGAGGTTTATGGGCCAGAGAAAGGAAGGGTGCAACACACCAACTCACCAAAATATTCCAGTTTCAACCACCTTGAAAGAACAGGCGTCGAGCTATCAGACGTTAAAACAAGCGCTTTCTGGGAGGCAACCTAGAGATTTTTAAAGTTTTCAATTATTTTCAGTTTTATTTTATTTTCTTGATTGTTCATTAGGATTTTTCATTTTTAGGATTTAGGAAATTTTCAAAATTGATTGGAATAAGTTTGTGGAAAATCAATTTTTTTAAATAGGAAGTAGCAGAAAACGTGACTGAAAATTGCAAAATTGCATTCTGTTTTCTGCGCTTCAACCTGCGCTGTAGCGTAGGTAAAGCGCAGATTTGCAATTTTAGTCATTGTATTCTGCGCTTCACTTGCGCTGTAGAGCAGAGTGAAGCGCAAGATACAAAATTAAAAAAAAAAACTTATTTTCTCATTTACTACTTCCTAAGCTTTTCTTTTCACTCTTTCCACTCACAAACTTCCATCAATTTTGAAACTTTCAGTTATATTTTTACCAATTGAAATCTTCATTTTCTCTATTTTTATGAATTGCACAGACTGCTGCAGAGTATAGAGACTAGTTGACCACAAACCAATCAGGAAGGTGTTGGGATTTGATTTTTAATTATTTCGAATTCCACAAGTGACAAGAGTATGGTGCCATTTCAAATTTACAGAAGAAGTTAAAGTTACCTTATTTCGAATTTTGATAATAAGTCTGTTAACTTAGAAAAATTCTTGAGTAAAGTTAACACAAAGACTTTAGAAATTCGAAAAGAAAACACATGTAGATTCGAGAAATAATACATGATAGGTATTCCAAAAGGTAAAGGATAATTCTTTTTATTCATGATCCAAATTCAAATTACATTAGTTCGAATGCATTGGAAATACATTAGAAAGAAAACTGTCATAAATACCTAAAACATTAGAAAGAAAACTGTTCCAAACTTGAATGAGTCCTTGACTCCTGTCTTCCATGCCTTTTCGTCTTTTTTCGTCCCCGCAAGCTTTGATTGAGCCAAGGCAAATGAGAATTATGTTTCCAATCTGTTGAACCACCTTTGACTTGGGGAAAAAATCAAGATCAACATGGGAAACAATAAATAGATTCATTTATTGTTTAAATGAACCTATATTTGGCTATCACGTACAATCCAAAAGAAAACCTTCAAAGAGAAAGGTCGGAAAAGCCATTGGCTTTGGCTATTTCGTCAATCTCATAAAAAATGAAATCATTCCAGATTAGATTGTACGCAATAGCCAAATAGATTAAAATTTTCATATTCTTTGAAGAGATTCTTTAAGAGAATTTAGAAAAGGGAGAAGAAAGAATGAAGAAATGTGAAAGGATTGTACAAAACTACTCCTATTTATAGGAGTAAAAAGAGTTAAGTGTCTTTAATAAGACCATTTTAACGTCCAATGAGAGAATTTCTCACATTGAAATTAAGTGGACGGTGGCCGGTGGTCTTCATGACCTTTAAATTGGCCAAATAGAAATTGACACATGGCACAGAGAAGAGTGTAATCAAATCTTGAAAATGAGAAGAGATTCATTGGGTTCAAGAGTCAAGAAAAGACTAAGTGTCAAAGATGAAGTGGTCTTCAAATAGATGAACTCAAAATCCTCGAAAGAAGATTTCGAGAAACCGGAAAGAAGATTTCGAGAAACCAGAAAGAGAGATTTCGAGAAACAGAAGCAGAGAATTCGAAGACCAGTTATTAAAAGACAAAAAAGACAGTTATTGAAGACCAAAAACGGTTTTCTGGTTAATTGAAGACGTGGCAAGCATGCACGCTGCCACCACATAGGGCTAGATGACGTGTCACATGGACATTAGTTAGCCGTTAGGATTAGGAAACTATAAATAGGTAAATTATTGATGTAACAAAGGTTGGCAATTCATTACAGTCATACCCTTAAACACCTTCACGTCCGATCACACTGCGACCAACAGGTTTACGAGGATTGACTGTATGTGATGAACCCATCCACTTTTATCTTTATGCAATTTGTTTTTCAATTCATTTACTTTCTGCAATTTACATTCCGTATTCTTCATTTCATGCACTTTTATCTCTTTGCTTTGAATTCTGTATTCTTGAAAACATTCTGAAACTGTGATTCTCTTTAAGTTTAAAAGAAGTCAAGTGAAAATTTGAACTTTGATAAATTCTGAATCAAGTGGTTCTAATTCTTTTAAAGATAAGTTCTTTGATGAAATTCTGAATCAAACTCTTTGAAACTTATCATTTTGGATTTTTGAAACATAACAATTGATTTGGTGAAATTCTGTACCAAACAACCATTTTTTCAGAGAAACTTGAATTTTTTAAAGTATTTCAAATCTGAAACACCATAAATCTACTTTTTAAAAGAGTCCCGTAAGAGGATCTGATTCTAATCCCCAGATTGTTCTTAGAATCAAAGTGATAAAGTTTAATTTTCGAAATTAGATTTTTCCACCACAAACAAATTGGCACGCCCGGTGGGACAAATTGCCAAAAGTAGTGTGTTATGATTTTAAAAAAATTTGTTCTTGCATGCGTTTGAGAAGTGGAAGAACAATTTCTGTTCAAATGGCTAACAATTCAAGACAAAATGCAAATGGAAACAACAATAGGGATAATAATGTTACGAATTCTGAGAATTCGTCACCCCAAAAATGAGTCTGTAAACAACAATGAAATGAGGGAATGGAATAATAGTGTTAACAGAGAACCATCAACAACTACACACTACTACTTGCCAGAGCCTGTAGTAAGTCAAATTGGTTCTACTATCCCTATACCCAATTTTATTTCTATGTCTCAAAATGGACAACCACAGTATGGGTTGCCATATGGATTTGTCCCAAATTCTGGGACAGCCCCACCAACTATGTCAACAGTAGGTCCTACAGTTACTCGTGGACCCATTTTAATCCCTTTGTGGGAAGTTCTTCTTCATCTATTACAAATTCTACGTTGCAAACTTAAGGCAACAAATGGATGAAAGTAACCATGAAATGGTGATGTTGACAAGACAAATGGCCACAGTGTTTGATCCCTAGTCAAACAACAAATACCAATTATAATTTGTTGGCTAGGCAAATGGAGAGGATTGCGGATGTGTTTGGAGCACCCACAGATCCTATAGTAAGACAAGTGGCTAATATGAATCCCCTGTAATCAAGGGGATCAAAATAATCAAATACCAAATCCTGTTAATCCTGTCGAAAATAGGGAAGAGAATGCTCCTAGAGTTATCCTGAATAGAAATCAGAATGCTGATGAAATTCTCGAAAGGATAAGAGCAAATAACTTAGGGGGCAACAAAATGTTGTTGGAATTGTTGAACAAGTCCTGAATAGACATGGATTCAATGTAGGATTTGCGAATCATCCTTATGTAGTATCTCCTTTTACCCAGATGGTATTGCAAACTGAATTGCCAAGGGGATGGAAAGTTCCCAAATTTACCAAATTTTCTGGAGAAGTAGGAGAATCTACTGTCGAACACATTGCTCGATATCAAATCGAAGCAGGTGATTTGGCAAATAATGAAGAATTGAAAATGAAATATTTTCCTAGTTCTTTGACCAAAATGCTTTTTGGTTTACAACTCTTCCCCAAATTCGATTCATTCATGGAATCAATTAGAAAGAAGTTTTCACGAACAATTCTTTCGAGGGGAAACAAAAGTTACTCTTATGGATTTAGTAAACATTAAGAGATCTTCGAATGAGTCAATTGATGACTATTTGAATAGATTTAGACAAATGAAAGCTAGGTGTTTTACTCAAATTCCTGAATATGAGTTAGTCCAAATGGCTGCAGGAGGATAGATTATTCAATTCGAAAGAAATTGATTAATCAACAACTTAGAGATATGGCCCAATTGGCTGATAAGGTTAGGCAAATTGAACATCTGAAGAAAGAAAAGAAATTTCGAAAACCTGACAAAATCTTTCGAAAAGATAAAATAGCATATTTGGAAGTATCTGATGATAGTGATTTCGAATATGATATAGAGATAATGATGTTCATGTAGCAGAACTTAAGCCAGGACCTCCTTATGTTTGTCAATCTTTGAAACCTAGTGGAAATACTAGTAATGATAATAAAGATAGGTTTCCTAAGAAAAATTATGGTTTCGATATTTCGAAAGCAGATCAAATTTTTGATATATTGGTAAAAGACAAACAAATAACTCTAAGTGATGACCATAAAATTCCTTCTCAAGAACAGAGAAGAGGTCGAAAATTGTAAGTATCATCATACTTATGGACATTGGACTAATAGTTGTGTTCGTTTCAGGGATATTATTCAAGAAGCTATCAAACAAGGTAGATGAAATTCGAAGAAAACTTCCAATGGCCATGAAGATTGACTCTGACCCACTCAGGTGAACGCAAATTATGCTGAACCTGTAAGTATAACATGGTCGAAGTAGAGGATTCCAATTCTGTGGGACAGGCCACAGAATGGCTCTTGATGGAGATCAGGAATTACATGATGTTTACCCAAAAGGGGGTGAATCCTTGTTGGAATTTCTGAATCGTAAAAAAGAAGATGCCTCAATTGACCTTTGTCCAAGGTGTCATGCTTTGTTCGATAGGTCTGCAGCCAAGGTTTTCGTGGATCAGAAATGAAAACACATTATCAGCAAGTGGTGCCCATCGTCAACAGAAAAAATAAGCAAAGAAGCCTCATCCTTCTTATGGGGGATGGATTTCGAAATCTGAATCCATTTCTGGAGGAAAGACCTGGTAATATGAATAGGTTCGATAAAGGGAAACAACCCATGAACCAGGGTTTCAAGGAAATGAAACCTCGCACTTTTGTGCCTTCATCTTCAGTTCCTCCGAATCAATGGGTTCGTCCGGTTATGAAGTATCAGAAAATTTCCAAGGTTTTCACAGAAACCTTATTATGGAAATAGGCCTCAAATGACGAAGACCCAGTGGAGAAGGGCACAAAGAATGAGAAAAGCTGCCTTCGAGAAACAAGGAAAGAGGAACATGGTTGCTGAAGAAAATAACCAACAACCTAAGCCTGTGCAAGCAAAAAATGCTCAAGTAATCCAAGTTCAAGCAAATTCGAATCATCCATCTTATGCTCAAGTGGTGAAAAAGAAGCCTTCATTCCAAGTTATTGGAGGTTTTGATG
Organism: Sesbania bispinosa; assembly: GCA_026901365.1. Taxonomy (NCBI): domain Eukaryota; kingdom Viridiplantae; phylum Streptophyta; class Magnoliopsida; order Fabales; family Fabaceae; genus Sesbania; species Sesbania bispinosa. Next base: position 579,755 of record QLOH01000349.1, on the reverse strand, counting down.
AGAATGAGGATGATTTATTAACAGAAATTTCGAAACTGGATTTGCAGATGGTCTTGATGACATCTGTGCAGTTGTTTCTGTATTACCTGCTGAATATGCTGAGGAACTTGAGAAAATTAGAAGATGAGGACTTTGAGAAGATGATATAGGTGATGATCCAATATGTTATACTTACATTGGCAAACAGATTTGCCAGAATACTTCTGCAGTATTCGAAAAACCAACTGAGGAGATGCAACTTCACATGAAGCCTTTGTTTATCAGAGCTTTAGTTGGGGATGTAAGTATTGGAAAGGTACTTGTAGATTCTGGAGCGCAGTAAATCTGATGCCGAAATTTATGATGAAGAAATTATGAAGACTAGTTTGATCTGATGCCTCATCAATGATTATCACAGATTTAGTGGCAAGACTTCGAAATCAGAAGGGTGTTTGTTTGGAGTTAACAGTGGGAACCATCATGAGGCCCACTATGTTTGTTGTAGTTGATTCGAAGGCTAACTATAATCTGTTACTTGGAAGGGAATGGATCCATGGTAGGTGTTGTTCCATCTTCAATGCATCAAGGCTTTGCATGTGGACTAAAGAAGGTGTACCCATTTATGTTGATGGGGACAAGAATTATTTCAAAGTCGAAGAAGATGTGTGGATGTGAGGAGTACAGAAAAGAAGTTATGAAAACAAGACCATATGAAGTGATTGATAAATATGTTGGTACCTACAAAAGTACCTTATTGAGATTAAATCCATTGTGGGTTTATGTTACAATGTGATGTCGGCCCTTTCGAGGCCGCAGAAATCTGAATGGTCAGACCCAGAATAGATTCGAGCTTTTGGGCTCGAATTTCGGCCTATATGGCCGAAAAAAGGGTAGAAGCGGCTCTCGAGCCGAATTTAATCAAAATAAACAAATAAAGAAGAAACGGCCCCAAGGCCGAATGGCAAGAAGGAAGGATAGTTATTGAGGAGATAATAGAAAAGAAATTTCATCAGAAATAAGATGAAGATTCTGAAAAAAAGATAAAAATTCTCTGAGAAAAATAAAGATTCTGAAAAGAATATCTTGAGGAAATGGTCAAAAGGTTGAGACATATGTTCAAGAAACACAAGGGTTTGAGTTCGAGAAACTAGATTGCATTTATGATGACTCCCCTTTGGTTTCGAAGGATTTGTCTCAAGGCATTAAGAAAATGGAAGCTCAAGATCCTTTAGAGGAAATAAACTTGGAAATGATAATGAAAAAAGACCCACGTTTATAAGTCAGAATCTTGAAGGAGATTCAAAGAAAAATCATTGACTTGTTGAAAGAATATAAAGATTGTTTTGCTTGGGATTATCACGAAATGCCTGGTTTGAGTCGAGAACTGGTGAGCATAAACTTCCAACTTTTCCAGAAAAAGACCAGTGAACAGGCTCCAGAAGATTTGCTCCAGAAATAGTTTCGAAATCAAAGAAGAAATGAGCGTCTTCTAAAGGCTAAGTTCATTCGAACTGCCAGGTATGTTAATTGGATTTCTAATATTGTGCCTGTTATTAAGAAAAATGGATCTTTAAGGGTATGCATTGATTTTCGAGATCTTAATAATGCAACTCCTAAAGATGAATACCCAATGCCAGTTGCTGACATGTTAATAGATTGCAGCAGGAAATGAACTTTTAAGTATGTTAGATGGGTATTCAGGTTATAATCAAATTTTCATTGCTGAAGAGGATATTTCGAAAACAGCTTTTCGATGTCCTGGTGCAATAGGCACTTATGAATGGGTAATGATGCCCTTTGGCTTAAAAAATGCTGGTGCAACTTATCAAAGAGCCATGAATTCGATTTTCCATGATTTAATAGGAAATTTTATGCAAGTTTATATAGATGATGTTGTGGTTAAGTCTGAATCAAAAGACTTGCATTTAATCATTTAAGACAAGCTTTCGAGAAAATGAGAAAGCATGGATTGAAAATGAATCCTATTAAATGTGCTTTTGGTGTATCTGCAGGAAATTTTTAGGATTTCTTGTACAAAGAAAGGTGTTGAGATTGATAAGAATAAAGCTAAGGCAATTCTCGAAGCATCTCCACCTACAACCAAGAAACAATTACAATCTTTTTGGGAAAAGTGAATTTCCTTCGAAGGTTCATTTCGAACTTTCAGGAAAGACAAGGGTGTTTTCCCCATTGTGAAATTAAGAAAGAAGAAAACTTCAAATGGGAAGATGAACATCAACAAGTCTTTGAGGAAATCAAGAAATATTTGACAACTCCTCCAATTACTCCTCCTTTGCCAGGAAAACCATTAAAGTTATATATTTCTGCTTCAGAAGCCACAATAGGAAGTATGTTGGCTCAAGAGGACGAAAATGGTTGAAAGAGCTGTTTATATTTAAGTAGAGTCCTTAATGATGCAGAAACTAGATACTGTGCTATAGAAAAATTGTGTTTATGTTTGTACTTTTCTTGTACTAAACTTAAGTATTATGTCAAACCTCATGATGTATTTGTAATTTCTCACTTTGATGTAATAAAGCACATGTTATTAAAGCCTATATTGCACAGTAGAGTTGGAAAATGGGCATTAGCATTAACTGAGTTTTCGTTAAAATTTGTCCTTTGAAATCTATGAAAGGACAAGTGGTTGCAGATTTCTTAGTTGATCATCCCCCAATTCCAATTGAAGAATCAATATATGTAGGCTTAGAGCCTTGGAAATTATATTTTGATGGATCCAAACATAAGAATGGATCAGGATTGGAATTTATAATTTCACCCAAAGGGTTTCCAACTCGAATGATGTTCGAAATAAAACATCATTGTTCGAATAATGCAGAGTATGAAGCTCTTATTGCTGGTCTCGAAATTCTAGTTTCTCTAATTCGAGAAATGTTCATATTCGAGGAGATTCTCAATTAGTTATCAAACAGGTAACTAAGGAATATAAATGTCTAGATCCAAAATTGGCTAAGTATTTGGTTCAAGCCAATAAACTTCTGGAAATGTTTGATGAAGTAAAAATTGAACATATCCCAGAGGTCAAAATTTTGAAGCCAATGAATTGGCTCAAATAGCTTCGGATATAGAATTCTATTGGACTCTTAGAAAAATTAGTGATATTCAAGAAGGTTTCCAATGAAGGAATTTGATATCCATAATATAAATCTTTAGATCAGAATGATTGGAGAAGAGAAATTGTGAATCTTATCCAAAATCCTTCCCTGGTAAATAAAAAACTTGAAATATAAAATTTGAGTTATTGTATTTAGGTGAAGAGCTTTATAAAAAGCTATTGATGGGAATTTACTTCGATGTTTGGGAGAAACTGAAGCTTATTTGGCTTAGTTGAAGTTCACGAAGGAGCTTGTGCTCACCAAGCAGGAAGGAAAATGGAATGGATTTTGAAAAGAAAATTATTCTTTTGGCCTTCAATGGCCAAAGATTGTCACAATTTCGCAAAATCTTGAAGAATGTCAAAAGCATGGAAATGTACAACAAGTTCCAGCAAGTGAATTACATTCAATAATAAAGCCTTGGCCTTTCAGAGGATGGGCTTTAGACTTAATTGGAATGATACATCCAGCTTCTTCGAGAAACCAAAGTTTATTTTAGTAGTTGATTATTTTACCAAGTGGGTAGAAGCAATTCCTCTAAGAGAAGTTACTCAAGAAGATATCATTCGTTTTATTGAAGAAAATATTATATTTCGATTTGGCTTACCAGAAACCATTACCACAGACAAGGAACATGTTTACTGGGAAGAAAATGGTTAGGTTTGCTGAATCAAAGGAATAAAATTACTTTCTTCTACACCTTATTATGCACAAGCCAATGGTCAAGTTGAAGCAGTTAATAAAATATTATTGCTTTATTAAAAGACATATTGGGCAACGTCCTAGAAATTGGCATGAGACTTTGAATCAAATTCTTTGGGCTTATAGAAATTCTCCAAGAGAAGCTACTCGAACTACTACCCTTATAATTGGTGTATGGTCATGATGCTATATTACCAGTTGAAGTGAATTACAATCATAAGGGTTCAAAGACAGTTTGAGTTACCTTCTCAAGATTATTGGAATTTGATGTTTGATGAATTAAATCAACTTGATGAAGAAAGGTTGGTTGCTCTTGAAAATATAATTAGACAAAAAGAGCAAATTACTCGTTATAATAGAAGAGTCAAGAAAAAAGAATTCCAAATTGGTGATTATGTTTGGAAGTTGATTCTGCCAATTGATAAAAAGTCTAAGAGTTTGGTAAATGGTCACCTAATTGGGAAGGACCTTTCGATTGAAAAAGTGTTTTCCAGTAATGCGTATTCAATTCGAGAATTAGTTGGTGATTTGCGCATAATGCAATAAATGGAAAATACTTAAAGAATATAAGCCAAACTTGCAAGAAATAAAATTGTGCAAAAGGGAAATAAATTGTTCAAGTGACAATAGAAATTCGAGCCCATGCTCGAAATAAAGAGTCAGAATAAAGAAACAAGAAGAAACTAAAATAGGCTAAAAAGGAGCTTCACTCTTCAGTTTGGCGAAGTCATGTCTGAGGTCTTCATAGTAAGTCTTGAGACTTAGGTCGTTCCTTTCCAGATTTTCAATATCCTTGGAAATTCGAACGCATCTCTAGAAATACCTTTGACAGAATTTAAATATCCATTCGAGTAGACCTCTGCTTCGAGAGTGTGTTTCGAGCTCATCTTAGCCTTCTTGTTTCAGTTCAGTTTCTTGATATTGCTTATAAGGCCTTCGAGCCTTAGATTTCTTTTCCAATTCCTTAACTCTCAAAGAATTTTGCTGAATGGATGTCGTATTGTTCACTGTGATTTTACTGTTTGCATCTTATCAACCAACTCAGCTTTTCACTTTTCTGTGTAGCCAATTTATTTGTCTGTTCGATTTGGTTGACAGTCCCAACACTACTCTGATAGAGTTCAGCAAAACTTTCACCCAGGTTTGTTGAGATTCGAGAGTTGAGACTTTTCTTGTCAAAATAAATGAGATAACTTTCAATCTCCTCCTATAAAGACGATCCTTGGGAATTTCCTTCATCATATGCTTCTCGAAGATCAACTTCTTAAATTTTGGAGAACTTGATCAATAGAGTCTTCTTCACTCAAGGGATTCTGAACTGTAGCTTCAGAGTGAGCAGATGATAAAGAAACTTCTCCTGAAAGCACATCTAGGATCAGGAATGGATTCTCATCCAGGTCTTTGAGGCAATCATCTAATCTTTGGCATTGTATAACTGGTGTTGATCTAGATGAATCCCTCGAAAAACCAGGAGCCTTTTCAGGAGTGCCTGATTCAGTAGAGTAGTTTGTATTTCCTTCGAGGCAGAATCCTTGGTCCTTTGAGAATCGGATCTCGAGAAGGTGAAGGATCATCTTTCTTGTTTTCTTCTTCCATAGAATCCCATTGTTTGGATCAGAAGGAGATTGAACTTCTTTTTCTTCCCCTTGTTCTTCTTGTTCCTCGTACTCTCTTCGATATTTCCAAAGGTTTTTCTTTGTAAGGATTTCTTCGAAGAGTAGCTTGAAGTGGACTCTCTATAGTTTTTCTTCATTACCACCACTTTCAGCTGGGAACTCGAAGAAATGTTTATCTGAAATCAGAAAATGATTCAAGTTAGATAAACAAAGTAGGAAAAAATTAATAGTGATATTTTTTCTTTCGAAAAAGAGAGTTAAAAGGTTTACTTGTTCAACAACCCCACTTGGGATTTGTTCCTTATAAGCCTTAACCTTAAACCTTTGGCCAACTCTCTGATATTTTACATAAAGAAAATATTTTCAAAATCAGAAAGAACAAGAGAGTTCTAAACTAATTTAAAAGAAAGGAAATCAAAAGCTTACACTCCAATAGTCTTTCCTGGTGGAATGACTGAAAGAATCTTCTGCTTGGGAGTTTTTTTTTTGTTTCTCTTTTTGATTTTGCTCTCAGGAACAACTTGTTTTTAGGAGTGTTTCCTGTTAAAAAAAAGACATCAGATTTTGAAATTAAAATTTCGAAAATGATGATATAAATTCGAAATTACCTCTGAGAGAGAGTTTTCTTCATTCTTCAGGTTACTCTTCTTTTCACTTTTACTGCTTTCCCTGTTTTCTTCTTGAAGACTTAGAAGCATCTGCTTTATCCTTCTTACCCACAGAAGCAGATTGACTTTTGTCAGAAGGTTCGTCATTCTTTTCGACCTTACTAGACACAGCCTTCTTCCTAGATTTAGAAGCAGTAGTCTAAAAGAAAATAAAAGGAAAAGATTTGTCAAGATTTCGAAATCCTAGGAAAACATGTTTAGATTTCGAAAGAAACTTACAGAAGGTTTTGAGAAGAGATGGAGCTTTCCTTTTCTTTGATTTTTTTCAGGACTTCTTCCTCCTCACTTTCCCAATCTTCTTCAGTCCTTCGAGAGTTTACACTCTTGAGCTGATAAGAAGAAAATTATAAGTATAGAATTGGGATAAGTGAGAAATATAAGGAAAAATGTTTCATGTTATTACCTTGAACTATAAAGTCCTTAGAAATTATTCTCACATGTTCTATACCATATGAGGTAAAAGGATAATTGTCCAAAGTATATTTTGTAAAGTACTCTTTTCGAAAGAGGTTTAAGACTATTGAAAAGAAAATCAACTTGCAGGTCTAGTCCATTCAGGACCATATAAACTCTTTGCTAAACCAAATTTTGCTGTTGGTAAAGAAGGAAACTTTGGACAATACTTTTCGAAAACAGTAGTACCATTGGGATTACAAGTTTAAAATTTGTTGATTCAAAGAAATTTTTCTTTTAAAGAAGAGCTGCTTCAGAAATAGTTCTATGATTTTATTGGGAATATAGAACACATGAAAATATTTCTCGAAAGCTTCAATTTCTTTGATGTGCGTACCTTTAGTCTTCTTGATAGTTTTCTGGGAATCATTGGTTAGTCTCGAAAGGCAAGTATCTTCATCTACTTGAATACTAGTAAAGTATTGAGACCACCATTCTTCAAAAGATAAAGTGCAGTAGTAGGAAAGCTCGAAGGAGATGGTTCAAGGAAAAAGGTTTTGGGCCTTCAGAGTTGTAATTTCTCGAAACCTCTTCACCATCACTAAATCTTCAATCGAATTTGATCTCTAGAGGTGTAGAAGGGTGTAGGACGAAGTTGGCTCAAACCAAACTGACGAGCCACAAGTTGTGGTTGATAGTGAAAGACTTTAAAGTCTTTAAGTTGGAAACCACAGTATAAAAGGTCAGAGACAAAAATTGTTTCCAAATTTCTAAACTCTCAGTTCTTCTCATGGGTTCTCACAGGGAACTTTCGAGTAAACCAGTCAGGTCCTCGAGTTCGAGAAGCAAAGGGTGCAAGGTTAGGAGAATGCTTTTTTGATTTCAAGAAGGATGAAATGTAAGATCTGAAGTGTTCGACACGATCCTTTTTTGAGGAAGGAGTAAGAAAGGATAACCTATAACCTTCAATAGAAGTGGGAAGCTTAGACTCTGGAGGTTCACAACTCTCGAATTTATTTTGAAAGATAGCGTTCAACCAGAGTTGAAGGAACCAGAAAGGACCACAAAGGTTTAGAACATGGTCTTTTAACTTAAGTGTATATATAGCTTCGGAAAGCACCATACACATGAGCCAAAAGACACCTGTTTAAGTCAATTCGAATACCTTTGGCTAACATCTGAGCCATAGGAAGGTAAGACTTAGGAATTTGGTTGGATCTGGAGCAGAAAACAAAAGCAAACAACCAATATAAAAGAAATGCAACATGTTCATTTTCAGTAACCTTACCAGACTTTGCATTATTCTGAATGAAATTAGAATAATCAATTTATCAAAGTTTGGATTGACAATTGGTTCAGGAACTTTCATGAATGGAAAGATCAATTGGCCTTCAGGTCGAAGACCAGTAATGGCAGCAACATCAAACAAAGTTGGTGTAATCATACCATAGGGTAAATGAAAGGAGTTGGTAGTTCTTTCCCAGAAGAGAAAAGAAGAAAGAATAAGAGCAGGATCAAAGCTAAGATCGAATTTACTTAAGTGAATGAGATCGAAAATACCAAGTTGCCTCCAAACAGCTCTCATAGTACTTTCGATCCTATTCAACCACATTACATAGGAATCTTTTCGAGCAGGAGGAGATGCTCGAAAGACATCAGTAAGATTTTCGACATGGTCATATCGAATTACAGATTTGAAAATTCGAATTTTCTCCTCTGGTACACTTGGAAAAAATTCATCATACTGATCAAGAGAAGAAGGAGGTGTATATGGACCTAGGAAAGCAAAGTGTTTCTTCCTAATGGAATAAGGGATAAGTACCTGGGAATTCCATATAGCTAACTTCTCTTCAACATTTTCAGGCTCAGGGACGTAGACTTGGTCATCCTAGCAAGGAGGTCACCTTTGCAAACAGCAAGGGGCACTGGAACGTGACCTTCAGAAGCCATTAATGGAGTCTTTAAAGTTCTTGAAGAAAGAGAAAGAACAATGCAACGGTGCAAGAGAGCTGAAAATGCATCAAAAGTATAAAATTAGAAACCTTGAGAAGATTAATCGGTGAAACTCAAGTTAAAAACAAGAAAAATCAATCAAAAAAGGTAAAGATCATACCTTGAAGAGGAAGCAAAAGACGCCGTGAAGAGAGAATAGCAAGAGTTTTCTTGAGGTTGAAGATGAAAAATGAAATTGAAAGGGTTTTGCTTAATATTTATATGAGAGGGAAAAGACATGATTACAGAGTGGTTTTAAAAGGTGATCATGATTACATGGTTTTGGAACGTGAGCCAATAGCCCAAAAACATGAGAAAGTCAGTTAACTTTAAAAAGTAACTGAAATATTAATTTAATTGGAAAATGAAAAGGTTTATCTGAAACAGATATTTAAATTTTCCATTTAAATTTTAAATAACTGTTATAAGGAATACCAAAAGTTTGTTCCAAAAATATCTCTACAAAAATAAATTATTACTTGAAAGAGACTATTTTTGGGGGGCATCTGTTGGGATTTGATTTTTAATTATTTCGAATTCCATAAGTGACAAGAGTATGGTGCCATTTCGAATTTACAGAAGAAGTTAAAGTTACCTTATTTCGAATTTTGAAATAAGTCTGTTAACTTAGAAAAATTCTTGAGTAAAGTTAACACAAAGACTTTAGAAATTTGAAAAGAAAACAAATGTAGATTCGAGAAATAATACATGATAGGTATTCCAAAAGGTAAAGGATAATTCTTTTTATTCATGATCCAAATTCGAATTACATTAATTCGAATACATTGGAAATACATTAGAAAGAAAACTGTCATAAATACCTAAAACATTAGAAAGAAAACTGTTCCAAACTTGAATGAGTCCTTGACTCCTGTCTTCCATGCCTTTTGTTCTTCTTTCGTCCCCGCAAGCTTTGATTGAGCCAAGGCAAAGGAGAATTATGTTTCCAATCTGTTGAACCACCTTTGACTTGGGGAAAAAATCAAGATCAGCATGGGAAACAATAAATAGATTCATTTATTGTTTAAATGAACCTATATTTGGCTATCACGTACAATCCAAAAGAAAACCTTCAAAGAGAAAGGTTGGAAAAGCCATTGGCTTTGGCTATTTCGTCAATCTCATCAAAAATGAAATCATTCCAGATTAGATTGTACGCAATAGCCAAAGAGATTAACTTCATATTCTTTGAAGAGATTCTTTAAGAGAATTTAGAAAAGGGAGAAGAAAGAATGAAGAAATGTGAAAGGATTGTACAAAACTACTCCTATTTATAGGAGTAAAAAGAGTTAAGTGTCATTAATAAGACCATTTTAATGTCCAATGAGAAGAATTCTCACATTGAAATTAAGTGGACGGTGGTCTTCATGACCTTTAAATTGGCCAAATAGAAATTGACACATGGCACAAAGAAGAGTGTAATCAAATCTTGAAAATGAGAAGAGATTCATTGGGTTCAAGTGTCAAGAAAAGACTAAGTGTCAAAGATAAAGTGGTCTTCGAATAGATGAACTCAAAATCCTCGAAAAAAGATTTCGAGAAACCAGAAAGAAGATTTCGAGAAACTAGAAAGGAGATTTCGAGAAACAGAAGTAGAGATTTCGAAGACCAGATATTAGAAGACAAAAGAAGACAGTTATTGAAGACCAAAAAAATTTTCTAGTTAATTGAAGACGTGGAAAGCATGCACGTTGCCACCACATAGGGCTAGATGACGTGTCACATGGACATTAGTTAGCCGTTAGGATTAGGAAACTATAAATAGGTAAATTATTGATGTAACAAAGGTTGGCAATTCATTACACTCATACCCTTAAACACCTTCACGTCCGATCACACTGCAACCAACAGGTTTACGAGGATTGACTGTATGTGATGAACCCGTCCACTTTTATCTTTATGCAATTTGTTCTTTCAATTCATTTACTTTCTGCAATTTACATTCCGTATTCTTCATTTCATGCACTTTTATCTCTTTGCTTTGAATTTTGTATTCTTGAAAACATTCTGAAACTGTGATTCTCTTTAAGTTTAAAAGAAGTTAAGTGAAAATTTAGAACTTTGATAAAATTCTGAATCAAGTTGTTCTAATTCTTTTAAAAGATAAGTTCTTTGATGAAATTCTGAATCAAACTCTTTGAAACTTATCATTTCTGGATTTCTGAAACATAACAATTGATTTGGTGAAATTCTGTACCAAACAACCATTTTTTCTAGAAACTTGAATTTTTTGAAAGTATTTTACAAATCTGAAACACCATAAATCTACTTTTTAAGAAGAGTTCCGTAAGAGGATCTGATTCTAATCCCTAGATTGTTCTTAGAATCAAAGTGATAAAGTTTAATTTTCGAAATTAGATTTTTTCACCAAAACAAAAAGGCTAGACCCATACCCAAGCATGCTTCTTGAAGAGTCCGGATATTCTTGCAGTGGCCCGGGGACAGGCCTATTTTCCCAGGGAAGGATGGAGCAATAGCAGAACAAGGACTTACAGGATACAGAGGATGAAGATTAATACTGGTGTTTTTCTTTCTTTTAGTTTTTCTTTTGTTTTCTATTATTTTATAGTTTTTTGTTTTGTCTTTCATATTTTTCTTACATTTTTTTAAAATTTTTAGGACTTTAGGATTAGGAATCAAGGTAATTATTTCTTTTTTCTCTGTAAATAAGTAGTTTAACTAACCAATCTAGGTAAGATGATAGGGTCTTGTGATTAATTCCATAATCAGTTAGGATTAGAGTACTTCTCAAGAGAATCTATCAAGGTAATTAATTAAATCCATTAAGTGCTTTATCAAGGAAATTTTAGCCATAACCGGTGAGATGAGAGCCTGAACACTTATATTGAGAGCTTTTCACCGCTGCTTGTCAACTGTTATTGCTTGAGTTTCTGAATTTTGTCTTGTTAGTAGAAGGTATGAAAGTGATAAAGGCATATTTTGTGATTATATTATTGTGCTCAGTGCCAAATAGCCAACCCTGATTAAAATGTTTTCATTTATTGATTGCCCATTTGAGCTTGAATATTTCCTTTGATGCACCCCAACCATATTCATTGAATGTATCTTGTCCCTTAACACTAGGGATAGAGAGCAAGGTGCACCACAACAAAATCGGACAAGAGGTTGGTCACAAGAGATTCAAGAGAAGGTACAAGAAATCACAAAAGATTATCCCCCACAAAAACAAATTCTATGTTATGTTTTTGTCAAAAAAAAAAATCTGCACAAAAGTCTGGAATTGAATAAGTTGGGGGGAGAATCTCTTCAAAACAATGAGGCCAAGCTGAAATATGGTGACCATTCAAGAATGACCAGGTGAATTGAGAGAAGTCCCAAGCACAATCACAAGATGCTCTCTATTCAAAGTGTTCCTTGAATATGCAGAAAAACCATGATTTCTTGATAGCCCGGCCTCATTACAACCTAATAAAGACCTTTTGATTCATACTAACTGCTTGCGGGTTCAGATCTTGGAAACGACTATCAATTCTAGTTGTTCCACAGTGGTGAAAATGATTGAGGGAAACACTTACCCGTGAGAATGAGAGATTTCCTTGGTTTATCACTTACTGCTTTAATTGCTATTATTGAGAAAGTTTAATTGATGTTTGTATTTCTATCCTTACTGATGTGTGGTAATATCTCTTGACCCCTAGTTTTTGTTATGATTGGAAAGTGACTTCTACTTAGGAAAGAGTTTGAGGAATAGTTCCTTGAATTTGTTTTTAGTTATTAGGAATACACTGGGGAATAGAATTGATTCATGATTGCAAAGAGGTCTCTTGCTTGAGGACAAGCAAGGAGTTAAGTTGGGGGGAATTTGATAAGTGAAAATTAGTTGATAAATTAAAGTATTTTTCTGTTCACTTATCAATGTTAAAATGGTAAATTTGCCCCTATTTAATCCCTTTTTCTCTAAATATTTAATAATTTATATTTATGAGCCTTGTATTTGAATATGATGCTATTTTAATATAAATTGTGCTTATTTTGTAGGATTTTATGAAGATTTAATTGAGGAAATAAAATAACATTAAAGATGAAGATATTTGCAAGATATGAGATTGATTGAGGAAACTTAAATGAGGAATTAAAGTTGATTGAAGATTATAAATGAGGAAAGTAAAGCCAATCAATCAAGGATCATGCAGACAAACTTCCCAAATAAATACAAGATGCTCAGAAAATATAGAAGCTTCAGCAGAAAAAGGGAAACAAGGAAAGACAAAGATGCGAAAACCAGTCTCGGGGAGAGATCAACAATTAAAAAGAGAAAGTTGGAGCAGCAGGAAGCTAGCTGCGCTTCACCTGCGCTATAGCGCAGGGTGAAGCGCAGCCTCTCTGGAAGTTGCACTCACACCTGCGCTATAGCGCAGCCTGGAGCGCAGGTTACGCTGATTTGCCCAAGTTACCGTTTTTAGATGGATCTCTTCCCAATTTGCGTTGTCTTCCCTTGTACTATAAATAGGAAGTACTTGCAACCTTGAAAAGAGCTTAGTCAGTCATTGTAATTCAGTCTATATTACTTTGAAGATGTACCAAAGCTAAGTTTAGAGGAGGAGAGGAGGAGCGCTTCACGAGGATTGAAGATGGTGACATCATCTTCGGTGGTTTGTATGGCTACCTTGTGTAGTTAACTCTCCAGTAGGATTGGATTTAATCGATTCAATCCCTAAGTGTATGTAAATTTTATATTATTATTTTTGAGCTCCCTATCTATAATATTGGTAATCTTATTTTGTACTTAATTCCTAATTCCCACGCTTGCGTCTGGAGTTATAGGCTAGTCTTAACTTAGTTAGTTTTGATTAGGATTGAGAGTGGGGGAGCGGATTCTGAAGAAACTCACTCTCTGATTGGATAAGAGGACTCGGTATCTAGAGTTCCTTTACGGGGGCGTTGCTTATGATTGAGGGGTAGTGTGAGTACTCTAATGAAGGGCGTTCCAATATGTTAGGCATGGTTTTTGAATTACCGATAGCAAAGGATTAGTTGATTGTGGATCCCGGAAGCGAGAGGTGGGTATATCTAATGAGCGATGGGTAGTGACAATACTCTAGCGAAGGTATACTTTATTTGGTAGGCCCCGTATTTCAATTAGTCCTTTACAAACTGAACAAAAGAGAGCGAAATAAGCCGAGGGTAAGTCTGTCGCCTGGGAGAGCCCGCATGGATTATCCTTGAGTGTGTGAGATCGCTGGTAACCCAGGGTCTTAGTAATAAAGTTTGTCTATAGTATTATAGAGTAAACCTAAAATAATAGATAGTCTTTACATGCACAAGGGGGGAGATGAGATGAAGTCAAATCCTGATCCAAGTGTCTCTAACTCTACCTTTCTAATTCCATTTAATTAATTACTCTCTTTACTATTCACAATCTTACTCTCTAAACCGTGCTTCCTCTTGATAAGTGATGGAATTCTGGCAAGCGAACCGGAAATCCAGCAGTATAATAGTAAGTAAGAGTATCGTATCCACGGGGAATAGTTATTTATGTAAAACCGAAATCGTATTTATCAAGAAGGAATGCAGTTTGTAGAGTATGATTGCGAATATAGTAAGAAAGTAAACAATTAATAATAATGAGAATTAGAAAGGTAGAGTCAGAGATACTTTACTTGGACTGGGATTGGGTTTCATCTCATCACACCCATTGTGCATATAAAGACTATCTATTATTTTAGGTTTATTCTATAACAATGTAGACAAACTCTATTGCTAAGACCCCGAGTTACCAGCAGCCTCACACACTCAAAGGTAGACTATGCGGGTTCTCCCAAGCGACAGTTTTACCCTCGGCTTAATTGCTCTCTTTTGTTCCGTTTGTAAAAGAATTAATTGATAAACGAGGTCTACAACTGTGGATGCTCCTTCGCTCAAGTACTGTCACTACCCTCACTCATAAGAATACATCTATGTTCAATCCTGGATTCACAATCAACTAACTCTTTGCTATCAATACTAAGGCCTAATCCTGTGAACGCCCTTCGCTAGAGTACTCACACTACCCATCGCTCATTAGTAATGCCCATGTGTCGGTCACAAAGTATTGATTCCTCTTATCCAATTAGAGAATGAGTTTCTTCAGTATCCGCTCCCCCGCTCTCGCTCCTAATCTAAACTATAAGAATAGAAAAGATTAGCCTATAACTCCAGGCGTAAACGCGGAAATTAGGAATAATTACAGAATAAGATTACCACCATTATAGATAGTGAGCTCATTGAAATAATAATATAGAATTTATATACACTCAAGGTTAGAATCGATTACATCCAATCCCACTGGAGAGTTAACTACATGAAGTAGCCATGCAAACCGCTGAAGATGCTGTCACCATCTTCAATCCTCGTGAAGCACTCCTCCTCTCCTACTCTAAACGTAACTAGAATACATGATCAAGAAACTGTCAAACTATGTGTGTCTAGCTGTCTCCTCTAGCCCTGACGCAAGAGGTTCTATTTATACATAAGGGAAGACAAAGCAAAATGGGGAAGAGATCCTTTTAAAAATAGTAAGTAAGTCGTGATCTATGTGTTCTGCGCTTTATGCTGCGCTACAGCGCAGGTTCCAGAGAAGCGCAGCTAACGCCTGCAGCTCCAACTTTCCTCTTTTAGATGATTGATCTCTCCCCGAGACTAGTTTTCGCTTGATTGTCCTTCCTTGTTCCCCTTTATTTTCTGATGTCTTTGTATTTATTTGTACAATCCTTGTTTATTGGGGAAGCTTGTCTGCAATATCTTTGATTGATTGGCTCTATCTCCTCATTAATGATTTAAATCTTCTTCACATCTTCAAATATTTGTCTTCAATCAATCTCAAATCTTGCATAAATCCTCCACATTTAATGCCATTTAATTTCTTAATTAAATTACTGCAAGAATCCTGCAAAATAAACAATAAATCTATTAAAATAGCATCAAATTCAAAACTAGGATTAATAAATACAAATTATTAAATATTAATATTAAATAAAAGGGAATATAAATGGGGTAAAATTACCATTTTATCCTTGATAAGTGAAATAAAATATTAATCACTAATTTCAACTATTTTTCACTTATCAAATACCACCAAACTTGACTTCTTGCTTGTCCTCAAGCAAGAGACCTCTATGCAGTTAAAAATCAATTCTAATCCTGAGTGTAATTTTTACAAAAACAAAAACTAATACAAGGTAATCATCCCTTAACTCCTTCCTAAGTAGAAGTCACTTTCCAATCATAAGAAAAAATCAGGATCAAGAGATATTACCAATCACAGTTAAGATAGAAATACAAGCACAATTAAACTTTCTCAATAATAATAATTAAAGCAGTAAGTGATAAACCAAGGAAATCTCTCATTCTCACGGGTAAGTGTTTCCCTCAATCATTTTCACCCACTGTTGAACAACTAGAATTGATAGTCGTTTCCAAAATCTGAACCTGCAAGAAGTTAGTATGAATCAAAAGGTCTTTCTTTTGGTTGTAATGAGGCTGGGCTATCAAGAAACATGGTTTTTTCTGGATATTCAAAGAACACTTTGAATAGAGAGCATCTTGTGGTTGCGCTTTGGAAGTTCTCTCAATTCACCTGATGATTCTTGAATGGTCACCCTTTTTGCAGCTTTGGCCTCTTCTTTTTGAAGAATTTTTCTCCCCCCAACTTATTTATTTTCCACACTTTGTGCAGTTTTTTTTATTACAATAATATAAAGAACAATAAGAACTTATTTTTGGTGGGGAAGATTCCTTTCTTTGTGATCCCTTGTGCCTTCATTTGATTTTCCTATGACCAACCCCTCATCAATTGTTTGTCCCATTTTGTTGTGGTGCACCTTGCTATCTATCCCAAGTGTTAAGGGACATGGGTATGATCATTGATCATTTGATACCGAAATTGGCTAAGGGTGCATCAAAGATAATATTAAAGCTGAAATGGGCAATCAATAAATGGAAATATTAAATACAGGGTTGCCTATTTGGCACTGAGCACAATAATATAATCACAAAATATGCTCTTTATCTTCATATCTTCTTCAAGCAAGCACAAAATTTTAAAAACTCAATCCATAACAGTGAACAATCAGCGGGTGATTGAAAGCTCTCAATATAAGTTTTTAAGTGTTTAGGGCTCGCATCTCACCGGTTGGGCTACAATTTCCTTGCCTAAAGCACTTTCTGGATTTAATAAATTACTTTGATAGGTCTCTTGAGAAGTATTCTAAACCTAACTGATTATGGACTTAATCACAGGAACCTATCATCTTACCAAGATTGGTTAGTTAAACTACTTATTGCAGAGAATAAGAATTATTTACCTTGTTCCTAATCCTAACTTCCTAAAATTTAAAAATTTCATAAAAATTAACTAGATAAGTATTGCATGATATTAAAGAGTGATATGTTAGATACAGTACAAATCAAAAGGAAAATAAAATAAGGAAAAATAAGGAAAATAAAGGAAAAAGAAAGAAAAAAAAAGAAAGAAAAGCACCAAATAGGAAAGAAAAATATCTAGTCCGTCATTGTGGTCATGGGTCCCTCAGCTCCAGCTGCACCATCACCCCCCTGGGGAAAAATAGGCCTGTCCCCAGGCCCACTGTAAGTACTCCTGAAAAGATGAGGGGAGAATGGGGTCCACTCCACGCTGATAATCAGTACTCTGAAAGTGTAGTGCAGCGCGATGAAGGGGTGGACATCTGGGCCATCAATGAGCGGCTGGCTCTCAAACCGCTGGGCCCAAGTTGTGGCATCTCTAGCTGCTGCTGCTGTGGTGGTGGTGGCTGCTGTACTGGCTCAGGCTGCTGCTGCTCATCCTCAGCTCCGAAATCTGCAACTGCAATGCAGTTCTCCTCAATGTATGCTCTGTCCATGGGAGGTAGGATGCGAACTGTGGGGTTCACCGCAACTCCTCTGGATCTGCAAAGTGCTGTAATCAGTGAAGGATAACCAAGCCTGATCCTGGAGTTGGGGTCCTGCGATATATGGCAGTGGCGTACACCCCAATCTTCCGAGTGATGATCCTCGAGACGTCGATCATCCTCCCAGCAAGGATAGTGTAGATGAGGTGGGCCATGGGCATAACAATGTCAGAAACATGCCCTGTAGGGTAGATGTTGGCTAGAACCAACACTGTCCACATCTGTGTGATACTCCTCATATCCCTCCTGTGGATCCTAGCACCATGTCTGCACCTGTTTCTCTCAAAAGAATGTCCTGGGAGGCATAGAAGTAGAGCAGTCTCCAGATCTAATGGCTCATTGCTATTTTTACCGACTACCTCTATCCTGCCCTGGTACTGGCAGTAAACCAGGTCTCTGTTCTCCTCAATTGGGTGTCCAAGCAGTGCATTGATTGCATTGCAATCAAAGCGGATCACCTGTCCTCTCACATAGGACTCCTTTTGATGTGATGGCCTCATCTCCAATGGCGTTGGCATAAAACTCCCTAACAATGTCAGGGTCAAAATACTCATATGGCCTGCTGAGGCGGGTCCCAACGCCTCTTGTGTATCTTAGCAGGAAATTTCTCAAACTCCCCTTCTTCAAGGATCACCTGTCTCTCCTTGATGAATTTGCAGTCTGCGATGTCTTCATAGGCTTCAAAAGCCTTGGTGTCCTTTGAAGCGGAAGGGCTCAAAGGCAAGATTCTTCTGGGAGCCTTCCCCTTGGCAGTCCCTGTACTCTTCCTAGAAGAGCTAGACTCGCCAACAAATTTAGTGCGAGGCATCTGCAGAAGAAAACTAAATCAAAATTTGCATCATAATATTTAATTATTCAAAATTAAGAAATCAAATGGCCAATTTAATTTCAAAGATTTAGAATAAATAACCACACAAGTGTGCATAAAAATTTTGATTTTATTATTTACCAAATTAATGTGAATTAATTAATTAGGGCATGTTAAAGTGATCAATTAAAGCAGTCCTAAGCAATCTAAATCTAGCAAAAGTGAGAATTAGACTCATGCTCAAAAATCATGTTATTAGCAACATGCAATAGGGCACAATTAATTTTTAATTAAAGCATGCAAAAATTTCTTTGAATATTATAAGCATACATGCATTAACAAAATCAATCTGCAAAAATTATTGAGCACCTTTCAAGACTACCACCAAAGCAATCATAATGTTTATTTAGTAACCCTAACCACATGCAAACTATTTTTGAGTATTTTTAAAACAAATATTTTCTTCCTAAAATGTCCTAACTTTAAACTAGCAATCCTAAAGCAAAACTCAAATAAAGCGAAAAATCAAAATTCCAATCGGTTAGAAAGGAAGAATACTGTAAAGACATACGTTTTGGTATGAAGTCAGAAACTGAAAAGAAGGGCTGTATGAGTGAGAAACAGGAAAGCATTAGGTAAGAGAATATCAGAGAAAAAGAGAGGGAAGTTCAAAATGAACTCCCTCTAAGCAGTTTTTCGTATTTAACACGAGACATGCGCTTCCACTCTGCGCTATAGCGCAGAGTGAGGCGCGCATCACCACAGAAGGTGAAGCGTGCCGCCTGCGCTTCACCACTGCGCTTTAGCGCAGGGTGAAGCGCAGAATCCAGAGAGTCAATAGCAATAGTAACCACTGCGCTTCACCCTGGGCTATAGCGCAGGATGAAGCGCAGGACTCCAGTAACTCCCTGTGTCTGCTACTTCTTCCTAATTTCATGCACATTTATAATTTGCAAACCTTATTTCATCAGTTTTCTTATTCTCAAAGGCAATTCCTAAGACTCACAATGACTGAATAAAATCAAAATTAAATTTAAAACTTACAAATACTGGGTTGCCTCCCAGGAAGCACTTGTTTTAACGGCTTCTAGCTCGACGCCTTTGTAATGTAACTTCCTTAGGGTGGCCTCAAATGGAGGATGATGTTGGTCTCCATACCAGTTTCTACTTCTTAGTTCCCATCCTCCTTGCGTATTAGTGACTCTCCCTCATTGTCACTATCTTCCTCTGTATCTGATGTTGACGCTTCTTCTTTTTAAACTTGAATTCCCAGATGGACTCTGGGTTTTTTACTCTCATTCTTGGCTTCCTAAAAATCCGGGAGCCTTGTGATTGTGAAGAGCTTTGGGAAGTGGATTTATCTTTAGAGGTATTCCCCTATCAATATGAAACACAATGGTTTCATTCTTTGCAGTTATTGTATACTTCCCACGATCAACATCGATGATCATTTTGGCAGCCTTCATGAATGGTCTCCCAAGATAAGGGGACTTCAGTATTCCTCCCTTGCTGTATCTGCAACATGAAACATCTACTATATATGCAAATTATTCTACTCTTACCTCTATATTCTCAATTATTCCATGTAAGCTTTGAGCAGACTGGTTTGCAGAAGTAGTTGCACGTTAGCAGGCTTGACCTTCACATTTCTCAACTTGTTAAAATAGGATAGCGGCATCATATTGATGCTCGCTCCAAGATTTAATAAAGCATGAGTTGAGGGTAGATCACTAATAGATATGGGTATAGTGAACTTACCTGGGTCAAGCGGCTTACTTGTGACTAAAACCTTTCTTCATGTGGTTCTTCTGTCTGTTGGGCTACTTTATCCTCATCTTGATGAACTGCTTCCTCTCGAGGTGCTTGTTCTTCAAAGATGGATTCTTCTTCTTCAGGATCCTCATCCTCTGACTTGTCGCCACCAGTAGCGATCAAGTTGCATTGTTCCTTTGGATTTGTTTGGGTCACAGTGAAAAGTGTTGCTCTCTATGCTCTGCCACCTCTGCTGCTAGTTGACCCACTTGATTCTCTAGAGTCTTGATTGCTGCCTCAGTTGTCGTTTTAAATCCAGTAAATCCCTGTACCAGGGTATCAATTTTTGACTCTAAGGAATTAAGTTTTTCATATGTTGAAGGCTGCTGCTGATATGGTGGTTGTCTTCCCTCCACTTTGGTTCCAACCAGAGTTAGCTTGGTCATTTCTCCATCTTGAGAGTAATGATTATTCTTATTGGAGAAATTACCTTGCCTTCCCTGATTCCCCATGAAATTTGACTTGCTCAGGCTGTACTCTGTATATTGCACATTGACCATTGGGATGGTCTCCTCACAGAAATCACAAATCAATGGCTGGGTAGGAACAGGTGATGAATAGAAGCTTTGAGTTGTTGCGTGGTAGTGCTTTCAAGTCTCAGTGAGTGCTTCTATTTGACGCTTGATAAGTTTATTTTTCTGCTATAGAGCATCATTCTGATTCAATTCCAGCATTCCCTTCTTTGTTGTGCAGGCTGTCTTCCTCTCTGAGCTTGTTGATCATTCATGGCTAAGTTGTTGATTATTTGAAGAGCTTGATCAACTTCAGCGGATAAGATTGTTCCTTCTGCTGAAGCATCTATAATAGATTTGGAATGTGGACGCAGCCCCTTACAGAACATATAAGTTGGGCTAGTCTTCGAATCCATGATTAGGGCACTTGCGCAGCAAGGACTTGAATCTTTCCCAAGCTTCATAGAGTGATTCATCATCCTTTTGTCTGAAAGTGGAGATCTCTGCCTTGGCTTCTATCAACTTTCCAGATGGAAAGAATCTGGTTCAAAAATTTCTCCTCGACCTCACCCCAATTAGTCAGACTCTGGTTGGGGTGTGACTGTAGCCATCCTTGCTTGACCTATCAATGAAAGGGAAACAAGCGTAAGTACAAAGTTTCTAGATTATTTTCATTAAAACCCCATAGTGCCAATCAATTCATAGAAAGTAGAAAGATGAAAATTTGGATTCTCATGATCCAATCCTGCGAATTGATGTGCGCTAATAAGATTCAGATGTGCAGTCTTCAATTCCAATGTTCTCGCATTAGGCGATATAACAATGCTGGAGTGATATTTTGGGCCTTGATAGGAGATGTAATTCCCTAAGGTCCTTCGTACTGGATTCTGCTCTGCCATATTTTTGGTTTCTTCTTCAAATAACCTTTCTCCCTTCTTCTTGAGTTTCTACTCTGTTTCGGGGGTTGTCCTGTCGATTTCCAGGTCTAATAGTAGTTGATTAGGAGTAGCCTGTTGATAAGTGCCAAATATTGGATGTTTGTATGGAAAGAATGGCAATTTTTAGGTTAATGCATTAATTCTTAATGATTTCCTCCAAATTCTAGAACATTTAAGTTAAGCAGTAATATCTGAGTACTGATATAATTGAAACCTTTTAATCCCAATTTTTTATGTTTAATTGCAGGAAATATGAAAAGAGATCAATCAGGAACCAACGAAGTGAAGAAGCAAGAAGAAAAGAAGAAATTCCAAGACAAGTGAAATGTTTTAGCTGATGAGCTAAATTTTTAGCTCATGAGCTAAAATGGACCAGAGGAGGATTGCTTTTGGGTGTTGAATTGGCTCATGAGCTAAACTTTTAGCTCATGAGCGAATTACCTTACTTCACGTTGAAGAATGCTTTGGCTCATGAGCTAAATTTTTAGCTCATGAGCGAATTTTCATTAAACAGCACCTAAAACCAATTTCGAAGTTAGTTTTTCGGAGGTGGGTCAATTCTAAAATAGAAAAAAGCTCTCGAACGGAGAACAGAGGCTGTGGAACTTAATTTCATCATCTTCTTCTTCATTTTTTCTTGGATTGTTAAAGTCACCATGAGTGGCTAATCTTCTCCTTGGGATTGAATGTAAATCGACTCGAACTCGGATATATTCTGGTTTAAATTTTTATATAGTGAATTTCGTTTCTATCGATATTGTTATTTTCGTTCTGTTATATGTTCTTGATTCTATCTGATCAATAGATTCTAGATTTAGATTTTTGGATTTAACTGGAAAGTATTTCTGAAAATCCGATCTGAACGAAAATAGTCGATATATCGTTATACTAGGAATATATTTTGATATATTGAATGCTTTGATATTTGAACTTAATACTGGATAATCTATTGAATATATGAGGAATCACTATTCAAGAGATTAATCTTATGAATTTTATAATTGAGGAATCAATATAAATGACTTTTGTGTATGCATCTATATCGATAGTTACAAAGGCTATATATTGATATACAACCAGAATATAGACGAGGGAGATAGATGAAATTCAATCCCAGTTTTTCCCACTGATATTTCAAACCAACTTTACTCTTTATTATGCTTACTAGGAATTGTGTTTAGTTATCATATCAATCATGAAACAAAATATTCTCTGTTGTATATATTCACTTTTTGAATTAGTGAAATTTTGAACTACCAACTCCTCGTGGATCGACACTCTGAAATCATTTTCATATTACTACAGTTGGACTAATAGGTATACTTGCCTAGGAGTTCAACAAGTTTTTGGCGCCGTTGCCGGGGAGCGGATGGCTGGTGTCAGCATTCAAAGTTTTAACTAGTTCATTAAGTATTGTGAATAAATTTTATCTTTTAGTTAGCTTTTCGTTTATATTCTCATCTTGTGCTAACCCTTGTTTGAGCTGAGTTGATTTATGTTATTGAGAGGTCAGGTACCCGAAGACCAATTAGAATTTGACCCAGAAATTGAGAAGACAGCTCATAAGAACAGAAGTAAGCACAGAAAGAAAAGAAACAAGGCCAAGTCACATGAGAGTCTTCTAATACTCCCAACACACCAAGTCCTGAAAATCAAAGGATAGAAAACATGGCTGGAGAACGACCAAGAAGAACACTGGGAGATTATGCCTTACAACAGGGTCCTAGACATTTCTCAAGCATTGTAATACCAGCTGCCAACAAAAGCAATGAGGATGAAGCTACATTCCTGAGCTTAATCAGTGCCCATCAGTTTCATGGAATGGATCATGAAGATCCATATACCCACCTTTCTACTTTTTATGAATAATTGCAATAATGGGTTTTGAGGAAGAGGATTTTAGAAAGTGTATACTTACGTTTGTTCCCTTTTTTCCTTGGCAGGTAAAGCAAATGAATGGCTTAAATCTCATCCGAATCAGAGTTTGACTAGCTGGAGTGTAGTAGAGGCAAAATTATGAATAGATTATTCCGCCTCTAGATACATTCAAGGCTAAGGCAGATATTTCACAATTAAGCAGGGACCAGATGAATCTCTATTTGAGGCATGGGAGAGATTCAAATCTTTGTTGAGGAGATGTCCCCAACCATGGATTTGAAGATATAAACTCAGCTGAATACATTTTGCAATGGTCTCTTGCCTGATACTAAAATGATATTAGATGCAGCAGCTGGACGAGAACTATGTTATCAGTAGATGACAGAACAAGCAACAAGAATTATTGAAGGTTTAGCATCTGCTGTCAGCAAGCTCAACGTGAAAGAGGTACAATGCAAAGGAGAGGAGTGTTTGATCTGAGTACTACTGATGCTATTCTGGCTCAGAATAAAATTCTTACACAACAGATTGAAGCACTTACAAAGCAAATGTCTAAGCTTCCTCAACAATTACATTCAGTGCAATCTGGTCCTGGTCTGTACAACAACCTTTAATTTGTGATTCTGTGGAGGTGACCATCCTAATGGTCACTGTTCTATCAAGAAAACCAACAGGAGGAACAAATCAATTATATGGCCAACCAAGGAAGACCAGGTAATTTCTCTACTAATCCTAATAATTATGCTAATAATTTTTCGCAGGGGTGGAGAAACAATCAGAATCAAAATTATGGATGGAGACAGGAAGCTGAACCTTATAATACACAAGCCCTTACCAACAACAACAGCAACACTATCCTTCTGTGCATGAAAGAACATCAAAATTGGAGGATACACTGGAGAAATTCATGCAGACTTCTATATCAAATCAGAAAAATACTGAATCTGCAATCAGGAATCTTGAGACACAGGTTGGACAGTTGGCAAAGCAATTGTCAAATCAACAAGCTGGACACTTTTCAGCCAACACTCAAATCAATCCCAAAGAGCATTGTCATGCTATCACTACAAGGAGTGGAAGAGTTGTAGGGAGAGGGATTGGTGATAACCTAGTTGTGGAGGAGGAAGTCTTGGAGGAGAAAGAGGAAAGAAAAAGAAAATGAGTGTGAGGGAGAGGAAGAACAAAATAAAGGTGAGGTTGTATATAAAAGAGAAGAAAAAGAAAACGGAGAAGAGAAGGAGATGAAAAAAAGAGTTATGAGGGTAGTGTGCACCCATTGAAGAAGTTTGCCTTATCCTCTTGCTCCCTCAAGAAGGATAAATAAAAGGCATTTGCTCGCTTCATGAGTATTTTCAAGGGCCTTCAAATCAACATGCCATTTCTTGAAGCACTGGAGCAGATGCCTACTTATGCAAAATTTATGAAGGATCTGTTGACAAAGAAAAGGAAATTTACAGAAGAAGAAACAGTGGAATTGGAGGCCGGCTGTAGTGCAATTATTCAGAAACCCCTACCACTGAAATCAAAAGATCCTGGAAGCTTTACTATTCCTGTCACTATTGGTGCATTACCCGTGAGAAGGGCCATGCTGATCTTGGAGCCAGTATTAACTTAATGCCCTTATCCGTGTTAAAGAAAATTGGTGACCTAAAGGTGAGGCCAACAAAAATAAACCTTCAACTGGCTGACCGGTCCATTACACACCCTTATGGCATAGCTAAAGATGTTCTGGTAAGGGTGGATAAATTTGTATTTCCTGTGGACTTTGTAATTATGGACATTGAAGAAGATTGTGAGGTACCTCTGATTTTGGGTATAGACCATTCATGAAGACTGCTAAGGTAATGATTGATGTAGATAATGGTAAACTCAGAGTTAGAGCACAAGACGATGAGATCATCTTCAATGTATTTCAAGCCGCTCCACAAACAGAAAAGTCATCAAGAGTGTTTCAAAATAGACTCTACTGAAGGAATCTTGCATGATGACAATAAACTGCAGTTGGAGGGAAAAATTAAATTGAAAAATGAAGAGACTTCTGCAAGCACTAATAACAGAAAAGCAAAAAGAAGAGGCAGGTCAAGAAAATCAAATTCAAAGCCTAAAGTAAGAATGAGAGCAATATGGTCAGAAGGTCAAGAATTTATGTGGGACATTAAAATCTGAAAACAAAGCTGAAGAGAAGGTTGGTGTTGAAAGCAAGGTTCAGAAGCTCACCACAAAATTTCAATTCCAACCACCATAATTAAAACAGGCGTCAAGCTAAGTGACGTTAAACAAGCGCTTCCTGGGAGGCAACCCAGTGTTTAATTTGGTTTGCATTTCAAATTTCAATTTGGTATGTTTGTGTGTTTTTGTACATAAATGTGTGTATTGGTGTTTTTATGCATATTTGTGTTGTTTGTGTGCTTCAAGTCAAATTTTAGCATTCATTGTCTCAATTGTGCCAAACATGCAATATTTGAGACATTTTGAAGTTAATTGGACAATTTTTGCATGGAAATGAGTTTGGTGCTAATTTGAGACTATTAGATGCTAAAATTGCCTTTAAGTGGTCAAAGTTAGAAAGTTGAATTTCAATCTTGATTTTGAGTTTTAAATGTGAAACTTTGTCAAACTATAGAAACAATGTGAGGAGTGAATTGGAGTGTGAATTAAAGTTTTAAAAGAGAGCAATAATCAAGATTTGAGTGATTGAAATTGGTGAGAAATTTTGAAAGATGTAAAAGGAATTAAAGAGTGAAAATTCTGCTAAATTCGCTCATGAGCTAAATTTTTAGCTCATAAGCGATTATGCAGAAAATTTGAAAAAAGGCAATTTCCTGCACTTCTGCATAATTCGCTCATGAGCTAAAAATTTAGCTCATAAGCGAATTTATGGGTGAAAATTGATAGCCTCTGGACAAATTTCGCCCGTGAGCGAAAAATATAGCTCATGAGCGAATTTTGATTAAATTGTTCAAACTTTCTGGAAGAAATTCGCCCATGAGCGAAATTACTGGCTCATGAGCGAATTGGTTGCTGAATGTGTGTACTTACTGGACAAAAATCGCTCATGAGCGAAAATTCTAGCTCATGAGCGAATTGCTAAAAAATTGTGTATGCTTACTGGATAAAATTCGCTCATGAGCGAATTCATTTAGCTCATGAGCGAATTGCTTACTTTTGCACACTAAACACGCGTTGGACAGCAAAGAACATAGAGAAACTTCACTTTTGCAAATCCTTTTCCCTTCTTTTGCGCGCGACAACAACTCCCACTCAAGGTTTCATTTTCCTTCATCTCAAAACTCAAATTTCTTACTCAAATCCCTACTTCCCTTCTCCAATCACATTCCAAGGTAAGAACTCCATCATTTTTCCTCATTCCAACCGACAAATTTTTGAAATTTCTTGAAGTTTTGAACCCTAAGTTAGGCACCATGCAAGTTAATTAAAATTTTTGGATAAATGCTTGAAATTTATGAGTTGTTGATTGCAATGTGCTTGGGTTGATTGTTTGTTTTACATTGGAATGAAAAATGTATGTTAAGTTGAGCTATTGAATGTGTCAAAGTAACAATTCCTACCAAGTGTTTGGAAAAATGCCTTATGCAATGCTACTTGATAAAAACACCAAAGTACTTGGCTTTAGTGATTGTGTGAGATACATGATGCTTGTCACTTGCTCATTTTACATCATTGTGTATTAATACTTGAACTATTGTTGGAAAATGATTGTGTGTATGATTATGGTGATTAGGTGAAATATGGAATTTGATTTAATTCTTTTACACATAATCATAAGGATGCATGCAAGGTGTTTGATCAAATGTGTTAATGATATATTCATGATGCTTGTCATGTTAATTACCTTGTTCCTAATTAATTGGGTTGCTTTCATGATGCAAGTGGTTGCTTATTTTGCTTACTTTGCAAACATGCCTTGGTCTCTTGAAATGCACTTCAAATGGTTTGTCAAGTGTTTTAAGCTTGCTCAAATATTTTGTGATCACTTTGCTTGGGTGCTTTAAAACAATTATATGTTTGAATACATTCTCCAAATACTATTCAATTATATGTTTGTGAGGTACTAAGCTTTGATGCATGTTCCTTTGCTTTGACAATTTTTATTGTCCACCAAGTGTTTGATTAAATGCTTCAATGAATATGCTTGCTTGGTTATTTTAGTTCAAAGCTTTGGGTTCTTGGTTTAGTTTTACACATGCATAAGCTTGAAAATTCATGCCTCCCCATATGGGAAATTGTATTAAATTGAATGGCATTAATTTGTTACATGTTGGATTTCCATTGAACTTAATTGGTTGTTATTGGTTGGTTAATTCTGATGTGCAGAAAATGGCAAAAACCAAAACAACAGCAGGATTGAATCCAACAAGACTAAACAAAGGAAAAAGAGCGAGGACGACCACTCCTTCACCTGAGAGGCCAAATAGAAATTTGTTCAGAGATGCAAGGAGGTTGGAAATATATGAAGAGATTAGGAAATGGAACTTTATTCCTGAACGGAAAGTTGATCTAAAGCCTGGGGAACATGATGGCTTTCTTAATAGGCTTATCATGAGGAATTGGATGCAATTAGCTAGTCCTCTACCAAAATTCGATCCAGAAATTGTTAGAGAATTCTACGCAAATGCTTACCCCAAAGATGGATCAGAAGAAAGAAAGTCTAAGGTAAGAGGAAGATGGGTGATGTATGACAGAGATGCAATTAATGAGTTCCTTGGAAACCCCTTGACACTCTCTGAAGGGTGTGTCTGCACTTATCAAAGATTAAAGGCAATCAGAAATGATTTGATGAACGGGAAGAGGTAAGAAAAATTTGTATTCCAAATCATGGATATACAAGAGGAACATCTAATAAACCCCTCAGAATAGTCAGATCAAGTATGAAGAATTTGGCACAAATCTGGATGATTTTCATTCTGGCCAATATCATACCCCTAGGTCATGTTTCTGATATGAACTTGGCCAGGTGTCACCTTCTTTACAGCATCATGAAAAAGAGTTTCACTGTAGATGTGGCACATATTATTTCTGAACAGATGTACAAGTTTGCCACAGCTGAAACAAATAAAAATAATGAGAAGGCATCCAGGACATTGGGTTTTCCATCCATGATCACAGCTATGTGCGCAGCTCAGGGGGTTGAGGTCAACCCTACAATGAAAATTAGAGAGGTTATTGATAAAAAGTACATAAGGTTGTACTGTACCAACCCTGATGAGAGGCAAGCCAGGCAACTACAGGAGCCTCAACCACAACCTCAACCTGAAGAGCAAGAACCTCCACAACCTGAATACCAACCTCAACCATCTAATGCCCAGATTATGGAGAGGTTTGACAGGTTAAGTTTAGAGATGCACCATGATAGACAGCAGCGCATCTCCTTGCATAAAGGACAACAATTCATTGTGGAGAAGCAGGGTTGGGATTCAGCACAGTTCCTTTCCTATGTTCAGTGGCCTGGGGACAGGTCATTTTTTTTCCGGGGGGGAGTGAAGCTGGAGCTGCTGCTACTAGTGGAGCTGGTGTCAGTGGAGAGCATGCTTTCGGAGTTGCACCTGGAGGAGACTATATTCCAGAAGCGGGACCATCAGAACCTGCTAATGATGTAGTTGATGCTGGAGATGGAGACGGGCTATATCATGATGGTGATTTTGAGGAGGACTTTGACAAAATCATGAGGGGAGATTGATTAATCCCTTGCTATGGTTTTATTGATATGACTTGGTTTCACTTTTGATAGTTGATTACTTTTTACACTGTTTGTGTTTGATATTTTGGCAGATAACTGAGACTGCAATGTTTAATACTTTTGATAATTTCAGTCTGTGTGTTAGTTATTTATGGTTGTTTCTTGTTTCAGTTATTTCTGTTTTTAGTTTGTTTTATTACTTTGATTAGTTAGGATTTGTGTTTTAGTAATGTGGATATAATACTGATACATAGATATAAATACTTAGAAAATACTTTTTGGGAATTAAAAGAAAAATTTTTCATGAGGAGATTGGTTAAAAGGAAATCAGGATTCAGTAAGTGTCCTAAAGTTAGAACAGCTGAACAAACTGAACAAAGAAGAGAAAAAGGAAAAATGTGGTAAATTGCATAATCAAATAGGATTAGGACATTGGTGCATGATAATTGACCAAAATAAGCAATCATAACAATAGGTGATATAATCAAGGAAATAAGCCACAGATAGCCCAGTGAGTGTGTAAATCCATAAACAGATTGAGAGTTTCACTGTTAATTGATCAGTTGATATTGCTTGAGTTTCCTTTTTGATAACATCACATAAGAGGCATGGAAATGATTAAGGCAAGTTTTGTTGAATGTAAATAACTTAGTGCCAAATAGCCAACCTATAAATGACCAATTTTTTTTTTGTGCTAGCCCATTTAAGCCTAATTGTTCTTTGATTATGTACCTTGGCCTTAAAATCAAAATATTATCCTACCTTTGCACACTAAAGGAAGGAGAGCATAGGTGCATATTATCATTTCAATGATAATGGGTTGGTGAAAGTGTGTTTATAAGAGAAAAAATGGTTTGGCTATATAATTTACTCCTTACCATATATGTATATAAAAAAAAGAAAGAAAGAAGAAAAAAAAATAAAAAAAGAAAAAGACAATGAAAATAAAAAGGAGTAGATTGTGAATGAAAAATTTGGTGTATTGAGGTGTTAAGAAGTGAGAGTTGATGTAAATTGAATTGAAATGTAGTTATGCTCTCTTTTCTTGAATTGTGCTTTTGATTATCTTGAAAAACCATAATTCTTGGAAGCCTAGCCTCATTACAACCTTTACAAGACCTTAAGATCCATGTCAAATATGTGATTGTGGTTGAATTGGAAATGACTAGCAATGTTGATTTGTGCAATTTTCAGTGAAAGTTTGAGAGAAACACTCACCAGTGAGAATTGAGAGAAAAATTTCCTTGATTAGAATCATTTCATTGTTATAATTGCTCCTTTTGGTGATTAATTGTACTCTTGTCCTCCTTCTATATGATATTGGATTTACCATATGCTTTTGATTTCAATTCTTTGGTTGGAATGTGAAGTTATCTTTTGAAGGACCATGGAAATGATTTCCAAATAACCAGTTTCAGAAATGAATTAATGAATAGGTGAAGTATGGCTGTTTACTTTGCTTGAGGACAAGCAAGATTCTAGGTTGGGGGGAGTTGATAAGTGCCAAATATTAGGATGTTTTGTATGGAAAGAATGGCAATTTTTGGGTTAATTGCATTAATTCTTTAATTGATTTCCTCCAAATTCTAGAACATTTAAGTTAAGCAGTAATATCTGAGTACTAATATAATTGAAACCTTTTAATCCCAATTTTTGATGTTTAATTGCAGGAAATATGAAAGGAGATCAATAAGGAACAAAAGAAGTGAAGAAGCAAGAAGAAAAGAGAAATTCCAAGACAAGTGAAATTTTTTAGCTGATGAGCTAAATTTTTAGCTCATGAGCTAAAATGGACCAGAGAGGATTGCTTTTGGGTGTTGAATTGGCTTATGAGCTAAATTTTTAGCTCATGAGCGAAAATGGGCCAGAGAAGAGTGCTTTTGGGTGCTGAATTGGCTTATGAGCTAAACTTTTAGCTCATGAGCGAATTACCTTACTTCACGTTGAAGAATGCTTTGGCTCATAAGCTAAATTTTTAGCTCATGAGCGAATTTTCATTAAACAGCACCTAAAACCAATTTCGAAGTTAGTTTTTCGGAGGTGGGTCAATTCTAAAAATAGAAAAAAAGCTCGAACGGAGAACAGAGGCTGTGGAACTTAATTTCATCATCTTCTTCTTCATTTTTTCTTGGATTGTAAAGTCACCATGAGTGGCTAATCTTCTCCTTTGGGATTGAATGTAAATCGACTCGAACTCGGATATATTCTGGTTAAATTTTTATATAGTGATTTCGTTTCTATCGATATTGTTATTTTCGTTCTGTTTATATGTTCTTGATTCTATCTGATCAATAGATTCTAGATTTAGATTTTTGGATTTAACTGGAAAGTATTTCTGAAAATCCGATCTGAACGAAAATAGTCGATATATCGTTATACTAGGAATAGATTTTGATATATTGAATGCTTTGATACTTGAACTTAATGCTGGATAATCTATTGAATATATGGGGAATCAATATTCAAGAGATTAATCTTATGAATTTTATAATTGAGGAATCAATATAAATGACTTTTGTGCATGCATCTATATCGATAGTTACAAAGGCTATATATTGATATACATCCAGAATATAGACGAGGGAGATAGATGAAATTCAATCCCAGTTTTTCCCACTGATATTTCAAACCTACTTTACTCTTTATTATTGCTTACTAGAATTGTGTTTAGTTATCATATCATTCATGAAACAAAATATTCTCTTTTGTATATATTCACTTTTTGAATTAGTGAAATTTTGAACTACCAACTCCTCGTGGGATCGACACTCTGAAATCATTTTCATATTACTACAGTTGACTAATAGGTATACTTGCCTAGGAGTTCAACAGCCTGACCTCGCAAAAGCATAAACAAGAACTTGGAAAAGGGTAAGTGGGAAGATAAAAATTAATTTGTTTTTTTAAAAAAAAATTATTTTTTTAATAAAAGAAAACAATAAAATTCCTAAAAATTAACTTCCTAAAAAAATAGATAAATAAAATAAAATAAGATAAGCTTGATAAATAGACCTCAAGGTTCTACACAAATAGAACCGTTCCCCGGCAACAGCGCCAAAAATACTTGATGGGTTTCTGGCAAGCGAACCACAAATCCAACAGTATAATAATAAGTAAGAGTTATCGTATCCACGGGGAACAATTATTTATGTAAAACCGAAATCGTATTTATCAAGGAGTAACACAGTTTATAGAGTATGATTGTGAATATAATAAGAAAATAAACAATTAATAATAATGAGAATTAGAAAGGTAGAGTCAGAGATACTTTACTTGGACTGGGATTGGGTTTCATCTCATCACCCCCATTGTGCATATAAAGACTATCTATTATTTTAGGTTTATTCTATAACAATGTAGACAAACTCTATTGCTAAGACCCCGAGTTACCAGCAGCCTCACATACTCAAAGGTAGACTATGCGGGTTCTCCCAAGCGACAGTTTTACCCTCGGCTTAATTTCTCTCTTTTGTTCCGTTTGTAAAAGAATTAATTGATAAACGAGGTCTACAGCTGTGGATGCTCCTTCGCTCAAGTACTGTCACTACCCTCACTCATAAGAATATATCCATGTTCAATCCTGGATTCACAATCAACTAACTCTTGCTATCAATACTAAGGCCTAATCCTGTGAACGCCCTTCGCTAGAGTACTCACACTACCCATCGCTCATTAGTAACGCCCATGTGTCGGTCACAGAGTATTGAGTCCTCTTATCCAATCAGAGAATGAGTTTCTTCAGTATCCGCTCCCCCACTCTCGCTCCTAATCTAAACTATAAGAATAGAAAAGATTAGCCTATAACTCCAGGCATAACGCGAGAATTAGGAATAATTACAGAATAAGATTACCACCATCATATATAGTGAGCTCATTGAAATATAATATAGAATTTATATACACTCAAGGTTAGAATCGATTACATCCAATCCCACTGGAGAGTTAACTACATGAAGTAGCCATACAAACCGCTGAAGATGTTGTCACCATCTTCAATCCTCGTGAAGCACTCCTCCTCTCCTACTCTAAACTTAGCTAGAATACATGATCAAGAAACTGTCAAACTATGTGTGTCTAGCTGTCTCCTCTAGCCCTGATGTAAGAGGTTCTATTTATACATAAGGAAAGACAAAGCAAAATGGGGAAGAAATCCTATTAAAAACAGTAAGTAAGTCGTGATCTGCGTGATCTGCGTGTTCTGCGCTTCATGCTGCGCTACAGCGCAGGCTGTAGCGCAAGTTCTAGAGAGTTGCGCTTCACCTGCGCTATAGCGCGGGGTGAAGCGCAGCTAACGCCTGCTGCTCCAACTTTCCTCTTTTAGATGATTGATCTCTCCCCGAGACTGGTTTTCGCTTGATTGTCCTTCCTTGTTCCCCTTTATTTTCTGATGTCTTTGTATTTATTTGTACAATCCTTGTTTATTGGGGAAGCTTGTCTGCAATATCTTTGATTGATTGGCTCCATCTCCTCATTAATGATTTAAATCTTCTTCACATCTTCAAATATTTGTCTTCAATCAATCTCAAATCTTGCATAAATCCTCCACATTTAATTCCATTTAATTTCTTAATTAAATTACTGCAAGAATCCTGCAAAATAAACAATAAATCTATTAAAATAACATCAAATTCAAAACTAGGATTAATAAATACAAATTATTAAATATTAATAAATATTAAATAAAAGGGAATATAAATGGGGCAAAATTACCATTTTATCCTTGATAAGTGAAATAAAATATATACTAAATTATCAACTATTTTTCACTTATCAGCTGTAGCGCAGCTTGAAGCGCAGAACACGCAGATCACGTCCCAGTTGCTGTTTTTAAGAGGATCTCTTCCCAAATTTGCTTTGTCTTTCCTTATCTATAAATAGGAACATCTTGCGTCAGTCCTAAGAGTTAGCTAGACAAGGAGAAGATAATTATTGTTAGTTTACTATGTATTCTAGCTAATTTTAGAGTAGGAGAGGAGGAGTGCTTCACGAGGATTGAAGATGGTGACAACATCTTCAGCGGTTTGTATGGCTACTTCATGTAGTTAACTCTCCAGTGGGATTGGATGTAATCAAGTCTAACCTTGAGTGTATATAAATGCTATATTATTATTTCAATGAGTCCCTATCTACAATGGTGGTAGTTTTATTCTGTTTTTATTCCTAATTCCCATGCTTGCATCTGGAATTATAGGCTAATCTTTTCTATTCTTATAGTTTTGATTAGGAGCGAGAGTGGGGGAGCGGATACTGAAGAAACTCACTCTTCGATTGGATAAAATTACTCGGTTACGAATGACGTCGAAAACCAATGTTTACTAATGAGCGAGGGGTAGTGTGAGTACTCTAAGTGAAGGAGCATTCGACCATTTGGACTTTAGTAATCGATAGCAAAAGGGTTAGGGGGTTGTAATTCTGGGATTCAAAATAGGCATATTCCTAATGGATGTAAGGTAGTGACAATACTGAAGCAAAGGGGTTGTCTACCATTAGGCCTCGTTTATCGTCTAACTCTTACAAACTGAACAAAAAAGAGCAAAATAAGCCGAGATAGATCTGTCGCTTGGGAGAGCCCGCACAATTTATCCTTTGAGTGTTAGGTCACCGGGATGGTGGCTTAGCAATAAAGTTTGTCTACATATTTTATAGAGTATTACCTAAAATAATAAGTAGTCTTTATATGCACAATGGGTGTGATGAGATGAAACCCAATCCCAGTCCAAGTAAAGTATCTCTGACTCTACCTTTCTAATCTAAATTAATTGTCTATTTCCTTACTATCTTACAATCATACTCTACAATCTGTGTTCTCTCTTGATAAATACGATTTCGTTCTACATAAATAACTGTTCCCCGTGGATACGATACTCTTACTTACTATTATACTGCTGGATTTGTAGTTCGCTTGCTAGAATTCCATCAAGTATTTTTGGCGTCGTTGCCGGGGAACGGTTCTATTTGTGTAGAACCTGAGGTCTATTTATCAAGCTTATTTTATTTTATTTTATTTATCTAATTTTCTTTTTTAGGAATCTAATTTTTAGGAATTTTATTGTTTTCTTTTATTAAAAAAATTTAAAATTTTAAAAATTCTATCTTCCACACTTACACTTTTCCAAGTTCTTGTTTATGCTTTTGCGAGGTCAGGCGACTCCTAATCAACTACTATTCGACCCGGAAATCGATAGGACGACTCAGTGGAACAGAGGCAGAAACTCTAGAAGGAGGAGGAGAAGGTTATTTGTAGAAGAAAATAAAGATATGGCTGAAGAAGCTCCAGTTAGGAGAACCTTAGGAGACTATGTCTCCCACCAAGGACCGAGATACCACTCTAGCATTGTAGTGCCACATAACGCGAGGACATTAGAGTTGAAAACTGCACATCTAAATCTAATTAGCGCACATCAGTTTGCAGGATTGGATCATGAGAATCCAAATTTTCATCTTTCTAATTTCTATGAACTGATAGGCACTATGGGTTTTGATGAGGGAAGGTTAGAATCTGTTTACTTACGCTTGTTTCCTTTCTCTTTGATAGGAAAAGCGAAGGAATGGATACAATCACACCCAAACCAGAGTCTGACTAATTGGGGTGTGGTTGAGGAGAAATTCTTGACTCGATTCTTTCCATCTGGAAAGTTGATAGAAGCCAAAGCAGAGATCTCAACCTTCAGACAAAGGGATGATGAACCACTATATGAAGCTTGGGAGAGATTCAAGTTCTTGCTGCGCAAATGTCCTAACCATGGATTCGAAGACATAGCCCAACTTAATATGTTCTGTAAGGGGCTGCGTCCAGACTCCAGATCTTTTATAGATGCTGCAGCAGGAGGAACAATATTATCCGCTGATGTTGATCAAGCTCTACAGATCATCAACAACTTGGCCACTAATGACCAACAAGCTCAAAGTGGAAGACAACCTGCACAATTGCCAAAGGGAATGCTGGAGTTGAATCAGAATGATGCTCTATTAGCAGAGAACAAGCTCATCAAAAGACAAATAGAAGCACTCACTGAGACTTTGAAGGCACTTCCCCAACAACTAAAAGCTGCCTATTCATCACCTGTTCCTACCCAGCCATTGATTTGCAACTTTTGTGGAGGAGACCATCCCAATGGTCAATGCGCAGTACAAAAAGCACAAACTGAGCAAGTCAATTTCATGGGGAATAAGGGAAGGCAAGGAAATTTCTCCAACAATAACAATCAGTACTACCAAGGATGGAGAAACAACCAATCTAACTCTAGTTGGAACCAAGGTGGAGGAAGACAACCACCCTATCAGCAGCAGCCTTCAACGTATGAAAAACTTAATTCCTTAGAGTCAAAGATTGATACCTTAGTAGAAGGATTCAATGGATTTAAGACAACAACGGAGGGATCAATCAAGACTCTAGAGAATCAAGTGGGTCAGCTAGCAGCAGAGATGACAGAGCATAGACAACAACACTTCTCAGCTGTGACCCAAACAAATCCAAAGGCACAATGCAACTTGATCGCTACTGATGGCGACAAGTTAGAGGAGGAGGATCCTGAAGAAGAAGAACCCATATTTGAAGAACAAGCACCTCAAGAGGAAGCAGTTCATCAAGATGAGGATAAAGCAGCCCAACAAAGAGAAGACCCTCATGAAGAAAAGGTCTTGGTCACAAGTAAGTCGCTTGACCTAGGTAAGTTTACTATACCCATATCTATTAGTAATCTACCCTCAACTTCTGCTTTATTGGATCTTGGAGCGAGCATCAATATGATGCCGCTATCTTATTTTAATAAGTTGAGTAATGTGAAGGTCAAGCCTACAAATGTGCAACTTCTGCTTGCAAATCAATCTGCTCAAAGCTTACATGGAATACTCGAGAATGTAGAGGTAAGAGTAGATAAATTTGCATATCTAGTAGATTTTCATGTTGTAGATACAGCAAGGGAGGATACTGAAGTCCCCCTTATCTTGGGAAGACCATTCATGAAGGCTGCTAAAATGATCATCGATGTTGATCGTGGGAAGTATGCATTAGCTGCAAAGAATGAAACCATTGTGTTTCATATTGATAGAGGAATACCTCTAAAAGATAAACCCACTTCCCAAATCTCTTCACAATCACAAGGCTCTGGATTTCTGAGGAAGCCAAAGATGAGAGTAAAAGACCCAAAGTCAATCTGGGAATTTAAATTTAAAAAGAGAAGAAGATCAACATCAGAAACAGAGGAAGATAGTGACAATGAAGGAAGAGTCACTAATTGGCATGGAGGATGGGAATTGAGAGGTAAAACTGGTATGGAGACCAACATCATCCTCCACTTGAGGCCACCATGAAAAAGTAACAAGTACAGGCGTCGAGCTAAAAGACATTAAACAAGCGCTTCTTGGGAGGCAACCCAGTGTTTGTAAGTTTTTGAAATTTAATTTTAATTTTATTTCAGTAATTTTAAGTCTTAGTAATTGCCTGTGAGATTAAGAAACTATTAAAATGAGGATGTAAATTAAAAATTGCATGGAATTAGGTAGGAACAACAGACACAGAGAGTTACTGGAGTCTGCGCTTCATCCTGCGCTATAGCCCAGGGTGAAGCGCAGTGGGTACTGTTACAATATGACTCTCTGGATTCTGTGCTTCACCTTGCGCTAAAGCGCAGTGGTGAAGCGCAGCGGCACGCTTCACCTTCTGTGGTGATGCGCGCTCCACTCTACGCTATAGCGCAGAGTGAAGCGCAAGTCTTGTATTAAAATACGAAAACTGTTAACGAAGGAGTTCAAAATTTTGAACTTCCCTCCTTTTGCTCTGATATTCCTTAACTTCCCTTGCCTGTTTCTCACTCATACAGCCTCCTTTTCAGTTTCCGACTTCATATCAGGTATGACTTTACAGTTTTCTTCCTTTCTAACCGATTGGAATTTTGAATTTTCGCTTTATTTGAGCTTAACTTTAAGGTAGTTAGTTTAAAAGTTTAGGACCTTTTAGGAAGAAAATAAATAATGAAAAATGCTTAAAAATAGTTTGCATGTGGTTAGGAACTTTAAATAAGTATTATGTTTGCTTTGGTGGTAGTTCTGAAAGAGCTCAATAATTTCTGCAGATTAATTTTGTTAATGCATGTTGCTTACAATAATATAATATTTTTGCATGCTTTAATTAAAATTAATTGTGCCCTATTGCATGTTGCTGATAACATGATTTTTGAGCATGAGTTTAATTCTCACTTTTTCTAGATTAGAATTGTTTAGGACTGCTTTAATTGATCACTTCAGCATGTCTTAATTAATTAGAATTAATTGGGTAATAAATAAAATCAAATTTTTATGCACACTTGTTTGGTTATTTATTTTGAGTTTTTGAAATTAAACTGGCCATTTAATTTCTTAATGTTGAATAAATAAATATTATGATGCATAATTATTTTGATTTCTTTTTCTTTTGCAGATGCCGCACACTAAATTTGTTGGCGAGCCTAGCTCTTCTAGGAAGAGCACAGGGGCTGCCAAGGGGAAGGCTCCCCAGAGGGACCTTACCTTTGACCCATTCCGCTTCAAGGACACCAAGGCTTTTGAAGCCTATGTAGACATCGCAGACTGCAAATTCATTAAGGAGAGACAGGTGATCCTTGAAGAAGGGGTGTTTGAGGAGTTTTCTGCTGAAATACACAGGAGGCATTGGGACTGCCTTAGCAGGCCAGATGAGTGTTTCGACCCTGAAATTGTTAGGGAGTTTTATGCCAACGGGGTTGGAGATGAGGCCATCAACATCAGGCAGGAGTCCTATGTGAGAGGACAAGTGATCCGCTTTGATTGCAATGCAATCAACACACTACTTGGACACCCGATTGAGGAGCGTAGAGACATGGTTAACTGTCAGTACCAGAACAGGATCATGGTCGTTGGTGACAACAGCAATGAGCCATTAGACTTGGAGACTGCTCAGCTTCTCTGCCTGCCAGGACATTCCTTTGAGAGGAACAGGTACAGGCATGCTGCTAGGATTCACAGGAGGGATATGAGGAGTATCACACAGATGTGGACAATGTTGGTTCTAGCCAACATCTACCCTACAGGGCATGTTTCTGATATTGTTATGCCCATGGCCCACCTCATCTATACTATCCTTTCTGGGAGGAAGATCGGTGTCTCTAGGATCATCACTAAGAAGATTGGGGAGTATACTACTGCCATATATCGCAGGACCCCCAACTCCAGGATCAGACTCGGTTATCCTTCACTGATTACCGCACTTTGCAGATCTAGGGGGTTGCGGTGAACCCCACGGTTCACATCCTACCTCCCATGGACAGAGCTTACATTGAGGAGAACTGCATTGCAGTTGCAGAGTTGGGAGCTGAGGACGAGCAGCAGCAGCCTAAGCCAGTACAGCAGCCACCACCACCACCAGCAGCAGTTAGAGATGCCACAGCTTGGGCCTTGCGGTTTGAGACCCAGCGTGCTCACATGATGGCACAAATGTCCACTCTTCTGTTGAGTCTAAAAAATATCATAAAGAGGTTTATGATGTTTTAAAGACTGAAATTTCTCTAAGTTTTAATGATCAACAAATTCAACTTAAGTTGTTTCTCATAAGATACGATTGTCTAAATTGTTTATCTATGATTTTCAGCAAGAAGCCTACTATATAAGACTAAGTGTTGGATCCGTCTGAAGAAGCTGATGCTGTCTGAAGATGATCAACCCGTCTGAAGCATCAAAGCCTCTGAAAGCTTTTGATGACGTGGCATCTCTTGTCTGAAGCTGTGACAATCCATGTACCTCTGCACGTTTTTCACGCATGTTCTCTGCTACAAACAGCTGACACCTGTGCAATGCAATTCAAGCACGTTCTCTGTCACAACGTGTCCTCTGCTACGCAGCAATTGCAGCAGCAACAAAGAGCACCTTTTTGGCAGGAGCAAACCTTGTAAAAATGTCAGAAATTGTCAGGGAATATCATAATTTGTCAGAGAATATTCTGTACTGCAGCAGCTGTCTCACAACGGCTAGCATTGATTTCACAAACCTAAGAGTCTTAAATGATTCAAATCATTTGGTTATAAATACCCCCCTCATTTGAAGACCAACAGAGAGAGAGCAACATAGCAAAAGAACAGAAACTCTGCTAGTTTTTCGCTGAAACACTCTGATAGATTTTTTATTATCTTTGTACACACATATTGTATTATCCTGAGCATACCTCAGTCATCTTTGTACATCTGTAACTGTTTAAGTCTCAAAACTGATATAGTTTGTGAGCTTAAGCATTTCTCTCATTTGTATTTCCTTTTGAGCCTGGAGAGGCCTGTCTGAAAAAGAATACTTGTGTTGTTGAGCCTGAAGAGGCTTGTCTGAAAAAGAGTACTTGGTTGTAGAGCCTGAAGAGGCTTGATAGAAAAGAATACTTGTAATCTTGCAAGATTAAGAGAAAATCCAAGTGCTAGTTGGCATTGGGACTGGACGTAGTTCACAAGTGGTAGTGAGTGAACCAGGATAAATTCTGTGGCTAAGTTTCTCTTCCCTTATCTTTGTCATTTCAGTTTTAAACTAATTAAGGGGACTGAATATTTTATTTAATATTTTAAAAAGAAGAAACTTCGTTTAGAACCATTTTAAAGCAGTCTGAAACCAACTTCAGACAGCTAACTAAAAACTTCAGACAGCCTTCTAGTAACCTGTCTGAAAATCTGTTTTTGAAAATCTGTCTTCGAAAAGCTTCTTAAAATATTTAGAAACACTATTCAACCCCCCCTTCTAGTGTTTCCCTGTGTTCCTACATCTTCATCGCGCTGCACTTCACTTTCAGAGTACAGATTATCAGCGTGGAGCTGACCCCATTATCCCCTCATCTTTTCAGGAGTACTTACAGTGGCCTGGGGACAGGCCTATTTCCCCAGGGGGGATGGTGCAGCTGGAGCAGCAGATATGGAGCACGACCACTAGCAGACTAGATTTTTTTTCCTATTTGGTGCTTTTCTTTCTTTTTTCTTTTTCTTTTTCTCTTATTTTTCTTATTTTTCTTATTTTATTTTTCTTTTTGATATGTACTATATCTAACCATATCACTCCATATATATTATGTAGCACTTATCCAATTAGTTTGTGAAATTTTTTTAAAAATTTTTAGGATTTTAGAAGTAGGAATCAAAGTAAATAATTCTAATTCTCTGTAAATAAGTAGTTTAACTAACCAATCTAGGTAAGATGATAGGGTCTTGTGATTAATTCCATAATCAGTTAGGAGTAGGGTACTTCTCAAGAGAACCTATCATAGTAGTTTATTAAATCCAGTAAGTGCTTTAGCAAGGAAATTTTAGCCCAACCGGTGAGATGAGAGCCCTAAACACTTAAACACTTATATTAAGAGCTTTTCACCGCTGATTGTCAACTGTTATTGATTGAGTTTCTAAAATTTGTCTTGCTTGTAGAAGGTATGGAAGTGACAAAGGCATAGTTTTGTGATTCTATTACTTTGCTCAGTTCCAAATAGCCAACCCTGCATTAATATTTCCGTTTATTGCTTGCCCAGTTGAGCCTTTAATATTTTCTTTGATGCACCCTAGCCAATTTCAATATCAAATGATCAATGATCATAACATGTCCATTAACACTTGGGATAGAGAGCAACGTGCACCACAACAAAATGGGACAAGCAATTGATGAAGAGGTTGGTCACAAGGAATCTAAGAGAAGGCACAAGGAATCATAAAGAAAGAAATCTCCTCCACCAAAAATAAGTTCTTTATTGTTCTTTATATTATTGTATTAAAAAAAATCTGCACAAAGTGTGGAAAGAAATAAGTTGGGGGGAGAAAATTCTTCAAAAAGAAGAGGCCAAAGCTGCAAAAAGGGTGACCATTCAAGAAACATCAGGTGAATTAAGAGAAGTTCCAAAGCACAACCACAAGATGCTCTCTATTCAAAGTGTTCCTTGAATATCCGGAAAAACCATGTTTCTTGATAGCCCAGCCTCATTACAACCAAAAGAAAGACCTTTTGATCCATACTAACTACTTGCAGGTTCAGATCTTGGAAACGACTATCAATTCTAGTTGTTCAACAGTGGGTGAAAATGATTGAGGGAAACACTTACCCGTGAGAATGAGAGATTTCCTTGGTTTATCACTTACTGCTTTAATTACTATTATTGAGAAAGTTTAATTGTGCTTGTATTTCTATCTTAATTGTGATTGGTAATATCTCTTGATCCTGATTTTTTTTCTTATGATTGGAAAGTGACTTCTACTTAGGAAGGAGTTAAGGGATGATTACCTTGTATTAGTTTTTGTTTTTTTAAATATACACCTAGGATAGAATTGATTTTGATTCATAGAGGTCTCTTGCTTGAGGACAAGCAAGAATTCAAGTTGGGGGGAATTTGATAAGTGAAAAATAGTTGATAATTTAGTATATATTTTATTTCACTTATCAAGGTTAAAATGGTAATTTTGCCCCATTTATATGCCTTTTTATTTAATATTTAATAATTTGTATTTATTAATCCAAGTTTTGGATTTGATGCTATTTTAATAGATTTATTGCTGATTTTTGCAAGATTCTTGCAAGAATTTAATTCAGAAATTAAATGGCATTAAATGGGGAGGATTTATGCAAGACTAGAGATTGATTGAGGACAAATATTTGAAGATTTGAAGAAGATTTGAATCATCAATGAGGAGATAGAGCCAATCAATCAAAGATATTGCAGACAAGCTTCCCAAATAAACAAGGATTGCACAATAAATACAAAGACATCAAGGAATAAAGGGAAACAAGGAAAGACAATCAAGCGAAAACCAGTCTCGGGGAGAGATCAATCATCTAAAAGAGGAAAGTTAGAGCTGCAGGCCTTAGCTGCGCTTCACCCCGCACTATAGCGCAGGTGAAGCGCAACTCTTTGGAACCTGCGCTACAGCCTACGCTGTAGCGCAGCTTGAAGCGCAGAACACGCAGATCACGTCCCAGTTGCTGTTTTTAAGAGGATCTCTTCCCAAATTGGCTTTGTCTTTCCTGATCTATAAATAGGAACCTCTTGCGTCAGTCCTAGGAGTTAGCTAGTCAAGGTGAAGATAATTATTGTTAGTTTACTATGTATTCTAGCTAATTTTAGAGTAGGAGAGGAGGAGTGCTTCACGAGGATTGAAGATGGTGACATCATCTTCAGCGGTTTGTATGGCTACTTCATGTAGTTAACTCTCCAGTGGGATTGGATGTAATCAAGTCTAACCTTGAGTGTATATAAATGCTATATTATTATTTCAATGAGTCCCTATCTATAATGGTGGTAGTTTTATTCTGTTTTTATTACTAATTCCCATGCTTGCATCTGGAATTATAGGCTAATCTTTTCTATTCTTATAGTTTTGATTAGGAGCGAGAGTGGGGGAGCGGATACTGAAGAAACTCACTCTTCGATTGGATAAAATTACTCGGTTACGACTGACGCCGAAAACCAATGTTTACTAATGAGCGAGGGGTAGTGTGAGTACTCTAAGTGAAGGAGCATTCGACCATTAGGACTTTAGTAATCAATAGCAAAAGGGTTAGGGGGTTGTAATTCCAGGATTCGAACATAGGCATATTCCTAATGAATGTAAGGTAGTGACAGTA
Organism: Sesbania bispinosa; assembly: GCA_026901365.1. Lineage (NCBI taxonomy): Eukaryota > Viridiplantae > Streptophyta > Magnoliopsida > Fabales > Fabaceae > Sesbania > Sesbania bispinosa. The sequence continues at coordinate 536,214 of QLOH01000349.1, read as the reverse complement.
CTGAAACGAAGGGGTTGTCTACCATTAGGCCTCATTTATCGTCTAACTCTTACAAACTGAACAAAAAAGAGCAAAATAAGCCGAGATAGAATTGTCACTTGGGAGAGCCCGCACAATTTATCTTTGAGTGTTAGGTCACCGGGATGGTGGCTTAGCAATAAAGTTTGTCTACATATTTTATAGAGTATTACCTAAAATAATAAGTAGTCTTTATATGCACAATGGGTGTGATGAGATGAAACCCAATCCCAGTCCAAGTAAAGTATCTCTGACTCTACCTTTCTAGTCTAAATTAATTGTCTATTTCCTTACTATCTCACAATCATACTCTACAATCTGTGTTCTCTCTTGATAAATACGATTTTGTTCTACATAAATAACTGTTCCCCGTGGATACGATACTCTTACTTACTATTATAGTGCTGGATTTGTGGTTCGCTTGCCAGAATTCCATCACTGGGCCTCAAGTCGCTGGGCCCATGCTAGAGCGTCCATGCCTGCTGGTGGTGGTGGTGGTGGCTCCTGCTGCTGCTGCTCATCCTCAACCTCCAACTCCGCAGCTGCGATACAGTTGGCTTCAATATAGACTCTGTTCATAGGCGGTAATATGAGAACCGTGGGGTTCACCTCAATACCCCTAGATCTGCTGAGGGATGTATTTAGAGCATGGAAGCCAAGCCTGATCCTGGAGTTTGGTGTTCGACACTCCAAAGCAGTAGCATAGTCTCCTATCTTCTTAGTGATGATCTGGGAGACATCGATAATAGCTCTGGTGAGGATGGAGTAGATGATGTGGGCCATAGGCATAACCACATCTGAAACATGCCCAATAGGATGAATGTTGGCCAGTATCAGTACTATCTACATCTGAGTAATGCTCCTCATGTCCTTCCTGTGAATCCTAGCAGCATGCCGATATGCGTTCCTCTCGAAGGAATGCCCTGGTAAACAGAGGAGCTGAGCGGTCTCTGTGTCAAGGGGCTCATTGCCGTTGACACCAACGACCTCCATCCTATCCTGGTACTGGCAGTCTACCAGGTCTCTGTCCTCTTCTATGGGGTAACCTAGAAGTGCATTGATTACATCGCAATCAAATTTGATCACCTGTCCCTGTACATAAGACTCCATTCTGATGTTAACGCCTTGGTCTCCAATGGCGTTAGCATAGAACTCCCTGACAATAGCTGGGTCAAAGTAGTTGTCAGGGCGGCTGAGGCGGCCCCAACGCCTCCTATGAATCTTAGCTGAGAACTCCTCATACTTTCCCTCCTCAAGGACGACTGGTCGCTCCTTGATGAGTTTGCAGTCGACGATGTCAGTTGATAAGTGAAAATTAGTTGATAAATTAGAGCACGTTTTGTTAGAACCACAGGAAACACTAGAAGGGGGGTTGAATAGTGTTTTAAAATTTTTGAGTATTTTGGAAATCTTTAATTTAATATTACTTGTAAGATGAGTAACGTTCAAAAATGAATCTTAAGATCAGAGTTTAATTAAAAATGCGGAAGGTAAGAAAGATAAAATTGATAATCTTTCTACTAAACACTTAAGATTGTTTTGAATAGATGCTTCTCAAAATACCTTTTGAAAGTTGTTACAAAGAGTGTCTTAAGGACAGTTTCTGAAATACTTCAGATAACTTAAGATCGTCTGAAGTCTGTTTCTAGTTTCTGATTCTTCTTGTTGTGTCTTCTTCTTTTTCTTCTTGTATCGTCTTCTTCTCTTCTTCTTCTTCTCTTCTTCTTCTTCTTCTTCTTCTTCGCTTCTTCTTCTTCTTCTTGCTCTCTTCTTCTTATTCTTCTTCTTCTTCTTCTTCTTCTTCTTCTTCTTTCTTCTTGTATTCAGTTAAGTAAAGATGTTGAATTGTGTGTTCTTTATTCAACCATCTTTCTTGCTTCCTTTTGTTTAGTATTCTAATATATTCTGATCATCTGCAGGCGTTGATGGCAGTAGGTCTGCGTACTCAGTTCCTTTTCTTTGCAGGTGCAGCAGGCTTTGTAGAAAGTCTTTCCATAATTTCCTTATTTGTGAAAGACTTTGATCAAGGTAGAAAAGCATGTCTAGCTTTTTTCTACTAAAAGAGTGAACTTCAGTTGATGAAGTGTGCTTTACGCTTTGTCATGTCTTCAATAAATTATCTCTTGATTTTGACATATTCAATCTTCAGACTGCTTCATATTGTCTTCATTTCTTCAGATCATTGTTATACTTCAGATGGGTGTAAATTTGAGTCTTTAATTCTTCAAATCTTCTAGCCTTCAATTCTTCAATTCTTCAGATGGTCTTCGAGTCTTCAGTCAAATACTTCTGTTCTTCAGTTGATTTCTTCTTCAAAATCTTCTTTACTTAGAGTTACTTCAACTTTGTTGAGGATTACTCTTCTTCAGATTTTGCACTCTTGTTCTTCTGATTCTGATTCCGATCTTCTGATTCTTCTTCATTCTAATCCTCTGATTCTGATTCTTCTGATTCTTCTTCATTCTAATCCTATGATTCTGATTCTTCTGATAAAGATTCTGACCTGAAACACAATCAACAAACACATACCTTTCTCAGTAGAACCTATTTACATAAAATATAAACTTGTATAAACTTATTTGTCCTTAATATAATCTTATTTGTTAATCATTAAAACTTAAGAATGTTATGTCATATAATCATGTTTTAATCCTTAAACTGATTTATGGACTTCACAATCTCCCCCTTTTTAATGATGACAAATAAATTATATATTACTGACAAAATGTATATAAAAAGAGACAAGAGATATCAAATGTAAATAAATAAGAGAAACAAAAAAATAATTAAGTGAGTTACTCCCCCTATTTATATTACTCCCCCTGAGACAAGCATTAATTCTTATTTGTTAACTTCTGACCCTTTAGATGTTAGTTGTCATAGCTTAATTCTTTTAGATACCAATTATTAATCTTATCCTTTAACCTTTTAACTACCAATTTTAAGCTAGATACCAAAAATTAGTTACAACCTTTTGTTATCTTCTGAGATTACTTTCTTTTATTACTTTCTTTTTATTATATTTCTCCCCGTTTTATCATTTTTTTAGCTTTATATTTCCCCCCCTTTTGTCATTGATTAAAAAGGTTTGGTGATTAGTTGTCTACTTCTTTTATTATTTCTCCCCCTCTTTAACTTGCATAAAACAGAATAAAGTTTTAAACAACTTGTTATATAGACTGTTATAAAGAAAATATTATTCTAATAAAAAAGAAGATTTTTATTAGATTAAATTGTTACAATTGCTCAGATACAAGTTTGAGAAGAAACAAAGCACAAAAGAAAAATGAAAACATTTTCTAAAAACATTTTATATTTACAAAAGCAGGTTTTCACAGAAAAGAAGGGAGGGTACATTCCAAAAACAGAATATTATTATAATGAAATAAAATACAAAGACTCAAAAGCAAGACACAAGTTTATCATTGATCATTAATTTGGCTAGTTCTCATTGGCACTGTCTTCACTTATTGTTCATTTCAGCTTTAAGCTTTTGGAGCTCTTTCTTTGCTGCTTTTAGCCTCTCTGTAAGCCTAGTCACCTTATCATTTCTCCTCTTTACATTATATGCACCAGATGTCATCCTTTTCCTTTTATGAGATTTCAAATGGATGTCTTCAGTTCCTTCTTCAATGCATGGAGCAAAGAGAGGATGAATGACCACTTGATTCTCTGGAGCTTCTTTTCTTTCAATAAGAGTCTGGTCTAACTCAGCATATGCAGCCGGAGTGAAGTAGTCAGGAAACGGTTGATCAAGGAGATTTTCCATAGGAAATCCCTTGTGCAATAGAATTTTCCTGATTAAGGTATTGTGAAGATAGAAATTCTCATTGCTCATCTCATCTCTGAACATCATCTGATACATCAGTAACCATGGGAGATTGATTTTCTTATTTGACAACAAGAGTCCCAATACGAACCTCTCCATCATGCTTATTGTCAAATTGCTTCTTCCTCTAGGAAGAATGTAGCAGTTTAGCACAACAAGGAGGGCTCTGGGTGTACTCAGAAGTTGAGAAGGTCTGAAAGGGCCACGCCTTGTTCTTCCAAACAGATGTTGATCAAGAACAGATGTTCCACCATGTAATGATTCCCATCTTTGGAAGTATTGCTCCCCTCTGTTAGGAACACCTATAATTTTAGCAATAAGCTTGGTGTCCACGGACAGTGATCTTCCCATAACCTTCGTTTCAATCCCAGTTCTTTTGGGTTCAGATATGATCTTGCTATTGTCCCAAAACTCCATTACACTTTCCTTATGCCATGAGGAGGAAATGTTGTTGAAGTATGGAGTCCATCCAATGACATGAAAATATTCAGAAATCTTGTAGTCTGCATCGTCAAATTCTGAGAGATTTACCATTTTACATGGAATGATTTTCTCATCAAAAGCTAAAGGAGCAGAGTTACTTGAAAATTCTGAAGTATTTGCCATGAATACTGTAAGACGGTTGATCTTTCTGAGATGAGGGTGCTTGAAGATTTTTGGCCTTTTAGAGAAAGGATTTTAATGAAGTGTGATTTCCATGTTGATCATCCAATCCTTTTATATAAGCAAGAGATCGTGCTTCAAGCATTAATGAAAGGCGGTTGTGAGCACTGAACCGGTGTGGGGAGTAGTACACCGTGCCGATTGAGAGAAAAAACAGTTAATGATTCAATGATTCACATTGTGTCGTTTCACATTTATCAAAACAACACGTATGACTCTTCATTTTCTTAATTTAAAAGAAAACACAATTAATGTTTCACTAAGCATGCGTGACTTTTCAACTTATATAATCAAATAAAAGACACATACAATAAGTATCTACATAAGACGGATTATAAATTTCAAGCAATAAACATATTAAGATCATGCAGTAGTTTATTTCACACAATTGAAACATACATTCATGAATTGATATATCAAACAAATACATCATGCAATCATATTTTTACACAATTTCAATAAAATAAATCATGCAACAGATAAGTAACTATATTTAAAATTATAATTTAAGTTTAGATAGGAAAGGTGTTACCCGTTTGTGATCTAGAGATAGATACACTTTCCTTTGTTACGCCCTGTGCTTTAGCCTTATGAATAATGAGTTTTTGGAAAATGATTTTCCTCATCTCATTATCATTCTTCATAGTTGCTTCAGCTTGGTGAGATTTCCATCTTCTGAGGATATACTCCTTCGACATTTGTTAGATGCTCAACCCGAAGGTGAGCTCTGATACCAATTGTTAGAACCACAGGGAAACACTAGAAGGGGGAGGTTAAATAGTGTTTTAAACTTTTTGAGTATTTTTGGAAATCTTTAATTTAATATTACTTGTAAGATGAGTAACGTTCAAAAATGAATCTTAAGATCAGAGTTTAATTAAAAATGCAGAAGGTTAGAAAGATAAAATTGATAATCTTTCTACTAAACACTTAAGATTGTTTTGAACAGATGCTTCTCAAAATACCTTCTGAAAGTTATTACAAAGAGTGTCTTAAGGACAGTTTCTGAAATACTTCAGATGACTTAAGATCGTCTGATGTCTGTTTCTAGTTTCTGAACTGAGTTCTTGCAACACTCACTTCAGACAACTATTTCAGATGTTCTTCAAAGTACATTCTTTGTAATGCTTCAAACGGAATGAAAAACCTTTTTTTCCTTATTGTTTGAAAAATCATTTTATTGAAATTGTTGTGTTAAGTTTATTATGAAAATACTTTTCAATCCCCAAAATAAATGCATTGCTGAAAGTAAAGAGATAAAGGGAAAGAAAACTGAGACACAAGATTTATCCTGGTTCACCCACATCCCCGTGAGCTACGCCCAGTCCTAGTGGCAAACCACCACTAGCTTTCCCATTAACCACAACCGAGTATTCCTCACGGCCTCTCCAGATCGTCCGAGTATTTCTTTGTTTTCAACTACCTCTCCAGGCAACACAGTGCAGTAGTCTTTTCTATCAAGCCTCTCCAAGCTCTACCCTGAGTATTCTTTCTTCCACTAAGCCTCTCCAGGCTCTCAGACACTTATCCAAGAGTTGAGTAGTTCTCTACTCAATCTAAGATAGATGTTCGCTAGAACCTCTTAGCTTAGACTTTACTTGTATGTAGTTGATTACTGAGTACTACTCAGGATACAGTCATTACAAACTAAATACAAGGATAGACAGTGATACAAGTGTTTGAATTAAGTACAATCCCTGTCTTTTCTATGAGGAATACCATCCTCTGAGAGTAGGATAACTAAGATATGAAATTAAGCTCCATCCTTATTCTCCAACTATTGGATTCCATGGGTTACATTCTCACTCGTATCATTGGAATACCAAGGTATCTTCAAAGCTTCAAACTGTACCCAGTTTGATAGTCATTTGTTCAGCATGATTGTCTTCCCGTCAACCAACTTAACTGATCCAACAGATCAACTGAACAACCTAACTAACTGACCAGCTAGTCAGTAGCCTGATTGATTTGAGAACCAACTCTCTTATCAATTCTTGTTGACATATATATGATCATCCATCTTAGCTCAAGTCAACATTTGTTAACCATTTGGCACTCAGCCTAGTTAACTAACTTCATGCTGATTGATTTCAAGAACCTTCTTGAAAAACAATCTCGGTTGGGTAACAAGATCCAATATGGATCAGCTTGGCTTGCTGACCAAAGGTCGGTTGCAGCATCAGCTGCAGCAAAAGCAACTACAGCAGCAGCCAGCGACGGCAGCATCCAGCCAGCCAACATCTTCAAATTTGATCTTGGGGCTATTTATATGTTTTGCTCGAATATAGCCGTTGAAGATGAATTCATAATACCGTTGAGCTGTTGATGATGTGGCTCATATAGCCGCTGTGTAATAGCTCCTCAAACGGTTGCTTCTCCTTAAGCAAATTGAGTGTTCAAAACAATCTCGTTCTGACACTTCTATTAATGAGCTCTGTTTGAGAGATATGATATTATTTTGTGTATTCTCTCTCTTGAATTTCTCTTGCATTCTTCAGAATTCTTCTTCGTCCTTTTGCTTTCTTCTGCTCTATTTCATATTGTATAAATGAGGAAATATCTTGTTGAAATACTACCGTTTAGAGATAGCATAGAGTCCTCTTTACTCCGTTGTGAGACACGCTTCTGAGAGCTCTGACACATTACAACGTTGGTGCTGCCATAAAGCTGCCACCGTTGTTGCTGTGAATACTGCGTTGTAGAGATTTCCTCAGTGGTGTATGAAATTCAAAATCATCAGGAAAGGTCTCTGTGTTCTTTGTAATAAGTATGCTTGAGAGAGAAACGTGTAGCGGAGAACAGCTTTTCTCAGCAAACTTTAGAGAGCAAAAGTCTTCAGTAGGTAGTACCACGTCATACTTCAGAAGTCCTCAATACTTCAGACAGCTTGGAACTTCAGACAGCTTCAACTTCAGACGAGTGATGCTTCAGACAGTTTCAACTTCAGACGGGTTGATGCTTCAGACAGCTTCAACTTTTCTTTGTGTCTTCTTCTTCTTGTTGTTGTTGTATCTTTCTTCTTCTTCTTCTTGTGTCTTCTTCTTCTTCTTCTTGTTGTTGTTGTTGTTGTGTCTTCTTCTTTTTCTTCTTGTATCTTTCTTCTTCTTCTTCTTCTTCTTCTTCTTCTTGTATTCAGTTAAGTAAAGATGTTGAATTGTGTGTTCTTTATTCAACCATCTTTCTTGCTTCCTTTTGTTAGTCTTCTAATATATTCTGATCATCTGCAGGCGTTGATGCAGTAGGTCTGCGTACTCAGTTCCTTTTCTTTGCAGGTGCAGCAGGCTTTGTAGAAAGTCTTTCCATAATTTCCTTATTTGTGAAAGACTTTGATCGAGGTAGAAAAGCATGTCTAGCTTTTTCTACTAAAAGAGTGAACTTCATTTGATGAAGTGTGCTTTACGCTTTGCCATGTCTTCAATAAATTATCTCTTGATTTTGACATGTTCAATCTTCAGACTGCTTCATATTGTCTTCATTTCTTCATATCATTGTTATACTTCAGATGGGTGTAAATTTGAGTCTTTAATTCTTCAAATCTTCTAGCCTTCAATTCTTCAGATGGTCTTCGAGTCTTCAGTCAAATACTTCTGTTCTTCAGTTGATTTCTTCTTCAAATTCTTCTTTACTTAGAGTTACTTCAACTTTGTTGAGGATTACTCTTCTTCAGATTTTGCACTCTTGTTCTTCTGATTCTGATTCCGATCTTCTGATTCTTCTTCATTCTAATCCTCTGATTCTGATTCTTCTGATTCTTCTTCATTCTAATCCTATGATTCTGATTCTTCTAATAAATATTCTGACCTGAAACACAATCAACAAACACATACCTTTCTCAGTAGAACCTGTTTACATAAAATATAAACTTGTATAAACTTATTTGTCCTTAATATAATCTTATTTGTTAATCATTAAAACTTAAGAATGTTATGTCATATAATCATTTTAAATACTTAAACTGATTTATGGACTTCACACTTTTTAGTTCACTTATCAAGGATAAAATGGTAATTTTTCCCCAATTTAATCCCTTTTTATTAAATATTATATAAATTGTATTTATTAATCTAAGATTTGAATTTGATGTTATTTTGATAAAAATATTATTGATTTTTGCAGGATATTGCAAAGATTTGATTTGAAGGATAGATAACATTAAATGAGGAAGATATCTGCAAGATTTGAGATTGATTGAAGATATTTAATGAGGATTTGAAAAGATTAATGCAATTAATGAGGAGATCACTGCCAATCAATCAAGGATTCTGCAGACAAGCTTCCCCAATAAATCAAAGATTGCTCAATAAATGCAAGGATATTATCAAGAAAAGGGAAACAAGGAGAGACAAATCTGCAAAAACCAGTCTCGGGGAGAGATGAAGATTAAAAAGAGAAAGTTGGAGCAGCAGGACTCTACCCGCGCTTCACCTGCGCTATAGCGCAGGGTGAAGCGCAGACTCTCTGGATGTTGCGCTCCATCCTGCGCTGTAGCGTAGCCTGGAGCGCAGCTCACACTGATTTTTCCCTGTTTGCCGTTTTAGATAGATTTCTCCCCAAATTGCGTTGTCTTTCCTTAGTCTATAAATTGGAACCTCTTGTACCAATTCCGGTGTGAACGATTATTGTAATCCAGTCTATATTTTAGTGATAATGCATCAGAGCTAAGTTTAGAGTAGGAGAGGAGGAGCGCTTCACAAGGATTGAAGATGGTGACAGCATCTTCGGTGGTTTGTATGGCTACCTCGTGTAGTTAACTCTCCATTAGGATTGAATGTAATCGATTTCATTCCCAAGTGTATTTTGAACTCTATCTATTTATTTATGCAGTTCCCTAATTATAGTGTTGGTAACCTCATTCTGTTCTTATTCACTCAGAGGTTGAGTTTCCTATGTCTAGGCGGGTAAGCACAGAATGCAAGTAAACTTCAAATATAATCCAACAATTATGCAACGGAATCTCCAAAGAAATAAAAACAACTAAACAACCTACTTGTCGTACAAGGCATCCAAAATAGTTCACAAAATACTCATATCTAGAAACATAGTAAAAGACTTCCAAGTACACCCTGATGTCACATCTATTAGAGCATATCCCCTTAAATCAAACTCGACACCAAATGTGTCATCACCATCACCTGAAACAACAACAGTAACAGTGAGGAAGAGCTCTAACTCATATATACACATAGGAGGTTACGCTATCCTCACCACACATATAAACAACATCATCATATATCATACCACCAATACATCAGATAAACCATCAGATATCAATCATCCAAAACTCATCATATAGCTATTCATCTATATCCACATTTATATTTCATACCATCATTCACATTTATAACACATAATACATCCATCATGTATTCACCAAACCCATCATCATCATAAGATAACTCAAATATCATCATATATATATATATATCACTCATCAATACATGCACCAAAATCATTAACATTATCAAATAACTCAATTCCATCGTTGAGTATTCCAATTATCACATGCACCAACACTCATCTCATCATCTATCCAAAGATCATGACTTGGAACTCCGCACAATGGGCGCACCTCGTCAATCTCTCTAGTTGTTACCGATGATGGTCCTATCGTTATACACCACACAGGCCGGTAAGTTGTACATCGCCCCACAAAGAATAGCTCTACCGTTATAACACCATACAGGCCGGTAAGTTGCACCTCACCCCACTCTAGGCTTGTGCAAGAATGTCCCTAGTGGAATTCTGGCAAGCGAACCACAAATCTAGCAGTATAATAGTAAGTAAGAGTATCGTATCCACGGGGAACAATTATTTATGTAAAACGAAATCGTATTTATCAAGAAGAAACACAGTTTGTAGAGTATGATTGCGAGATAGTAAGAAGGTAGACAATTAATTGAGATTAGAAAGGTAGAGTCAGAGATACTTTACTTGGACTGGGATTGGGTTTCATCTCATCACACCCATTGTGCATATAAAGACTACTTATTTATGTTGGTATACTCTATAAAATATGTAGACAAACTTTATTGCTAAACCACCATCCCGGTGACCTAACACTCAAGGATAAATTGTGCGGGCTCTCCTAAGCGACAGATCTATCTCAGCTTATTCTGCTCTCTTTTGTTCAGTTTGTAAGAGTTAGACGATAAACGAGGCCTATGGTAGACGCACCCCTTCGTTTCAGTACTGTCACTACCTTACATTCATTAGGAATACGCCTATGTTCGAATCCTGGAATTACAACCCCCTAACTCTTTGCTATCGATTACTAAGTCCTATTGGTCGAATGCTCCTTCATTTAGAGTACTCACACTACCCCTCGCTCATTAGTAAACATTGATGTTTGGCTGTCAGTAGTAACCGAGTAATCTTATTCAATCAGAGGTTGACTTTCCTATGTCTAGGCTCCCCCAAACTCACTCCTAGTCGTAACGCGAATTACAAACTAGCCTATAACTCCAGACGCAAGCGTGGGAATTAGGAATAAACACAGAATAAGACGACCACGATTATAGATAGGGACCTTATTGACACAATAATATAGCATTTATATACACTCAAGGATAGAATTGATTACATCTAATCCCACTGGAGAGTTAACTACATGAAGTAGCCATACAAACCGCTGAAGATGTTGTCACCATTTTCAATCCTCGTGAAGCACTCCTCCTCTCCTACTCTAAAATTAGCTAGAATACATAGTAAACTAACAATAATTATCTTCTCCTTGACTAGCTAACTCCTAAGACTGACGCAAGAGGTTCCTATTTATAGATAAGGAAAGACAAAGCAAATTTGGGAAGAGATCCTCTTAAAAATAGCAACTGGGACGTGATCTGCGTGTTCTGCGCTTCAAGTTGCGCTACAACGCAGGCTGTAGCGCAGATTCCAGAGAGTTGCGCTTCACCTGCGCTATAGCGCGGGGTGAAGCGCAGCTAACGCCTGCAGCTTCAACTTTCCTCTTTTAGATGATTGATCTCTCCTCGAGACTGGTTTTCGCTTGATTGTCCTTCCTTGTTTCCCTTTATTCTTTGATGTCTTTGTATTTATTGTGCAATCCTTGTTTATTTGGGAAGCTTGTCTGCAATATCTTTGATTGATTGGCTCTATCTCCTCATTGATGATTCAAATCTTCTTCAAAATCTTCAAATAATTGTTCTCAATCAATCTCCAACTTGCATAAATCCTCCCCATTTAATGCTATTTAATTTTTTAATTAAATTTCTGCAAGAATCCTGCAAAAATCAGCAATAAATCTATCAAAATAGCATCAAATCCAAAACTAGGATTAATAAATACAAATTATTAAATATTAATAAATATTAAATAAAAGGGAGTATAAATGGGGCAAAATTACCATTTTATCCTTGATAAGTGAAATAAAATATACACTAAATTATCAACTATTTTTCACTTATCAGTCCCCCATCATGGTCTACCTACCGTTAATCACCACACAGGTCGGTAAGCTTCACGCACAACACTACCGTTAATCACCACACAGGCTGATAGTGTTGCTCAACGCCCCTCTCTTGGGCTTGTGCATCGAACGCACCATCTTGATCCCCTGAGTTGTACCCCCTCTATGGGCCCGCACAACTCAGTACCTCCCGAATTGTACCCCCTCTATGGGCCCGCACAATCCAGGTCTCATCACACGTGCTCAAGGCATCTCTCTTAAGTTGTACCCCTTCTATGGGCCCGCACAACTCAAGTAACATCATCATCAATTATATTGCATGTTCACCAACCACATGCATTCCAAATAACATCAATTATATCGCATGTTCCCAACCACATGCATTACAAATAACATCATAGCATATAAACCAATCATATGCATTCCAAATAACATCAAATATATAGCATATTCACCAACATATGCATTCCAAATAACATCAAATATATATAGCATATTAACCAACCATATGCATTCCAAATAACATCAAATATATAGCATATTCACCAACATATGCATTCCAAATAACATCAAGTATATAACATATTCACCAACATATGCATTCCAAATAACATCAAGTATATAGCATCTTCACCCAACATATGCATTCCAAATAACATCAAATGTATAAAATATTAACCAACCATATGCATTCCAAACAACATCAAGTATATAGCATATTCACCAACATATGCATTCCAAATAATACCAACTATATAGCATATTAACCCACATATGCATTCCAAACATCATCCATTACATCAATTATCACACCATAATCAATATAAAGCATCATCAAGCATCATTAATCACCATCAATCATCATATAAACAACATTCTCATACACAATATAACCTAGTAATCGATTACCACACAGCTGTAATCGATTACCAGAGACCGTTACTCAATTTTGGAGTCTTCAAGCTTTAAGCTTAATGACCTTGGTTCACTAATTTGGAAATATCTAGAGTTCTAGGTGTCCAATTAAAGTTATTCCACTTCTATTAGAAATTTAAGATCCTGGACTTCAGTTTGATATATTATATGATAGTATTCCGAGTTCATTTGCATCCTTAACAGACGCATTCTTTCTCAGGCGGGAAAGCTGTCAAAACCTGGTAATCGATTACCACACAGCTGTAATCGATTACTAGCAACTCAACTCTCTGGTAATCGATTACAGACCCCTTGTAATCGATTACCAGCAACCCAAACTCTCTCAACGCTTCCCAGAAAAGCCCTGTAATCGATTACAGACTGCCGTAATCGATTACCAGTGACTCAAGAATGTTGTTCTTGCGATTTTTACCCCTTTTTAAACCCTTATATTCATCCTCTAATCATTCCTCATCATCAATGCATCATTATTACTCGATTTTACTATATAAAATCAACCAAAGATACAATCCTTACAACAAATTCGCGGTTATTCATCAAAATCCCCAAATCATCAAACCCTATTAACCCCCTTTTCATCATTATCAATACTCTCTTTGATTTCACCCAAGAATTCATCAAGAATCATCAATTAATCATCCATTAACAGTTATCAACATCCATTCTCAACAGATACATATATTCACCAAATTTAGAACCTTACATGCACATACAAGGAACACCCTTTTCCCCCTGTTATCTTGGAGTGAAGATCGAACTGCAACAATCTTGATTCTTGGTTCTTGATGATCACTCTCCAGCAATCTCCTCTTGAGACTTGGTTTCTCCCCTCCTTAGCGTTTCACTCTCTGACGATTTGACGAATAAGGATTAGGGTGAACTGAGAACCCATCGTTAAATAAATACTGAATAAACCCTCAAATTCGTCCCCGATCTAGTCATCTCTTTCCTAATTAGTCCCCAAACTAAATTAAATACATAAGTAGTCCTTGAACTTTGAAATATCCATCACATTAGTCCTCCAACTTTCAAATTATCCAATCAAATTGGTCCCTGTTTGAGGACTAATGTGATGGATATTTCAAAGTTCGAGGATTAACTTTTATTTGTTACTTTAGGGACTAAGTAGGAGAGAGAGTGATACTTCGAGGACGAAAGTGGTGGTTTATTCATAAATACTTAATTGGGCTAGGCCCACTCTCAACCCACTTATTCTATTTATTATTCTTATTATTTATTAAATATCCTTGTTTATAAAATATGTTAATCTTACTAATATTATTATTTATTTATCTCTCTTATTTTATTAATTATTTCCTCTACTTATTAATATTTATCCTAATAAAATTTAGGATGTTACAACATACATGAGGGGTGCGATGAGATGAAGTTCAATCCTAATCCAAGTAAAGTGTCTCTAACTCTTCCTTTCTAATTCCCATTTATATTTATTTCGTTGTTTACACACAACAATATTCTCTAAACTATTGTTTTCCCTTGATAAATAGATCACAGTCTACGTAAATTGACCGTTCACTGTGGATACGATACTCTGCTTACTATTATACTTCTAGATTTGTGGTTCACTTGCCAGAAACTCATCAAGTATTTTTGGCGCCGTTGCCGGGGAACGGTTTCCAATTCGTGTAGAACCTAGAGGTCTAATTATCAAGTATATCTATCTTAGGATTTCTTTTATTTATTATTCTTATTATTTTAGGAAATTTATACTTTATTTTTATTTTTAATTATTAAACTTTATTATTTTATTTTAATTATTTTCTTTTTTTAAAAAAATAAATATATAAAATAAATAATATTTTCATTTTTTAAAAAAATTATTATTTAATTAATTAATTAAATTTTAAAAAATAAAAATAAATTTTATTATTTTGTTTCTCTTTCCTGAGATAACATTTGTTTGTGCTTCTTAAATAGTGTTTTTGTGAAAGACATGTGTCTCAAGAGAAATTGAGAGAAGTGACCAAATAGAGAGAGAAAAAGGGCAAAGGAGACAAATTCAAGACTCTCCATATTTTAGGAAATTTTTTACTATTTTTAGGAAATTTATAGTTTTTCTGTTTTTATTGATTTTTTGAGAAGCCAGGTGTCCCTCAATCAATTACAACTTGAAGCAGAAATAGGAAGGACATCAAGGAAGAACAAAAGTAGAAACAAGGAAAGGAGACAAGGGATAAGTCGAGAAGAAAACAAAAATATTTTTTTTATTTTTTTTTATTTTAACTATTATCTTTATAAAAAATTATTATTATTACTATTTATTATTTTGAAAAAAAATATATTTTTATTATTATTTAAAAAATATATATTTATTATTATTAATTAAAAAATTGTTATTTTGTTCTTCTGTTTGTTTGAGTTCCTTGATTATTTCTCTTGAGAAGTCAGGTAACAGAAAAAGGGGCAGAGCTCAAGGAGACAATTTCAACACTCTCTGTTCAACCACCCCAAGTGAAATAAATGTCACATGGCTTCTGAATGGCAAAATTCACCAAAAAGACTCTTGGAAGATTATGTTATGCCTCAAGGGCTACGTTATCGCTCAAGTATTGTCATTCCAAGTACTACAAAAGCTGTGGAGTTCCAAGCATCACACCTTCAACTTGTTGAAGATCACCAGTTCTCAGGCCTAGAACATGAAAATCTAAATGATCATCTTTCTACATTCTTTAAACAGATTGAAACTATGGGTTTTCCTGAAGAGGACAAAGAGGTTGTATACTTACGTTTATTTCCCTTTTCTCTTACAGGAAAAGCACATGATTGGTTAAGGTCACTGATCGAGGCCGTACTCAACCAAATATTAATACTCAGAATATGTAGTTAATGGAAAATTAACCAAAGTCGTCTCTCAAGGAATTCAATAGCAAATTCGAATTTACTCACAAGAATTGTTGATTCAAAAGCAAGCAAGGGGGTTTTGTTTGGTTGTTTCTTAAAATTCAAGGACATAAAGCAAAAATTCGAAATTCAGAAAATATGTATGAAAATGGATGAGTTCTCAAGGTCATTCACATAAGATCTTTCATTGATTTACAGAAAATTAGCAATTCCTACACAAATTCGAATTAACCAATTAAGCATCAATCAATTCATCAATTATCTCATACAAGGATTAAGCAAACTTGTGTGAGAATCTAATCCATAGCCTACTGAATTAAGCAAACAGTAGATTCATCTTAGAATTAAGCAAACTAAGATTCAAATTTAGGATTCATAGGAGAAAAGAACCATGAAGCATGCATTCCAATTCAAGATTCAAAATCCTAGAATTCTAGAGATTAGGAGAAGAGAAAATGTGCAGAAAATTGTATAACGAAATTGCATAGATGAAACCTCAAGATCCAATGATTAGAACACTTTAGAATCAACCTTGAATTCAGCCTTCCATGGAGGTTGAAGAGGAAAAACGAAAATGGAAGAAAAAGAAGAAAGAAGAAGAAGAAGAGAGAAAAAGAGAGAAAATGAAGAGACTTCAAATCTGAATTTTAGAAAATGATTAAAGAGTTCCCTCCAAAAGAGTAACTGCCCCTATTTATAGATCTACTCCTAATTAATCAGATCTAAATGATGTTTGGGCCGAAATTAACAAGTATGAGGCCCAATATACTAATACAAGTGTTAAAACAATGTTGTTTCTGTGACAATTTCCGTAGCCCAATTTTAAACTGCAGCTGCTCCTAATTGCTTCATGGGAATGTGGCCATATTGCATATCAAATTAAAGCCCCGAAAGTTATCTTTCCAATTCCACTAGAATCACTCAAATCGGATACCTACAGCTCCAAATATCGACAAAACAAGACAGGTAGGTCAGGAGGCTTAAAATCCGAAATTAAACAACATTTATAGTTAAAGCCCAATTAAGCCCAATTCGGTAAATCCCAATTAAATCAGTGGATTTCATCACAATTATACTCCAATAAAGCTAAGATTAAAGGTACTAAGTGTGAATAAAATTGTGCTCATCAGTCACACCCAAGCCAAAGTCTGACCAATTGGAACATGGTAGAAGAAATTTTTTTAAGGAGATTCTTTGTTGTATTCAAGCCAAGGCAGACATTCCTTCGTTCAAGCAGGGTAAAAAATATTTCTCACATTCACCGATTCAAGGTAACTTCTCTAATTACAGTAATTATTCTAAAAATCTTTCATAGGATTGGGGAAGTTACCAGAATCAAAATTTTGGGTGGCAACAAGATGCTATTTCATCCCATAAGCAAACTTTTAAAGATGAACTCAGGGAAGAAAATAAGAGTTTGAAGCAGTCATTAGAAGCACTCCAACAGCAGCTAGACAGACTTTCTCAGCCACTGCAACCAGTTCACTCTTATCCTGGCCAGTCTCCATAATTAATTTGTGATTTTTGCGGAGGTAACCATCTCAATGGTCACTGCTCTTATCCGGACATTCAAAAGAGGAAACTGAAGCAATACAAGAAATAGAAATTGAAGAAAAGAAATCAGAGGAAGCTGCTAAAGAAAATAAAGAAGAAGAAAAAGAAGAGTTCACACATGCACTGTAAGACAGGGAATTACCATATCCAAAGAATCCCTCCATGAAAGATATGAACATGGTATTTACAGCCTTCATAGAGAGTAACAAAATAGTGCAACTCAACATCCCAACGTTGGAGGCCATGGAGCAACTCATGATGGAACTGCTTAACAAGAAGAGAGAGTCTCCTGATGCAACAATTGAAGAGATAACAGGACCAATAGCCAACCAACAGTTAGAACAGAGCTCAGCAAACGCTCAACCCAACCCTGTAGAATTTTGTCCCACCATAATTGTTAAATTAACAGGGGAAGAAATCAATGATGATCTGGCTGATGAAGAGGAAGGATCTGAAGAAACACAAGAAGGTGCAACAGAAGTAGAAGAAGAAGATGGAGAGGATGAAACAGAAAAGATGGTGCTTGAAGAAGAGATTGGCTGTGAAAGGGAGGTAGAGAATACAACATATGAAAATGTACATGATGAAAAAGATCAAGAAAATGAGAAAAGGAGTGAACAGGGAGATGATTTCAAGAACAGAGACCTTGCCTTATCCAACCATCCCTCTAAAAGAATATGAAGAATTTCATGGGGCAAGTGATAAACCTTCCAGACCTCATAAAAGAAAGGCCTGCGATCACACTGACTAGGACAAGGCAAAAAGAAGAAAAGTCAAGCTAGAATCAAATTCAGAGCCTAGAACCAGATTGAAGATCAAGTGGTCAGATGTGTTCCATATGAAAGACCCCTGCGAAGCAAAGAAATTGAGAGAAATCAACTGTGAATCATCTAAGCTTCAGGAAAAGAAGACTCATGCACATGAGAGCAAGGTAATAAAGAAAAGAAGGATCAAGCCAAGGGAGTCAGAGGCATGGTCTAATTACAGAAAGAAGCTACAATGGTTAACGTCTTTTCACACTACAAGTTGCTCCATGGCAAGATTATGGGGAGGTTTGTGGGCCAAAGAAAGAAATGGTGCATCTCACAAGCACATCAAAATATTTCAGTTTCAACCACCTTGAGAGAACAGGCGTCGAGCTATCAGACTTTAAACAAGCGCTTTCTGGGAGGCAACCCAGAGATTTTTAAAGTTTTCAATTAATTTTAGTTTTTTTTTATTTTCTTGTTGTTAATTAGGATTTTTGATATTTTTTTAGGATTTAGGAAATTTTCAAAATTGATTGGAATAAGTTTGTGGAAAATATTTTTTTTTTAAAAATAGGAAGTAGCAGAAAACGTGACCGAAAATTGCAAAATTGCATTCTATTTTCTGCGCTTCAACCTGCGTTGTAGCGCAGGTAAAGCGTAGAAATGCAATTTTAGTCACTGTCTTCTGCGCTTCACATGCGCTGTAGCGCAGGGTGAAGCGCAGCAGTACGAATTTTTAAAATCCTCTATTTTCTCATGTACTGTTTCTCTACTTCCTAACCTCTTTCTTTTCACTCTTTCCACTCACAAACTTCCATCAATTTTGAAACTTTCAATTATGTTTTTACCAATTGAAATCTTCATTTACTCTATCTTTATGATTTGCACTTTAGGGTAGCAACCTTAGGATTATGAATATTTTTTATTATTGCTATCTTGAAAGTGATTTTGGCTGTGTGGAACATGAAGAACAATTTGCTGAATTGAAATGCTCTTTGTTTTGTGAGTTATTGAATTTGAAGGTGTTATGCTTTGTTTCTTTCAAAAATTCCTAAACTTTCACTTTCTATGGAATGATTGAATGCTTGCAAAACAAATGAGCATGTTTTGTTTTTAGGAAGGCATTACCAAGTGCAATGAAATTTTGTTGTGAAGAGAGTAATTATTTATGCATGTAAATTGGTAGTCTTCCATGTTCTTTATGAATTGCACAGACTGCGTCAAAGTATAGATACTAGTTGACCTCAAATCAATCAGGAGTCTAGACCCATACCCAAGCATGCTGCTTGAAGAGTTCCAAATATTCTTGCAGTGGCCTGGGGACAGGCCTATTTTCCCAGGGGGGATGGAGCAACAACAGGACAAGAACTCACAGGATACAGAGGATGAAGATTGATACTGGTGTTTTCTTTCTTTTAGTTTTTCTTTTATTTTCTATTATTTTTCTATTATTTTATAGATTTTTAGTTAATTAGGATTTTTGTTTTGTATTTCATATTATTTAGGATTTTTAATTATTTTAGGACCTTAGGAAATTAGGAATCAAGGTAACTTTTTCCAATTCTCTGTAAATAAGTAGTTTAATTAACCAGATTAGGAAAGATGATAGGGTTTTGTGATTAATTCCATAATCAGTTAGGATTAGGATACTTCTCAAAAGAACCTATCAGGATAGTTAATTAAAATCATTAAGTGCTTTATCAAGGAAATTTTAGCCAATAACCGGTGAGCTGAGAGCCCAAACACTGAAATTGAGAGTTATTTACCGCTGCTTGTTAACTGTTATTGCTTGAGTTTCTGAATTTTGTCTTGCTAGTGGAAGATATGGAAGTGACAAAGGCATATTTTGTGATTATAATATTTTGCTCAGTGCCAAATAGCCAACCTTGATTAAATGTTTCCATTTATTGATTTTCCATTTGAGCCTTGAATATTTCCTTTGATGCACCCTAGCCATATTCAATGATTATATCCTGTCCCTTAACACTTGGGATAGAAAGCAAGGTGCACCACAACAAGATGGGACAAGAGGTTGGTGAATTGAAAGGTCAAAGAGATTCAAAGAGCAGGCACAAGAAAATCATAAAGTAGAATACTCCCCCATAAATAACTTCTCTATGTTATTGTTTATGATTCAAAAAAAAAAGAAAAAAAAAGAAGAAGAAAAAGAAAAAAAATTCTGCACACTTGCCAGGAAATTGAATAAGTTGGGGGGGAGAAATTCTTCAAAATATGAGGTCAAGCTGAAAAAGAGTGACCATTCAAGAATGACCAGGTGAATTGAGAGAAGTCCCAAGCACAATCACAAGATGCTCTCTATTCAAAGTGTTCTTTGAATATCCAGAAAAACCATGATTTCTTGATAGCCCTGCCTCATTACAACCTAATAAAGACCTTTTGATCCATGTTAACCTGCTTGCAGGTTCAAATCTTGGAAACGACTATTAATTCTAGTTGTTCAACAGTGGTGAATAAGATTGAGGGAAACACTTACCCGTGAGAATGAGAGAATTCCTTGGTTTATCACATACTGCTTTAATTTCTATTATTGAGAAAGTTTAATTGATGTTTGTATTTCTATCCTGATTATTGATTGGTAACATCCCTTGATCCCAAGTTTTTCTTATGTTTGGAAAGTGACTGCTGCTTAGGAAGGAGTTGACGGATAGTTCCTTGAATTTGTTTTAATTGTTTAAAATACATATGGAATAGAATTGATTTTGATTGAAAAGAGGTCTCTTGCTTGAGGACAAGCAAGAAGTTAAGTTGGGGGGATTTTGATAAGTGAAAATTAGTTGATAAATTAGAGAACTTTTTAGTTCACTTATCAAGGATAAAATGGTAATTTTGCCCAAATTTAATCCCTTTTTATTAAATATTAGATAAATTGTATTTATTAATCTAAGATTTGAATTTGATGCTATTTTGATAGAAATATTATTGATTTTTGCAGGATATTGCAAAGATTTGATTTGAAGGATAGATAACATTAAATGAGGAAGATATCTGCAAGATTTGAGATTGATTGAAGATATTTAATGAGGATTTGAAGAAGATTTAATGAAACTAATGAGGAGATCACTGCCAATCAATCAAGGATTCTGCAGACAAGCTTCCCAAATAAATCAAAGATTGCTCAATAAATGCAAGGATACTATCAAGAAAAGGGAAACAAGGAAAGACAAATCTGCCAAAACCAGTCTCGGGGAGAGATCAAGATTAAAAAGAGAAAGTTGGAGCTACCGGACGCTACCTGCACTTCACCTGCGCTATAGCGCAGGGTGAAGGGCAGACTCTCTAGAAGTTGCGCTCCATCCTGCGTTGTAGCGCAGCCTTGAACGCAGCTCACGCTGATTTGTTCCCTGTTGTCGTTTTTAGATAGATTTCTCCCCAAATTGTGTTGTCTTTCCTTAGTCTATAAATAGGAACCTCTTGCACCAATTCCGGTGTGCACGATTATTGTAATCCATTCTATATTTTAGTGATAGTGCACCAGAGCTAAGTTTAGAGTAGGAGAGGAGGAGCGATTCATAAGGATTGAAGATGGTGATTGCATCTTCGGTGGTTAGTATGGCTACCTCGTGTAGTTAACTCTCCATTAGGATTGAATGTAATCGATTCCATTCCCAAGTGTATGTTGAACTCTATCTATTTATTTATGCAGTTCCCTAATTATAGTGCTGGTAATCTCATTCTGTGCTTATTCCTAACTTCCGCACTTGCGCCAGAGTTATAGGCTAGTTTGTAATTTACGTTACGACTAGGATTGAGTTTGGGGGAGCCTAGACATAGGAAACTCAACCTCTGAGTGAATGAGAATACTGATAAGTGAAAAATAGTTGATAATTTAGTATATATTTTATTTCACTTATCAAGGATAAAGTGGTAATTTTGCCCCATTTATATCCCTTTTTATTTAATATTTAATAATTGGTATTTATTAATGCTAGTTTTGGATTTGATGCTATTTTAATAGATTTATTGCTGATTTTTGCAGGATTCTTGCAAGAATTAAATTCAAGAATTAAATAGCATTAAATGGGGAGGATTTATGTAAGATTGGAGATTGATTGAAGACAAATATTTGAAGATTTGAAGAAGATTTGAATCATCAATGAGGAGATAGAGTCAATCAATCAAAGATATTGCAGACAAACTTCCCAAATAAACAAGGATTGCACAATAAATACGAAGACATCAAAGAATAAAGGGAAACAAGGAAGGATAATCAAGCGAAAACCAGTCTCGAGGAGAGATCAATCATCTAAAAGAGGAAAGTTGAAGCTGCAGGCGTTAGCTGCGCTTCACCTGCGCTATAGCGCAACTTGAAGCGCAGAACACGCAGATCACGTCCCAGTTGCTATTTTTAAGAGGATCTCTTCCCAAATTTGTTTTGTCTTTCCTTATCTATAAATAGGAACCTCTTGCGTCAGTCTTAGGAGTTAGCTAGTCAATGAGAAGATAATTATTGTTAGTTTACTATGTATTCTAGCTAATTTTAGAGTAGGAGAGGAGGAGTGCTTCACGAGGATTGAAGATGGTGACAACATCTTCAGCGGTTTGTATGGCTACTTCATGTAGTTAACTCTCCAGTGGGATTGGATGTAATCGATTCTATCCTTGAGTGTATATAAATGCTATATTATTGTGTCAATAATGTGAAGTCTATATATTTGTTTAAGTAATTAAACATGATTATATGACTTAACATTCTTAAGTTTTAATGATTAACAAATAAGATTATATTAAGGACAAATAAGTTTATATAAGAACTTAATAAGATTATATAAACAGGTTCTACTGAGAAAGGTATTGGTTTGTTGATTATGTTTCAGGTTAGAATGAATCAGAATCAGAATCAGAAGAACAAGAATGCAGAATCTGAAGAAGAATAATTCGAAACAAAGTTGAAGGCTAGAAGAATTGAAGAATTGAAGACAAGAAGACTTGAAGAATAGAAGGCTAGAAGATCTGAAGAACTGAAGACTCAAGTATACACCTGTCTGAAGTATAATGCTGAAGAAATGAAGACAATATGAAGCAGTCTGAAGATTTAATGAAGAGATAATTCATTGAAGACATTGACAAAGCTTAAAGCACACTTCATCAAATGAAGTTCATCTCTTTAGTAGAAAAAGTCAGACATACTTTTCTACCAAGATCAAAGTCTTTCACAAATAAGGAAATCATGAAAAGACTTTCTACAAAGCCTGTTGCACCTGCAAACAAAAGGAACTGAGTATGTAGACCTACTGCGTCAACGCCAGCAGATGATCAGAACATGTTAGAAGGCTAAACAAAAAGGAGCAAGAAATATGGTTGAATGTAGAACAAACAATTCAGTATCTTTACATAACAGAATACAAGAAGAAGAAGAAGAAATACAAGAAGAACAAAAAAAGAAGAGATTACAAGAAGAAGAAGAAATACAAGAAGAACAAAAAGAAGAAGAGTACAAGAAGAAGAAGAAGAGAATATAAGAATAAGAAGAACAAAAAGAAGAGAGAACAAGAAGAAGAAGAAGCCACAAAGAAAAGCTAAAGCTGTCTGAAGCACAGAAGCTGTCTGAAGCAAAGAAGCTGTCTGAAGTTTCAACCTATCTGAAGTGTCTATACTTATCTGAAATATTGAGGCCATCTAAAGTATGACGTGGCACTACCTACTGAAGACTTTTGCTCTCTAAAGTTTGTTGAGAAAAGTTGATCTCTGCAAACACGCAACACGCAAAGCCCAAATTGGCAAAGAGCACAGAGACCTTTCCTGATATATTTGAATATCATACACCACTGAGGAAATCTCTGCGAACGCAGCAACAACAGTGGCAGCTTTATGGCAGCACCAACGTTGTACTATGTCAGAGCTCTAAAGAAGCGTGTCTCGCAACGGATTAAAGAAGGACTCTGTGCTATCTCTAAACGATAGTATTACAACGAGACATTTCTTCATTTGTACAATCTGGAACAGAGCAGGATGCAAGCTGGAGCAAGCAGAAGAAAGCTGAAGAATACAAGAAAAATTCAAGAGAGAGAATACACAGAATATTATCATATCTCTCAAACAGAGCTCATCAATAGAAGTGTCAGAACGGGAGTATTCTGAACACTCAATTTGCTTAAGGAGAAGCGACCGTTTAAGGAGCAATTACACAACGGCTATATGAGCCACATCATCAACATCTCAACGGTATTATGAATTATCTTCAACGGCTATATTCAAGCAGAACATATAAATAGCCCCAAGATCAAAGTTGAAGATGCTG
The DNA here is from genome assembly GCA_026901365.1 of Sesbania bispinosa. NCBI lineage: Eukaryota > Viridiplantae > Streptophyta > Magnoliopsida > Fabales > Fabaceae > Sesbania > Sesbania bispinosa. The sequence continues at coordinate 511,921 of QLOH01000349.1, read as the reverse complement.
GTTGATCACAAGATCAATTAAGTCATGGTTGGCTTATGAAAGCTATCAAGCATGTTGCCAACAGAATCAAACTAGTTAATCAGGCTGAGTGTCTAATGATTAACAAATGTTGACATGAGCTTAAGTGGATCAAGAAGATGTCAACAAAGTTTGATCAGAGAGTTGATTCTCACTCAGGCTACTGACTAGCTGGTCAGTTAGTTAGATTGTTCAGTTGGTCTGTTGATCAAGTGAGTTGGCTGTCTGGAAGGCAATCATGCTGAACAAATGACTATAAAACTATGTACGGTTTGAAGCTTTGAAGATACCTTTGTATTCCAATTATATGGGTGAGACTGTAGCCCATGGAATCCAATGGTTGGAGAATAAGGCTGGAGCATAATTTCATACCTTTAGTTAGCCTACTCTCAGAGGATAGTTTTCCTCATAGAAAAGACAGGGATTGTACTTAATTTCAAACACTTGTATCACTGTCTATCCTTATACCTAGTTTTATAATGTTTGTATCCTGAGTGTGTACTCAGTAATCACTATGTATAAGAAGAATCTGAGTTGAGAGGTTCTAGCGAACATCTAACTTAGATTGAGTAGAGAACTACTCAAACACTTGTATAAGTGTCTGAGAGCCTGGAGAGGCTTGGTGGAAGAAAGAATACTCTTAGAGCTTGGAGAGGCTTAATAAAAAAGACTACTTGGTGTGACACATATATGTGGGTGCGAGGATCTGGGTGATTCGGAGTGACACATATATGGGTTGTTGTTGTTGGGTCTGGGTGACCCTGTGTCTGGAGAGACTGTACTTGGGTTGTGGTTAATGAAAAGGCTAGTGGTGGTTTGCCACTAGGACTGGACGTAGCTCACGGGTAGTGGGTGAACCAGGATAAATTTTGTGCCTAAGTTTCTCATCCCTTATCTATTTTATTTATAGTCTTTACTTTCGGCAATGCATTTATTCTTGAGGATTGAAAAGTATTTTTCATAACAAACTTAACACAATAATTTCAATAAAATGGTTTTCCAAACAATAAGGAATAAAAGTTTTTTTTATTCCATTTGAAGCATTACAAAGAATGTACTCTGAAGAACATATGAACAGTTGTCTGAAGTGAGTTTTGCTAGAACTCAGTTCTGAACAAACTTCAGACGATCTCAAGTCATCTGGAGTATTTCAGAAACTGTCTTTAAGACACTCTTTGTAATAACTTAAGAAGGTATTCTGAGTAGCACCTATTTTAAAACAATCTTAAGAGTTTTGTAAGAAAGAAAAATAGATAAATAAAATAAAATAAAATAAACTTGATAAATAGACCTCAGGTTCTACACAAATAGAACCATTCCCCGGCAACGACGCCAAAAATACTTGATGGAATTCTGGCACGCGAACCACAAATTCAGCAGTATAATAGTAAGTAAGAGTATCGTATCCACGGGGAACAGTTATTTATGTAGAACGAAATCGTATTTATTAAGAGGAAACACAGTTTGAAGAGTATGATTGTGAGATAGTAAGAAAATAGACAATTAATTGAGATTAGAAAGGTAGAGTTAGAGATACTTTACTTGGACTGGGATTGGGTTTCATCTCATCACACCCATTCTGCATATAAAGACTACTTATTTATGTTGGTATACTCTACAAAATATGTAGACAAACTTTATTGCTAAACCACCATCTCGGTGACCTAACACTCAAGGATAAATTGTGCGGGCTCTCCCAAGACACAGATCTATCTCGGCTTATTTTGCTCTCTTTTGTTCAGTTTGTAAGAGTTAGACGATAAACGAGGCCTATGGTAGACGCACCCCTTCATTTCAGTACTGTCACTACCTTACATTCATTAGGAATACGCCTATGTTCGAATCCTGGAATTACAACCCCCTAACTCTTTGCTATCGATTACTAAGTCCTATTGGTCTAATGCTCCTTCGCTTAGAGTACTCACACTACCCCTCGCTCATTAGTAAACATTGATGTTCGGCCGTCAGTAGTAACCAGGTAATCTTATTCAATCAGAGGTTGAGTTTCCTATGTCTAGGCTCCCCCAAACTCACTCTTAGTCGTAACATGAATTACAAACTAGCCTATAACTCCAGACGCAAGCGTGGGAATTAGGAATAAATACAGAATAAGACGACCACGATTATAGATAGGGACCTTATTGACACAATAATATAGCATTTATATACACTCAAGGATAGAATCGATTACATCCAATCCCACTGGAGAGTTAACTACATAAAGTAGCCATACAAACCGCTGAAGATGTTGTCACCATCTTCAATCCTCGTGAAGCACTCCTCCTCTCCCACTCTGAAATTAGCTAGAATACATGGTAAACTAACAATAATTATCTTCTCCTCGAATAGCTAACTCTTAAGATTGACGCAAGAGGTTCCTATTTATAGATAAGGAAAGACAAAGCAAATTTGGGAAAAGATCTTCTTAAAAACAGCAAGTAGGACGTGATCTGCGTGTTCTGCGCTTTATGCTGCCCTACAGCCCGCTGTAGCGCAGGTTCCAGAAAGTTGCGCTTCACCTGCGCTATAGCGCGGGGTGAAGCGCAGCTAACGCCTGCAGCCCCAACTTTCCTCTTTTAGATGATTGATCTCTCCTCGAGACTGATTTTCGCTTGATTGTCCTTCCTTGTTTCCCTTTATTCTTTGATGTCTTCGTATTTATTGTGCAATCCTTGTTTTTTTGGGAAGCTTGTCTGCAATATCTTTGATTAATTGGCTCTATCTCCTAATTGATGATTCAAATCTGCTTCAAATCTTCAAATATTTGTCTTTAATCAATCTCCAATCTTGCATAATTCCTCCCCATTTAATGCTATTTAATTCTTGAATTAAATTCTTGCAAGAATCCTGCAAAAATCAACAATAAATCTATTAGAATAGCATCAAATCCAAAACTAGGATTAATAAATACAAATTATTAAATATTAAATAAAAAGGCATATAAATGGGGCAAAATTACCATTTTATCCTTGATAAGTGAAATAAATTATATACTAAATTATCAACTATTTTTCACTTATCAAATTCCCCCCAACTTGAATTCTTGCTTGTCCTCAAGCAAGAGACCTCTATGCAGTCAAAAATCAATTCTAAACCTAAGTGTATATTTACAAAAATAAAAACTAATACAAGGTAATCATCCCTCAACTCCTTCCTAAGCAGAAGTCACTTTCCAATCATAAGAAAAAATCAGGATCAAGAGATATTACCAATGACAGTTAAAATAGAAATACAAACACAATTAAACTTTCTCAATAATAGTAATTAAAGCAGTAAGTGATAAACCAAGGAAATCTATCATTCTCACGGGTAAGTGTTTCCCTCAATCATTTTCACCCACTGTTGAACAACTAGAATTGATAGTCGTTTTCAAGGTCTGAACCTGCAAGCAGTTAGTATGGATCAAAAGGTCTTTTATTAGGTTGTAATGAGGCTAGGCTATCAAGAAACATGGTTTTTCTGGATATTCAAGGAACACTTTGAATAGAGAGCATCTTGTGGTTGTGCTTTGGAACTTCTCTCAATTCACCTGATGATTCTTGAATGGTCACCCTTTTTCAGCTTTGGCCTCTTCTTTTTGAAGAATTTTCTCCCCCCAACTTATTTATTTTCCACACTTTGTGCAGATTTTTTTTGAATACAATAATATAAAGAACTTATTTTTGGTGGGGAAGATTCCTTTATTTCTGATTCCTTGTGCCTTCTCTTGGATTCCTTGTGACTAACCTTTTCATTAATCTCTTGTCCCATTTTGTGTGGTGCACCTTGCTCTCTATCCCAAGTGTTAAGGGACATGGTATGATCATTGATCATTTGATATTGAAATTGGCTAGGGTGCATCAAAGAAAATATTTAAGGCTCAACTGGGCAAGCAATAAACGGAAATATTAATGCAGGGTTGGCTATTTGGCACTGAGCAAAATAATAGAATCACAAAATTGTGCCTTTGTCACTTCCATACCTTCTACAAGCAAGACAAATATCAGAAACTCAATCAATAACAGTTGACAATCAGCGGTGAAAAGCTCTCAATATAAGTGTTTAAGTGTTTAGGGCTCTCATCTCACCGGTTGGGCTAAAATATCCTTGCTAAAGCACTTACTGGATTTAATAAACTACTATGATAGGTTCTCTTGAGAAGTACCCTACTCCTAACTGATTATGGAATTAATCACAAGACCCTATCATTTTACCTAGATTGGTTAGTTAAACTACTTATTTACAGAGAATTAGAATTATTTACCTTGATTCCTACTTCTAAAATCCTAAAAGTTTTAAAAAAATTTCACAAACTGATGGGATAAGTACTGCATGATATATATAGAGTGAATATGGTTAGATACAATACAAATCAAAAGGAAATAAAATAAGAAGAATAAGAAAAATATAAAGAAAAAGAAAAAGAAAAAGAAAGAAAAGCACCAAATAGGAAAAAAAATCTAGTCTGCTACGTGGTCGTGGTCCATGTCTGTTGCTCCAGCTGCACCATCCCCCCTGGGGAAATAGGCCTGTCCCCAGGCCACTGTAAGTACTCCAGAAAGGATGAGGGGAGAATGGGGTCCCCGGCAACGGCGCCAAAAATACTTGATGGAATTTTGGCAAGCGAACCACAAATCCAGCAGTATAATAGTAAGTAAGAGTATTGTATCCACGGGGAACAGTTATTTATGTAGAACGAAATCGTATTTATCAAGAGAGAACACAGTTTGTAGAATATGATTGCGAGATAGTAAGAAAATAGACAATTAATTGAGATTAGAAAGGTAGAGTCAGAGATACTTTACTTGGACTGGGATTGGGTTTCATCTCATCACACCCATTGTGCATATAAAGACTACTTATTTGTGTTGGTATACTCTATAAAATATGTAGACAAACTTTATTGCTAAACCACCATCCCGGTGACCTAACACTCAAGGATAAATTGTGCGGGCTCTCCCAAGAAATGTGTTGATTGCAGCGCAATCAAACCTGATAATCTGGCCCCCGCATATATGACTCCCTCCTGGAGTCGGCCCCATGAGCGCCAATAGCGTTGGCGTAGTATTCTTGTACTATCTTGGGGTCAAAGTGCCCGGCAGGTTGACTCAACTGATCCCATCCCTTGCGGTGGATCTCAGCGACGAACTCCTCATGTTCGCCCTCCTCTAGCTGCACTGGCCTCTCTAGTATGAAGTTGCAGCTAGCCAAATAAGTGTATGCTTCAAAGGATTTGAGATCCTTGAAGCGGTGAGGGTCGAAAGCAGGATCCTTCTGGGGGCCTTCCTCTTGGCACCCCCTGTGCCCTGTCTAGAGGAACTAGGTGCACTAACATTTTTAGTGCGAGCCATCTGCAAAAGAAATCAAAATAATTATGCATTATAATATTTATTTATTCAAAATTAAGAAATTAAATGGCCAATTTAATTTCAAAAGATTCAAAATAAATAACCAAACAAGTGTGCCTAAAATTTGATTTTATTTATTACCCAATTATTGCTAATTAATTAATTAAGACATGCTAAAGTGATCAATTAAAGCAGTCCTAAACAATTCTAATCTAGCAAAAGTGAGAATTAAATTCATGCTCAAAAATCATGTTATCAGCAACATGCAATAGGGCATAATTAATTTTAATTAAAGCATGCAAAAATATCAGATTAATTTAAGCAAACATGCATTAACAAAATTAATTTGCAGAAATTATTGAGCTCATTTCAGAATTACCACCAAAGCAAACAAAATGTTCATTTAAGATTCCTAACCACATGCAAACCTATTTTTAAGCATTTTTCAATATTTATTTTCTTCCTAAAAGGTCCTAAACTTTTAAACTAACTACCCTGAAGCTAAGCTCAAATAGCGAAAAATCAAAATTCCAATCGGTTAGAAAGGAAGAAAACTGTAAAGACATACCTGATATGAAGTTGGAAACTGAAAAGAAGGCTGTATGAGTGAGAAACAGGCAAGGGAAGGTAAGGAATATCAGAGCAAAATGGAGGGAAGTTCAAAATGAACTCCCTCGTAACAGTTTTCGTATTTAAATACGAGACCTGCGCTATAGCGCAGAGTGGAGCGCGCATCACCACAGAAGGTGAAGCGTGCTGTTGCGCTTCACCACTGCGCTAAAGCGCAGTGGTGAAGCGCAGCTTCCAGAGAGTCATATTGCAACAGTAATTGTTGCGCTTCATTCTAGGCTATAGCGCAGGATGAAGCGCAGACTCCAGTAACTCTCTGTGCCTGCCGTTCCTACCTAATTTCATGCAATTTTTTTAATTTTCATCCTCATTTTAACAGTTTCTTATTCTCACAGGAAATTACTAAGACTCAAAATTACTGAAATAAAATTAAAACTAAATTTAAAAACTTACAAACACTGGGTTGCCTCCCAGGAAGCGCTTGTTTAACGACTTCTAGCTCGACGCCTGTATGTAACTTCCTTTGGGTGGCCTCAAATGGAGGATGATATGTTGGTCTCCACACCAGTTCTACCTCCTAGTTCCAATCCTCCTTGCCAATCAGTGACTTTTCCTTCACTATCACTATTTTCCTCTGTTTCTGATGTTGATCTCCTTCTCTTTTTAAATTTAAACTCCCAGATTGACTCTGGGTCTTTTACTCTCATTTTTGGCTTCCTCAAACATCTGGAGCCTTGTGATTGTGAAGAGCTTTGGGAAGTGGGTTTATCTTTTAGGGGTATTCCCCTATCAATATGAAACACAATGGTTTCATTCTTTGCAGCTATTGCATACTTCCCACGATCAACATCGATGATCATTTTAGCAGCCTTCATGAATGGTCTTCCCAAGATAAGGGGGACTTCAGTATCCTCCCTTGCTGTATCTGCAACAACAAAATCTACTAGATATGAAAATTTATCTACTCTTACCTCTACATTCTCAAGTATTCCATGTAAGCTTTGAGCAGATTGATTTGCAAGAAGAAGTTGCACATTAGTAGGCTTGACCTTCACATTACTCAACTTATTAAAATAAGATAGCGGCATCATATTGATGCTCGCTCCAAGATCCAATAAAGCAAAAGTTGAGGGTAGATTACTAATAGATATGGGTATAGTAAACTTACCTGGTTCAAAGGACTTACTTGTTACTAAGACCTTTTCTTCATGAGGGTCTTCTCTTTGTTGGGCTGCTTTATCCTCATCTTGATGAACTGCTTCCTCTTGAGGTGCTTGTTCTTCAAAGATGGGTTCTTCTTCTTCATCAGGGTCCTCCTCCTCTGACTTGTCGCCATCAGTAGCGATCAAGTTGCATTGTGCCTTTGGATTTGTTTGGGTCACAGCTGAGAAGTGTTGTTGTCTGTGTTCTGTCATCTCTGCTGCTAGCTGACCCACTTGATTCTCTATGAGGAGATAGAGCCAATCAATCAAAGATATTGCAGACAAGCTTCACAAATAAACAAGGATTGCACAATAAATACGAAGACATCAAAGAATAAAGGGAAACAAGGAAGGACAATCAAGCGAAAACCAGTCTCGGGAAGAGATCAATCATCTAAAAGAGGAAAGTTGGGGCTACAGGCGTTAGCTGCGCTTCACCCTGCGCTATAGCGCAGGTGAAGCGTAACTTTCTGGAACCTGCGCTGCAGCTTGCGCTGTAGCGCAGCATGAAGCACAGAACACGTAGATCACGTCCTACTTGCTGTTTTTAAGAAGATCTTTTCCCAAATTTGCTTTGTCTTTCCTTATCTATAAATAGGAACCTCTTGCGTCAATCTTAAGAGTTAGCTAGTCGAGGAGAAGATAATTATTATTAGTTTACCATGTATTCTAGCTAATTTCAGATTAGGAGAGGAGGAATGCTTCACGAGGATTGAAGATGGTGAAAACATCTTCAGCGGTTTGTATGGCTACTTTATGTAGTTAACTCTCCAGTGGGATTGGATGTAATCGATTCTATTCTTGAGTGTATATAAATGCTATATTATTGTGTCAATAAGGTCCCTATCTATAATCGTGATCATCTTATTCTGTATTTATTCCTAATTCCCACGCTTGCGTCTGGAGTTATAGGCTAGTTTGTAATTCACGTTACGACTAGGAGTGAGTTTGGGGGAGCCTAGACATAGGAAACTCAACCTCTGATTGAATAAGATTACTCGGTTACTACTGACGGCCGAACATCAATGTTTACTAATGAGCGAGGGATAGTGTGAGTACTCTAACCGAAGTAGCATTAGACCAATAGGACTTAGTAATCGATAGCAAAGAGTTAGGGGGATGTAATTCCAGGATTCGAACATAGGCGTATTCCTAATGAATGTAAGGTAGTGACAGTACTGAAACGAAGGGGTGCGTCTACCATAGGCCTCGTTTATCGTTTAACTCTTACAAACTGAACAAAAGAGAGCAAAATAAGCCGAGATAGATTTGTCGCTTGGGAGAGCCCGCACAATTTATCCTTGATTGTTAGGTTATCGGGATGGTGGTTTAGCAATAAAGTTTGTCTACATATTTTATAGAGTATTCCAACATAAATAAGTAGTCTTTATATGCACAATGGGTGTGATGAGATGAAACCCAATCCCAGTCCAAGTAAAGTATCTCTGACTCTACCTTTCTAATCTCAATTAGTTGTCTATTTTCTTACTATCTCACAATCATACTCTACAAACTGTGTTTCCTCTTGATAAATACGATTTCGTTCTACATAAATAATTGTTCCTCGTGGATACGATACTCTTACTTACTATTATACTGCTGGATTTGTGGTTCGCTTGCCAGAATTCCATCAAGTATTTTTGGCGCCGTTGCCGGGGAACGGTTCTATTTGTGTAGAACCTGAGGCCTATTTATCAAGTTTATTTTATTTTATTTTATCTATCTATTTTCTTTTTTTTAGGAATTTAATTTTTAGGAATTTTATTGTTTTCTTTTATTAAAATAAAATTAAAAAATCTATCTTCCACACTTACGCTTTTCCAATTTCTTGTTTATGCTTTTGCGAGGTCAAGCGACTCCTAATCAACTACTATTCGACCCGGAAATCGACAGGATGTCTCGGCGGAACAGAGGTAGAAACTCAAGAAGGAGGAGGAGGAGGTTATTTGTAGAAGAAAATAAAAATATGGCTGAAGAAGCTCCAGTTAGAAGAACCTTAGGAGACTATGTCTCCCATCAAGGACCGAGATACCATTCTAGCATTGTAGTGCCACATAACGCGAGGACATTAGAGTTGAAGACTGCACATCTAAATCTGATTAGCGCACATCAGTTCACAGGATTGGATCATGAGAATCCAAATTTTCATCTTTCTAATTTCTATGAATTGATAGGCACTATGGGTTTTGATGAAGAAAGGTTAGAATCTGTGTACTTATGCTTGTTTCCTTTCTCTTTGATAGGTAAAGCTAAGGAATGGCTGCAATCACACCCAAATCAGAGTCTGACTAAATGGGGTGTTGTTGAGGAGAAATTCTTGACTCTATTCTTTCCATCTGGAAAGTTGATATACACCAAAGCAGAAATCTCAACCTTCAGACAAAGGGATGATGAGCCACTATATGAAGCTTGGGAGAGATTCAAGTCCTTGCTACGCAAATGTCCTAACCATGGATTCGAAGACATAGCCCAACTTAATATGTTCTGTAAGGGGCTGCGTCCAGACTCCAGATCTTTTATAGATGCTGCAGCAGGAGGAACAATCTTATCCGCTGATGTTGATCAAGCTCTACAGATCATCAACAACTTGGCCACTAATGACCAACAAGCCCAAAGTGGAAGACAGCCTGCACAACTGCCAAAGGGAATGCTGGAATTGAATCAGAATGATGCTCTATTAGCAGAGAACAAGCTCATCAAAAGACAAATATAAGCACTCACTGAAACTTTGAAGGCACTTCCCCAACAACTCAAAGCTGTCTATTCATCACCTGTTCCTACCCAGCCATTGATTTGTGACTTTTGTGGAGGAGACCATCCCAATGGTCAATGCACAGTACAAGAAGCACAACCTGAGCAAGTCAATTTCATGGGGAATTAGGGAAGGCCAGGAAATTTCTCCAACAATAACAATCAATACTCTCAAGGATGGAGAAACAACCAAGCTAACTTTGGTTGGAACCAAAGTGGAGGAAGACAACCACCATATCAGCAGCAACCTTCAACTCACGATAAACTTAATTCCTTGGAGTCGAAGATTGATACCTTGGTACAAGGATTTACTGGATTCAAAACAACAACTGAGGCATCAATCAAGACTCTTTGATGATTCAAATCTTCTTCAAATCTTCAAATATTTGTCTTCAATCAATCTCCAATCTTGCATAATTCCTCCCCATTTAATGCTATTTAATTCTTGAATTAAATTCTTGCAAGAATCCTGCAAAAATCAGCAATAAATCTATTAAAATAGCATCAAATCCAAAACTAGGATTAATAAATACAAATTATTAAATATTAAATATTAAATAAAAAGGGATATAAATGGGGCAAAATTACCATTTTATCCTTGATAAGTGAAATAAATTATATACTAAATTATCAACTATTTTTCACTTATCACATGCACAACTGCCAAAGGGAATGCTGGAATTGAATCAGAATGATGCTCTATTAGCAGAGAACAAGCTCATCAAAAGACAAATAGAAGCACTCACTGAGACTTTGAAGGCATTTCCCCAACAACTAAAAGTTGTCTATTCATCACCTGTTCCTACCCAGCCATTGATTTGCGACTTTTGTGGAGGAGACCATCCCAATGGTCAATGCGCAGTACAAGAAGCACAACCTGAGCAAGTCAATATCATGGGGAATCATGGAAGGCCAGGAAATTTCTCCAACAATAACAATCAATACTCTCAAGGATGGAGAAACAACCAAGCTAACTCTGGTTGGAACCAAAGTGGAGGAAGACAACCACCATATCAGCAGCAACCTTCAACTCACGATAAACTTATTCCTTGGATTCAAAGATTGATACCTTGGTACAAGGATTTAATGGATTCAAAACAACCACTGAGGCATCCATCAAGACTCTAGAGAATCAAGTGGGTCAACTAGCAGCAGAGATGGCAGAGCACAGACAACAACACTTCTCAGCTGTGACCCAAACTAATCCAAAGGCACAATGCAACTTGATCGCTACTGATGGCGACAAGTCAGAGGAGGAGGATCCTGATGAAGAAGAAGAACCCATCTTTGAAGAACAAGCACCTCAAGAGGAAGCAGTTCATCAAGATGAGGATAAAGCAGCCCAACAAAGAGAAGACCCTCATGAAGAAAAGGTCTTGGTCACAAGTAAGTCTCTTGACACAGGTAAGTTTACTATACCCATATCTATTAGTAATCTACCCTCAACTTTTGCTTTATTGGATCTTGGAGCGAGCATCAATATGATGCCGCTATCTTATTTTAATAAGTTGAGTAATATGAAGGTCAAGCCTACTAATGTGCAACTTCTGCTTGCAAATCAATGTGATCAAAGCTTACATGGAATACTTGAGAATGTAGAGGTAAGAGTAGATAAATTTGCATATCTAGTAGATTTTCATGTTGCAGATACAGCAAGGGAGGATACTGAAGTCCCCTTATCTAGGGAAGACCATTCATGAAGGCTGCTAAAATGATCATCTATGTTGATCGAGGGAAGTATGCAATAGCTGCAAAGAATGAAACCATTGTGTTTCATATTGATAGGGGAATACTCCTAAAAGATAAACCCACTTCCCAAAACTCTTCACAATCACAAGGCTCCGGATTTCTGAGGAAGCCAAAGATGAGAGTAAAAGACCCAGAGTCAATCTGGGAATTTAAATTTAAAAATAGAAGGAGATCAACATCAGAAACAGAGGAAGATAGTGACAGTGAAGGAAGAGTCACTGATTGGCAAGGAGGATGGGAATTGAGAGGTAGAACCGGTATGGAGACCAACATCATCCTCCACTTGAGGCCACCATAAGGAAGCTACAATATAGGCGTCGAGCTAGAAGACGTTAAACAAGCGCTTCCTGGGAGGCAACCCAGTGTTTGTAAGTTTTTAAATTTAATTTTAATTTTATTTCAGTAATTTTGAGTCTTAGGAATTGCTTGTGAGAATAAGAAACTGTTAAAATGAGGATGTAAATTAAAAATTGCATGGAATTAGGTAGGAACATCAGACACAGAGAGTTACTGGAGTCTGCGCTTCATCCTGCGCTATAGCCCAGGGTGAAGCGCAGTGGGTACTGTTGCAATATGACTCTCTGGAAGTTGCGTTTCACCCTGCGCTAAAGCGCAACAGCACGCTTCACCTTCTGTGGTGATGCGCGCTACACTCTGCGCTATAGCGCAAAGTGAAGCGCAGGTCTCGTATTTAAATACGAAAACTGTTACGAGGGAGTTCAAATTTTGAACTTCCCTCCTTCATTTTGCTCTGTTATTTCCTTACCTTCTTTTGCTTGTTTCTCACTCATACAGCCTTTTTTTTCAGTTTCCGACTTCATAACAGGTATGTCTTTACAGTTTTCTTCCTTTCTAACCGATTGAAATTTTGATTTTTTGCTTTATTTGAGCTTAGCTTTAGGGTAGTTAGTTTAAAAGTTTAGGACCTTTTAGGAAGAAAATAAATAATGAAAAATGCTCAAAAATAGTTTGCATGTGGTTAGGAACTTTAAATGAATATTCTGTTTGCTTTAGTGGTAATTCTGAAATGAGCTCAATAATTTCTGCAAATTAATTTTGTTAATGCATGTTGCTTAAATTAATCTAATATTTTTGCATGCTTTAATTAAAATTAATTATGCCCTATTGCATGTTGCTGATAACATGATTTTTTAGCATGAATTTAATTCTCACTTTTGCTAGATTAGAATTATTTAGGATTGCTTTAATTGATCACTTTAGCATGTCTTAATTAATTAATTAATTAATTAGCATTAATTGGGTAATCAATAAAATCAAATTTTTAGGCACACTTGTTTGGTTATTTATTATTGAATCTTTAAAATTAAATTGGCCATTTAATTTCTTAATTTTGAATAAATAAATATTATGATGCATAATTATTTTGATTTCTTTTTCTTTTGCAGATGGCTCGCATTAAAAATGTCAGTGCACCTAGTTCCTCTAGACAGGGCACAGGGGGTGCCAAGAGGAAGGCCCCCCAGGGGGATCCAGCTTTCGACCCTCACCGCTTCAAGGGTCTCAAATCCTTTGAAGCATACACTGATTTGGCCAGCTGCAACTTCATACTAGAGAGGCCTGTGCAGCTAGATGAGGGCGAGCATGAGGAGTTTGCCGCTGAGATCCACCGCAGAGGATGAGACCAGTTGAGTCAGCCTGCCGGCCATTTTGACCCCGATATTGTACGAGAGTTCTACGCCAACGCTATTGGCGCTCATGGGGCCGACTCTAGGAGGGAGTCATATGTGCGGGGCCAGATTATTAGGTTTGATTGCGCTGCAATCAACACATTTCTAGGAGAGCCCTTCAACCAGGAGTTGGAGGAGTGTCAGTTTCAGGAGCGCTGGAGTGCTGTGGGGTTGCAGGGCAATGACCCCCTTGACACTGAGGCAGCACAGCTGTTGTGCCTGCCAGGCCGTTCCTTCGAGAGGAACGCTCAGAGAGAGGCTGCCAGGATTCATAGGCATGATTTGAGGAGCATTCCGAGGATGTGGACAATACTGACGCTGGCCAACATCCATCCTACTGGGCACGTCTCTGACATCATCATGTTAGTGGCCCATCTTCTCTACTGCATACTTTCTGGAGCAGCAGTGGACATTGCTCGAGTTATCACCAGCAGGATGGTCACTTTTGCATCAGCAGTGGCCAACAGGACTCCAGCCTCAAAGATTCGTCTTGCATCAGCGCACTTTGCAGGTCCAGGGGTGTGGCAGTGAACCTCAGGGTTCCCATCTTGCCACCTATGACTAGAGTTTACATCGATGCCTACTGCATGGCACGAGAGGAGTTGGAGGGGGAAGATCAGCCACCACCACCACCACCAGCAGAGATTCTTGACCCAATCCAGTTGCAGCGCATTGAGGCCCAAAACATTCACATGATGGGGCAAATGACTACTCTATATCGGTCTGCATTACACTTTCAGAGCACCCATCATCAGTCCGGTATAGATCCCATGCTCCCCTCAGCCTTTCAGGAGTATTTATAGTAGCCTGGGGACAGGCCTATTTCCCCAGGGGGGATGGTGCAGCTGGAGCAGCGGGCATGGATCACGAGCACTAGCAGACTATATTTTTTTCCTATTTGGTGCTTTTCTTTCTTTTTCTTTTTTTTTTCTTTTCTTTTTCTTTTATTTTCTTATTTTTCTTATTTTATCTCCTTTTGATTTGTACTGTATCTAACCATATTCACTCTATATATATTATGTAGTACTTATCCAGTTAGTTTTTTTTGAAAATTTTTTAAAATTTTTAGGATTTTAGAAGTAGGAATCAAGGTAATTTATTCTAATTCTCTGTAAATAAGTTGTTTAACTAACCAATCTAGGTAAGATTATAGGGTCTTGTGATTAATTCCATAATCAGTTAGGAGTAGGGTACTTCTCAAGAGAACCTATCATAATAGTTTATTAAATCCAGTAAGTGCTTTAGCAAGGAAATTTTAGCCAAACCGGTGAGATGAGAGCCCTAAACACTTAAACACTTACATTGAGAGCTTTTCACCGCTGATTGTCAACTGTTATTGATTGAGTTTCTGATATTTGTCTTGCTTGTAGAAGGTATGGAAGTGACAAAGGCAATATTTTGTGATTCTAATATTTTGCTCAGTGCCAAATAGCCAACCCTGATTTAATATTTCCATTCATTGATTGCCCAGTTGAGCCTTAAATATTTTCTTTGATGCACCCTAACCATATTCATTGAATATAACCTGTCCCTTAACACTTGGGATAGAGAGCAAGGTGCACCACAACAAAATGGGACAAGCAATTTATAGAGAGGTTGGTCGCAAGAAATTCAAGAGAAGGCACAAGGAATCACAAAGAAAGGAATCTTCCCCACCAAAAATAAGTTCTTTATTGTTCTTTATATTATTGTATTCAAAAAAAATTCTGCACAAAGTGTGGAAAGAAATAAGTTGGGGGGAGAAAAAATTCTTCAAAAAGAAGAGGCCAAAGCTGAAAAAGGGTGACCATTCAAGAATCATCAAGTGAATTGAGAGAAGTTCCAAAGCACAACCACAAGATGCTCTCTATTCAAAGTGTTCATTGAATATCCAAAAAAACCATGTTTCTTGATAGCCCGACCTCATTACTGTGACACCTCTAGTTACCACTAAGAATGCCACATGTAATACACGTGACCAACGGAAAATATTACTTACAAATTGTTAGAAATGCGGAATTCTTTTTTTTAAAAGGACTTAGTCATTATCGACCTAGTATATCTCTGATTTCATTTTAGATATTTATAAAACATCCTCTTCTTAATGGTGAAACTAATTTCCAAAACACCGAAATATAGTTACCATGATAAGTAAACATACATCACACGTAAGACTACGGAATTATCACATGAAAATAAAACCATACATGAGTCATATATATACATAGCAACGTACTCCCTGAGGAATACAAAAGATACTAACAGAATAGGAGTTCTAGTAGTAGACTAAAGTATATAAAACCTCGAACAAAATACAGAAAGGAGGTTCCTAAACCAGAGCTGTACCACTAGACTCAAAATGACACTAAACTACTCCTCCTCTCCTGACTCAGTAGTGAACACCCTACTGCTCCTCCTTCCAGCGTCTGGGATGGTGATCATCCCAAAATCCTCTGAGGGAACGTCACCAGAAGAATCCTCCTCCGGGTCCTCGTCCTCCTCTGAAGTGTCATCAATTACGATCAAATCCATCTCATCAGAGAGTCCTCGCGCATCAGTACGCCTGGACTGAAAAGGTGATCCCTCGGAAGTGGGAGGGTATCTAGGGGAGTCTGGCCCGACCATGGTTGCCATTCGTGACGAATGAGTTGACGTCGAAGAAACGGGACGACGACGAGAGCGACGGAAAGTAGTATAGCGTCTGAGTCCTGGTGGCGTCTCGAACTCGAGGGTCACTGTCGTCGTGAAGTCCAACTCCGGAATCAGGGGAAGGCTAGGATGAGAAACGATAAGGCGCACCTCCCCTGCGAACACACATCACCTAGAGATGTCGGTCACCCACCACTGACCTCGTGGCATCCATCGCAGTTGGATCCTCATGTTCGACATACTGAATATCCTCAATGCCGACTGTCGATGTAGCGAAGAAATACAATGACAGAAATAACAGAAGTAGAAGGAAGGGTGAGAACATCACATGAACTCATAACCAGTAGAATACAGTAACTAGAGCACACATACAGAGGCAATCCACACAATCGAATTAATAAGCAATCACAAACATCTCATCATGGTGTTCTCATATGAATGCAACTTGACTATTATAATGCATTATCTAATGCATGCGGGCCCAGGGAAACATCACCAACAGCAGAGCACATAGCAACTGCCCAGCCATATATGTACAACGTATCAGGAGTTAGAGTCTGTACTAGCATTGGTACAAAGAGCATTGCTCGGTTTTTGGCCAAAATAATTTTCCCGACTTCCAGACAATCTCGACTGACCCCGAAAACTTGAGAGCGACAGGATAGTCAAGTCTGTACCCCGTTTGCTCGACAGTAGGGAGCGAGCCTACGTCACATGAGCCATTTCGGGACCTGACTATCCTCAGGGCTTGCGTCCCTCTTTCAGGACCCGGCTGACGTTCTTTGCAAAACCCAGTGCACCCATCCCTACCAGTTTCACACTGTACCATAGTGTTATTGTCATATAGGTCGTAAGGTCTTTCACCTTGAATAACATTAATGCTTTATGATGTATGTCACACAACAATGCCTACCGCATTCACATTCTTACAGGCAAAGCCCATCGAATCATTCAACGTCACCACATCCCCGTGGTACAGCCCGATTCAATGTTTTTCCTTTAAGGAAAACCAATCCCCATCTTGGGTTGGAACCACACTCTCTCACTAAGCTTCTCAAGTCTTATGCAGAAGAGTATATTGGTTATAATCTTTTAAGGTAGTTTGTACTAACGTTCTTGATAATCATGTCCACTTGAGTCCTATAATTTACTAAGACTTATGATTGTGTCTTATGGAAGGCATTACTTATCCTAATTCTCTTTGTATGACTAATTAAGATTAGGTTTAACTTTCAATCATAATTAGTCTTCATTAACTTGATTACAGTTAATCTTAATCCTCTTTAATAAAGTCTTAATCCTTACTTAAGATCCTAATTAATTTCTAATTATCCCTTAATCTTTTCCTTAATCTTGGATTAGGACTTTAATTATGTTTGGTTAAGGTTAATCATAATTAATTAGTTCTTAATCCACATTAGTGATTAATTTCTTAATTAACACTTACATTAAGGTTAATTAACTTTACACTTAATTAATCATTCTTTACTTAGTTAACTTAAGTGAATTAGATTAGTTAACTTAGGTAATTAAATTAGTTAAGCCCACTAATTAATTCTAAGTTTTAATTTTCACAAACCTAGATTAGTGTTGAAGTTCAACCCTAATCTAAGCCCAAGCCCATAATTTATCTTTGGTTGACTTTTAAATGAGTCTTTGACTCTTTTTTTAAGGCTTTGGGCCTACACCAAAGGCCCAAGGGTTGGATGACTCATGGGAGCCAATTTTTACTCATAACAAGTCAAAATGTTGACTTTTATGTTGACTTTTAATTTGATTTTTATTGTACTCCGAATTTAATTTTTTTAATGTTTCTAAAAACATATTTCTTTTGAAATTAAATTCTTTTAGTTAATTAGATTTATTGGCCCATGAAAGTTTTAAGACCCAAAAACACTTTTCTTCAAGTTTTACTTGGATCTTTTGGATCAAAAGGCATTCTTGATGAATTTCATAAAAAACAACCTCATGAACATCAAGAACACCTTGAATGTTCATCAATTTCCAGAATTTCTAGCCACCATACAATAATTTGAAAAACCACAAAGATCACACCAAATCATACCAAAATCACCAATGCACACATTCAAGTTCAAACTTCATTTTTAAGCTAAAAAAATAGCACTTTCTCAAGCATCAACCATCAAGACAATTTCTTAACTTGAAGCAACTCCATGCATGTTCTTAAAATCATCATTAAAACACATTTCAACATCAACTAAAATTTTAGAAACATGCAGCCACACAAGCACATTAACAAGCAAGTTTTTCAATAAAATCCCAAATAAACAGCTACTGTGCAGATCGAATATCTCCCAGCCTAGACATCATATCAACAGTCCGACCGTTCAAAATGAAGATTCAGGTGTTATAAACCAGCCACTAAAATTTCAGCCCGATCCAACGGTGAACGAATCTGCAGTCGCCATTTTATGGTCGTTGTTCTATGAAAAAACGGGAAAAAATTCTTTCTAACAAATTTCACAATTTGCATGCATCAACAACCACAATCCAAGCACTTTTCAAGAATTATAATAAACATAAGAACATGTAAACAACGCAGCTCCAAGAATCCAAATCATGTGCTCAAGGAAAAGCTCAAAAAGGTGATTTTTTTTTTCAAAAACAAGAGAAAAGACAAGGATTCAAGGGCGAATCCTTGACTCTAGTTACAAATCCTATTAGAGTTCAAGTTCTCCCCCCTTACCTCAATCTCTCAAGAGAAAAGGTGCAGATTTTTGCTCCCAAAACAGTCTCCAAAGATGTTTCCTTTAGTCACCAACAAGGATTCTTCAAGGCTACAAGGCTTAGGAATTTAAGCCTTGGTTCAAAGATGGAACCTAGGCTTGATTGTGTTTATGGAAAGGATGAAGATTTTGGAGAGAATTGGCTGAATGTATCACGGCCAAGGAGAAAGAAAGGATGAGAGAAATGAGAGAATGAAAGGAACCTTGCATGTAGGAAAAGAAAGAAATAATTGTTTTAGTCTTTTAATGCCATAAATTCATAAGCTACACACTTGTCTTGGAAGGAAGAAAGGATGAGACAAGTGTCTCTCATGCACCAAGGCTGCATCATGCACGGCCTTCAAGGAGAAAAGGGGAAGGTTTGTGCAATTTTTCTGGCCCGGATCAAGAGTATTCGGGCCCGGTTCAAGGGACAGGAGGGGTAAAAAGGTCATTTTCACAGAAAAAACCCCAAAAATTCGCAGAAAATTCCTAAAAATAGGAAATTTAATCCTAAATCCAAAAATATAAATTTTGATTATTAAAAATAATTTTAATCACTTAAAACCCAATAAAACACTCAAAACGGCAAAAACGGTAAAACGCGGGTGTTACAATTACAATCTAATAAAAGACCTTTTGATCCATACTAACTGCTTGCAGGTTTAGAACTTGGAAACGACTATCAATTCTAGTTGTTCAACAGTGGGTGAAAATGATTGAGGGAAACACTTACCCGTGAGAATAAGAGACTTCCTTGGTTTATCACTTACTGCTTTAATTGCTATTTTTGAGAAAGTTTAATTGTGCTTGTATTTCAATATTAACTGTGATTGGTAATATCTCTTGATCTTGATTTTTTCTTATGATTGAAAAGTGACTTCTGCTTATGAAGGAGTTGAGGGATGATTACCTTGTATTAGTTTTTATTTTTGTAAATATACACTTAGGTTTAGAATTGATTTTTGACTACATAGAGGTCTCTTGCTTGAGGACAAGCAAGAATTCATTGTTGGGGGGGAATTTGATAAGTGAAAAATAGTAGATAATTTAGTATATATTTTATTTCACTTATCAAGGATAAAATGGTAATATTTCCCCATTTATATCCCTTTTTATTTAATATTTAATAATTTGTATTTATTAATCCTAGTTTTGGATTTGATGCTATTTTAATAGATTGATTGCTGATTTTTGCAGGATTCTTGCAAGAATTAAATTCAAGAATTAAATAGCATTAAATGGGGAGGATTTATGCAAGATTGGAGATTGATTGAAGACAAATATTTGAAGATTTGAAGAAGATTTGAATCATCAATGAGGAGATAGAGCCAATCAATCAAAGATATTGCAGACAAGCTTCCCAAATAAACAAGGATTGCACAATAAATACGAAGACATCAAAGAATAAAGGGAAACAAGAAAGGACAATCAAGCGAAAACCAGTCTCGGGGAGAGATCAATCATCTAAAAGAGGAAAGTTGGAGCTGCAGGCGTTAGCTGCGCTTCACCCCGCGCTATAGCGCAGGTGAAGCTCAACTTTCTGGAACCTGCGCTACAACCTGCGCTGTAGCGCAGCTTGAAGCGCAGAACACGCAGATCACGTCCTACTTGCTGTTTTTAATAGGATCTCTTCCCAAATTTGCGTTGTCTTTCCTTATCTATAAATAGGAACCTCTTGCGTCAGTCTTAGGAGTTAGCTAGTGAAGGAGAAGATAATTATTGTTAATTTACTATGTATTCTAGCTAATTTTAGAGTAGGAGAGGAGGAGTGCTTCACAAGGATTGAAGATGGTGACAACATCTTCAGCGGTTTGTATGGCTACTTTATGTAGTTAACTCTCCAGTGGGATTGGATGTAATCGATTCTATCCTTGAGTGTATATAAATGCTATATTATTGTGTCAATAAGGTCCCTATCTATAATCGTGGTCGTCTTATTCTGTGTTTATTCCTAATTCCCACGCTTGCGTCTGGAGTTATAGGCTAGTTTGTAATTCACGTTACGACTAGGAGTGAGTTTGGGGGAGCCTAGACATAGGAAACTCAACCTCTGATTGAATAAGATTACTCGGTTACTACTGACGGCCGAACATCAATGTTTACTAATGAGCGAGGGGTAGTGTGAGTACTCTAACTGAAGGAGCATTAGACCAATAGGACTTAGTAATCGATAGCAAAGAGTTAGGGGGTTTTAATTCCATGATTCGAACATAGGCGTATTCCTAATGAATGTAAGGTAGTGACAGTACTGAAATGAAGGGGTGCGTCTACCATAGGCCTCGTTTATCGTCTAACTCTTACAAACTGAACAAAAGAGAGCAAAATAAGCCGAGATAGATCTGTCGCTTGGGAGAGCCCACACAATTTATCCTTGAGTGTTAGGTCACCGAGATGGTGGTTTAGCAATAAAGTTTGTCTACATATTTTATAGAGTATACCAACATAAATAAGTAGTCTTTATATGCACAATGGGTGTGATGAGATGAAACCCAATCCCAGTCCAAGTAAAGTATCTCTGACTCTACCTTTCTAATCTCAATTAATTGTCTGTTTTCTTACTATCTCACAATCATACTCTACAAACTGTGTTTCCTCTTGATAAATACGATTTCGTTCTACATAAATAACTGTTCCCCGTGGATACGATACTCTTACTTACTATTATACTGCTGGATTTGTGGTTCGCTTGCTAGAATTCCATCAAATACTCGGTTAACCACTGACTGAACCATGGGTGTTTACTAATGATTGATGGGTAGTGTGAGTATCATAATGAAAGGCATCTAAACATTAAGCTTGGTATTGATAAACCGATAGCAAAGAGTTAGTTGATTGTGAATCCAGGACCGAACATAGGTGTATCCTGATGAGTGATGGCAGTGACAGTACTTGAGCGAAGGTGCGTCTACAGTATTAGGCCTCGTTTATCAACTAGTTCTTTTACAAACTGACTAAAAAAGAGCAAAATAAGCCGAGGGTAAGTCTGTTGCTTGGGAGAGCCCACATGGATTACCTTTGAGTGTGAGGGGCGCCTGGTAACTCAGGGTCATTAGTAATAAAGTTTGTCTACAGCGTTATAATTCAAAGCCTATAAGTAGTAGGTAGTCTCGACATACATGAAGGGTGCGATGAGATGAAGTTCAATCCTAATCCAAGTAAAGTGTCTATAACTCTTCCTTTCTAATTCCATTGATATTTATTTCGTTATTTACGCACAACAACATTCTCTAAACTACTATTTTCCCTTGATAAATAGATCACAGTCTACGTAAATTGACCGTTCCCTGTGGATACGATACTCTTCTTACTATTATACTTCTGGATTTTTGGTTCGCTTTCCAGAACCCATCATCAGTGTAGGCTTCAAAGGACTTGAGGTCCTTGAAGCGATGAGGGTCGAACTTAGGTTCCCTTTAGGGGGCCTTCCTCTTGGCACCCCCGGTGCTCTTCCTAGAGGAGCTAGGAGCACCAACATTCTTTGTGCGAGCCATCTGCAAAATAGAAACAAATAAAAATTATTCATGCATCATAATATTTAATTACTCATAATTATGAAATAAATGGCCAGTTTAATTTCAAAAATTAGAGCAATCAATCAAACAATTGTGCATAAAGTTCTGAATTTTATTCATTACCCAATAGATGCCAATTAATTAATTAAGACAAGCTAAAGTGATCAGTTAAAGCAAGTCTTAAACAATCCTAATCAGGAAAAAGTGAGAATTGAACTCGTGCTCAAAAATCATGTCATCGGTAACATGCATGTAGACGCACCTTCGCTCAAGTACTGTCAAGTCACTCATCAGGATACACCTATGTTCGGTCCTGGATTCATAATCAACTAACTCTTTGCTATCGGTTTATCAATACCAAGCTTAATGTTTAGATGCCCTTCATTATGATACTCACACTACCCATCAATCATTAGAAACACCCATGGTTCAGTCAGTGGTTAACCAAGTATTCTTATTCAATAAGAGAATGAGTTTCTTCAGAATCCGCTCCCCCACTCTCAGTCCGAGTCAAAACCAACTTAGTCAAGACTAGCCTATAACTCTAGGCGCAAGCGCAGGAATTAGGAATTAAGTACAAAATAAGATTACCAATATTATAGACAGAGAGCTCAGGAAATAATAATATAGAGTTTACATACACTTAGGGATAGAATCAATTACATCCAATCCTAATGGAGAGTTAACTACACAAGATAGTCATACAAACCACTGAAAATGATGTCACCATCTTCAATCCTTGTGAAGCGCTCCTCCTCTCCTACTCTAAACTTAGCTCTGGTGCATTATCACTGAAATATAGACTAGATTACAATAATCGTGCACACCGGAATTGGTGCAAGAGGTTCCTATTTATAGACTAAGGAAAGACAACGCGAATTGGGGAGAAATCCATCTAAAAACGGCAACAGGGAACAAATCAGTGTGAGCTGCACTCCAGGCTGCACTACAGCGCAGGATGGAGCGCAATTTCCAGAGAGTCTGCGCTTCACCCTGCGCTATAGCGCAGGTGAAGCGCAGGTAGCGTCCTGCAGCTCCAACTTTCCCTTTTTAATCTTGATCTCTCCCCGAGACTGGTTTTGACAAATTTGTCTTTCCTTGTTTCCTTTTTCTTGATACAATCCTTGCATTTATTGAGCAATCTTTGATTTATTTGGGAAGCTTGTCTGCAGAATCCTTGATTGATTGGCAGTGATCTCCTTATTAAATCTTCACTAAATATCATCAATCAATCTCAAATCTTGTAGATATCTCCCTCATTTAATGCTATCTATCCTTTAAATCAAATCTTTCCAATTCCTGCAAAAATCAACAATATTTCTATCAAAATAGCATTAAATTCAAATCTTTTTGATTGATTGGCAGTGATCTCCTTATTAAATCTTCTTCAAATCTTCATTAAATATCATCAATCAATCTCAAATCTTGCAGATATCTCCCTCATTTAATGTTATCTATCCTTGAAATCAAATCTTTCCAATATCCTGCAAAAATCAGCAATATTTCTATCAAAATAGCATCAAATTTAAATCTTAGATTAATAAATACAATTTATCTAATATTTAATAAAAATGGATTAAACTGGGGCAAAATTACCATTTTATCCTTGATAAGTGAACTAAAAGTGCTCTAATTTATCAACTAATTTTCACTTGTCAATAGATATTGAACTTAAGCTTCAGCCTTGTTCTCTTACCGTTGGTTTCCATGGGTTACATTCTCACCCGTATGAATGGAATAACCAAGGTATGTTTATGGATTCAAACCATTCTTGGTTGATTGTCCTTTTTGGCCAACATGGTTGGTTGTTCAACTGAACAACAACATCTTCAATTTTAATCTTGAGGCTGTTTATATGTTCTGTTGGAAGATAGCCGTTTGAAGATGATTCATAATACCGTTGAGATGTTGATGATGTGGCTCATATAGCCGTTGTGTAATAGTGTCTCAAACGGTTGCTTCTTCTTAAGCAAAAATAAGTGTTCAGACAGTCCTGTTCTGACACTTCTATAGATGAGCTCTTTTGAGAGATATTCTTGATATTGTTATGATAATTCTCTCTCTTGATTTTCTTCTGCTTTCTTATGATTTCCTTAGGAGTGTATATGAGGAGGTATCCGTTGAATTTATCCTTTTGCCTATTCTGTTTATACTCCTTTTTCATTTGCTCCTGACACCATTTCTTCTTTCTTCTTTGAGTGGGGTGTCTTGTCGAATAGTTGTTGTTGCAGTTTCCTCTTTGAATAAAGACATATGATATTATGGTCGTTGAATCATATAGTCTTAGCTTCTGTAGTAATTTCTTCGAGTAAACCCCCAAATCAGTCCCTGACTTTTTTTACGTCGTGCAAATTAGTCCCTGACTTTCTTAAATAGGAACGTTAGTCCCTGACTTATAATTTCGTCAAGCAGTTTAGTCCGAGACACTAACTTCTGTTATGTAACACACAAAACGACCGCGTTTCGATGCTGAGCTTTTCCAGAATCCCCAATCTTCCCCTCCTTCCTTTTTTCCTCTCTTCTTATTCCTTCTTCTCTCCGGTACGCATTGCCATTCTTGAAGTGCTCCTAACTGGGTTGCAATTTTCTTATCATGAGTAATTGCTAATTGCCAACATAATTTACTATTGTAGTCTGCATGAAACATCAAGTCTTTCTATGCAAAAACTCAACCCTTTGTCCATTGGGTTTCACATCTCAATTTAAGTACATTGATGATGACAAATGCCTTCTCTGCTCTAAAACAATAAAGTAAAAGAGGCCATTGCATTCTGATTATTTCCAATTTTTTTATATATACCTATGTCTCTATAAAGTTATATTTCTATACAGTGTGATATTATTCCTTAAATAGTGTTTATTTCATTTAGTTTTTTAGAATGCAAACTCTACTCTCTTTTCATGCTAATTGACTATTTGGCTTTGATTTAATGGACTCAAAGAAACTACTTCAAAGTCGAATTTCAGTTACCTTGGGTTTCCCGATTATTTATTTTCAGTTTTGTCTTGCAAAATCTCACATCACTCTTCATTGTTTTGTTTAACAGTTATGTTTCAGAAACATATAGAAGGCATGCTTTTCCATCTCAAGCACAACGACATATATTGGCTGGTCTTGCCTCAGTTGTGGGTGGTTTAAGTGCACCATATGAGAAGGCTTCTCATGTGCATGAAAGACCCGTTGTGAATTGACTTTGGGCAGCTGGTAGTCATCCATTTGGGCCATTTTCTAATACATCCCACATTAGTCAAATGCTCCGTGATGTTGCTTTGGTAAATTCCCTCTCAATATGCCAAAGTTTCTTTTATATATTAAGGGGTATTTCTCAAATTGGCGTTTTGTTTGTTGAAAGAGGAATTCGATATATGCACGTGTGGATTCTATACTTCATAAAATTCATGAAACATCAGAGGTAATTCACATGCTTCATTTGAGTTATATAAATACCACTACTTGATTCTCTGATTATGGATCCGGTCAATTCTGTGCAGACGGTCCAAACTTTTGCAGCAGACTATCTGAAAACTCCCCTTGGTGAACCAATAAAAGGAAAGAAGGAGAAGTCAAACACTGAATTATGGTTGGAGAAGTTCTACAAGAAAACTACTAATTTGCCTGAACCATTCCCCCATGAATTAGTTGATCGTTTGGAAAAATATCTTGACGTAAGCTATACTTGATTGAAGTTCTTGACCTCACTTTGTGGGCATTTCAAGAAAAGAAAAGAAACCCAGCTAGGAGCACTTCAAGAATGGCGATGTGTACAGGAGAGAAGAAGGAATAAGAAGGGAGGAAAAAAGGAAGGAGGGGCAGATTGGGGATTCTGGAAAAGCTCAACATCAAAACGCGGTCGTTTTGTGTGTTACATAACGAAAGTTAGTGTCTCGGACTAAATTGCTTGACGGAATTATAAGTCAGGGACTAACGTGCCTATTTAAGAAAGTCAGGGACTAATTTGCACGACGTAAAAAAGTTAGGGACTGGTTTAGGGGTTTACTCTAATTTCTTCTATGTTGAAATGCATTCACAGAATTTTATATGTTCAGACAATTGATTTCTTCAATCTTCACATATACTCATATGCTTGCTTTTATCATATTATGATTTCATCAGCTTCAACATGTGCTCATCTTATGTAATTGCTTCAAGCTTATTTCAATTATACAGCTTGAGATGCTTTCAATAAGCTCTTTTCTTCTGATTAGATATTTCTTCTTTTCTTCAGACAATTGTAGCTCCATTCTCCTTTGTATCTTCTTCTTCTTCTTCTTCTTCTTCTTCTTCTTCTTCTTCTTCTTCTTCTTCTTCTTCTTCTTCTTCTTCTTCTTAGATTTAAATGAATAAAGATGTTGAACTTTATCAACTAAATTCAAACATCTTTCTTGTTGCTTTTACTCAGTCTTCTGATCCATTCTGGGCAGCAGCAGGTGTAGGTGCAGGTGCAACAGGCGTTGCAGAAAGTCTTTGCAAAATTTCCTTATTTGTGCAAGACTACGGTCGAGGTAGAAAAGCATGTCTAGCTTTATACTGAAATAAGTGTAGTCCATTTGGTAGAGTGTGCCTTACACTTAGCAACGTCTCCAAGAGATCAATTCTTGATTCTGTTCGTAGACTGCTTCAGATTGTCTTCATATCATCAGATGATAACTGCTCTTCAGATGATGCAGACGCTTCAGATAAACGAGTTTTCTTTTCTTTTCTTCATACTATATTCTTCAGACGATAGTTGAATCTTCAATATTGCCTTCAAGTCTTCAGATAGTCTTCGTGTCTTCAGATAGTAGGCTTTGCTTTGTAGATTTCTTTTTTTCAGATCCTGAATTTGTTCTTCTGATCCTGATCTTCTAATTCTGATTCTGTTCTTCTAATCTTCTTCTGATATTCTTCTTCTAATGAATATTCCAACCTGAAACACAATCAACAAACCAATACCTTTCTTAGTAGAACTTGTTTACATAATCTTATAATCTTATTTATTTTTATTATGTTCTTATATAATCTTATTTGTTCATCTTATATTCTTATGTAATCTTATTTGTTAATCATTAAAACCTAAGGATATTAAGTCTTTGAGTCAGGTTTGAATGCTCAAACTGATTTATAGACTTCACACCAAGATCCATATTTCACCTAGTTTTAAATCAGCTTTGGTTGATCGCTTAAAAAAGGTTATTTAGGTAGGAACACACTTTCCAATTGTATTTCATACAACTCTTGGATATATATAGTTAGGTGAATAACTCTTATTCTAATTCATCTTATGAATTAATGCCTAACTTAGTGCCTCTAGATTCTTCAATCCTATTGAATATACCTAGTTAAGTCAAAACCCAATGTTTGACAGTTGGATATTACTTTTTATCCCATCGCGCCTCACTAAAATAGATAAAGGTACCCTGCTTTAGCAGACCCACACTTTAATCGATTCTAGCCTTGGCGAGTGCCATACATTGGAAGGCAAATCATGACTTAATATTGTTAGAACCACAGGCAACACTAGAAGGGGGGTTGAATAGTGTTGTAGACATTTTAAGACAATTTTGGAAATCTTTAAAATAAACAATCACGCTAAGTGATCATTGTACAAAACCAATCTTAAGATCAGAGTTATTTTAAATACATGTGGAATATATGAAAGATTTAGATTAAAAACTTTCTCTTACACTTAAGATTGTTTTGATTTTAAACAAACTTCTCTTAGTGTCTTCTAAAGAATATTACTAAGAGTACCTTCAGAACTGTTTCTGAAATACTTTAGATGATCAGAGACCATCTATATCATGTGTCTGAACTGAGTTCCTGTTGGGCTCACTTCAGACAGGTATTTCAGACATCCCTCTGAATATATTCTTCTATAATACTTCAACCTACACTAGAGACGTTTTAACGTTATGTTTGTATGAAAACTTGTTTTATTGAAATCGTTGTGTTAAGATTATTATGAAAAGTACTTTTCAATCCCCAACGTAAATATGAAAACTGTAAGTAAAAGAGATTAAGGGAAAGAAGACTTAGACACAGAATTTATCCTGGTTCACCCACAAACCCTGTGAGCTACATCCAGTCCTAGTGGCAAACCACCACTAGCTTTTAATAACAACAACACATATGTGCCACTCCGAATCCCCCAGACCCTTGCAGCCACATATATGTTCCACTATCTGAAACCACAGATACACATGTTAACCTCTCCAGGCCCACACAACAAGTATTCTTTTCTATCAAGCCTCTCCAGGCTCTACCACGAGTATTCTTTCTTCCACCAAGCCTCTCCAGGCTCTCAGACACTTAACTAAGTGTTGAGTATTACTACTCAATCTAAGCTAGATGTTCGCTAGAACCTCTCAACTCAGATTCTTCTTGTACATAGAGATTACTGAGTACATACTCAGGATACAGTCATTACAAACTAAATACAAGGAATAGACAGTGATACCAATATTTGAATTAAGCGCAATCCCTGTCCTTTTGAGGAATTCCATCCTCTGAGAGTAGGCTAACTAAGAATGTGAAATTAAGCTCAGCCTTATTCTCCAACCATTGGTTTCCATGGGCTACATTCTCACCCGTATCATTGGAATACCAAAGTATCTTCAAAGCTTCAAACCGTACCCGGTTTGATAGTCATTTGTACAGCATGATTGCCTTCCCGACAACCAACTCACTTGATCAACAGACCAACTGTACAATCTAACTAACTGACTAGCTGATCAGTAGCCCGATTGAGAATTCACTCTCTGATCAATCGTTGTTGACATTTTCATGATGTATTTTAACTCGAGTCAACTCTTGTTAACTGTAAGACACTCAGCCTAGTTAACAATTTTCATCCTGATTGATTTCAAGAACCTTCTTGAAAAACAATCCCGATTGATCTATCTTGGTTGCAACAGCAGCTGCAGGTCGGCAGCATGGTTAATATGCTCAGCATGCCAACATCTTCAAATTCAATCTTGAGGCTATTTATATGTTCTGCTTGAATATAGCCGTTGAAGATGATTCATAATACCGTTGAGCTTTTGATGATGTGGCTCATATAGCCGTTGTGTAATAGCTTCTCAAACGGCTGCTTCTCCTTAAGCATATTGAGTGTTCAGAATACTCCCGTTCTGACACTTCTGTTGATGAGCTCTGTTTTGAGAGATGTGATGATTATGTGTATTCTCTCTCTTGAATTCTTCTGCTTTCTTGCATCTGTTTTATCCAGCTTGCATCTGCTTGCTCCAGCTTGCATTATCTTGCATCTGCTTTATCTGCTTTATCCGGCTTGCATTATCTTGCATCTGCTTGCATCTGCCTTTATCTGTTTTGTTCGGCTTGCATCTGCTTTCTTCAGATTTCCTCTGATTTTCTTGAGAGTGTGTATCCGTTGAATTTGTCCTTTTTGCTTATTCTGCATATACTCCTTTTTCATTTGCTCCTAACACCATTACTTCTTTGAATGAGATGTCTTGATCAATAGTCGTTGTTTGCAGATTCTTCTTTTGATATTTAGATAAAGATGTTGAATTGAATATATTTTATTCAAACATCTTCCTTGTTGCTTCTGCTTAGTCTCCTGAGCTTTTCTTTTGCTTTGTTTCTGATTGCACAAATGAAGAAATGTCTCGTTGAATTACTATCGTTTAGAGACAGCAAATAGTCTTCTTTTAATCCGTTGTGAGACACGCTTCTTGAAAGTTCTGACATAGTACAACGTTGATGTTGCAGTAAAGCTGCTACTGTTGTTGCTGCGAATGCTGCGTTGCAGAGATTTCCTCAGTGGTGTATGAAGTTCAAATGCACCAGGAAAGGTCTCTGTGTTTGTTGCCACAAATGTGTTTCAAAAAGTACGAGCAGCAGAGACTTAGAAAAGTCTTCACACAAGGTTTCAGCAAAGATGCCACGTCATTACTAAAGCTTCAGACAGCTTCCAAACTTCAGACGGGTTCCAGTCTTCAGAAAGGTTCCAGTGTTCAGACGGGTTCGAGTCTTCAGACGGGCTTGGCTCTTCAGACAGCTTCATTGCTTCAGACAGCTTCAATACTTCAGACGGGTTGCGTCCTTCAGACAACTTCAATTCTTCATACTGGTTGAAACTTCATTCTTCTTTGTATCTTCTTCTTCTTCTTCTTCTTCTTCAGTTCATTGTTGTTCTTCAGACAGATGTATATTTGAGTCTGTACTTCTTCATATCTTTTGCCTTCAGTTCTTCAGATAGTCTTCAGGTCTTCACTTCTTCAGACAGTCTTCAAGTCTTCACTTCTTCAGACAGTCTTCAAGTCTTCACTTCTATTCTTCAGTTGCTTCAACTCTGTTAAGGATTAATCTTCTTCAGATTCTGCACTCTTGTTCTTCTGATTCTGATCACAAAATCTGCTTCTTCTTCTAAAGAGTATTTCATCCTGAAACATAATTAACAAACAAATACCTTTCTCAGTAGAACCTGTTTATATAATCTAATTGGTTCTTTATATAATCTTATTTATTCTTTATATAATCTTATATAATCTTATTTGTTAATCATTAAAACTAAAGGATGTTATGTCATATAATCATGTTTAATTACTTAAACAGATTTATAGACTTCACAATCTCCCCCTTTTTAATGATGACAAATAAATTATATATTACTGATAAAATGGGTATAAAAAGAAATGAGAGATAATAAAATAAGATAATAGATTTTATTACTCCCCCTATCTATATTACTCCCCCTGAGACAGGCATTGATTCTTTTAGATATCTTCTGAAACAATTAAGTCTTTAATTAATCAATTCCAATTGTTAAATCTTGTATTAACCAACTGTTACAAGTTTATCTTTAATATTTCAGATACCTATTGTTATTAGAACCCTTCAGATACCTATTGTTATATAATACTTCAGAAATTTTAGATAAACGATTGCTAAAATTTTCTTGTTAAAATTTCAGATACCTATTGTTATGACTTATTGTTATTCTTACTTATTATTAGAACTCTTAGTTTGTTATCCTTCCTTACTGTAATTTATATTTCTTTGCTATTTATTTCTTCTTCCTATAATCTCCCTATATATTTCCCTTTTTGTTACATTCTTTTTAGTATTTGTTAGTTTATATTTATCCCCCTTTTGTCATTAATTAAAAAGGTTTATATTATAAGTTAATGTAATCCTATACCAAATGTTAAATAATGTATCGTTTTGATGTTTCGCTTAAAGATCTACTTCTTAATACTGAGGTTTCTCCCCCTAGGTTGATTAGTTTTCTACAATCTTTTAAGAATTCCCCCTACTTATCTTCCATTAAACAGAGAGAAGTTTTAGATTACTTGTTATGGTTAAAATTTTGTTAAGCAATTATCAAGAGGTTATGAAGCATAAAAGAAACTAAACAAAGAAGATTTGAAATTAAAAGAGAACAATCTAAATTCACAGAAGAAAAGACATTAGATAATGGAGACAGAAGAACAAAGACACTTAAACTGACATTAGATAAGTTTTAAAGACGATAGAGGGAACTAATTTCCATAAGATTGCTCATTAGACACTAGATATTTTTAGAGATCTTGAGCACATTCTTCCTTATCTTCTTTATCTTGTGACGCAGTTGAGCATTCTCCATCCTTAGTCTTTGAATCTCAGGAATGTCATCGGTTTCCTCTGTGTTCCGATGATTTACCTTAAGAAAACCAGGATGTCTATGATCGTACAGGTGGCTAATGAACACATTGTTTACCATAAGAATCTTCATGATCACAGTATTGTGAGGTAGGATAGTAGAATCTTCCAGTTTTCTTCTTGCCATATCGAAAAGAATGATCCACGGAAGATTAATCTTCTTCTTTTGCAAAAGATTGATAACACATAACCTTTCCATTTCAAGGTTATGGTTATCCTTAATACGTGGGATCACACAATATTTCAGAATATTGAAGAGAACTTTGGGAATGACTTTCATTCCTTGCCTATTGAAGATTAGATGGTTAAACTGTTCCTCAAACAGATCTTTCCAAGCTGTGGAGAACAATTCTCCTTCAGCTTTTACTCCTAGAGCTTTTTCAAGGATATTGGTAGTTACAACCACCTTTTGATTCATAACTTGGGCTTTGAGGCAGGTCTCTTCCCCTGAGTTTTCCAGACAAAGCGTGTTCCAGAATTGGTACACACTTTCTTCATGCCATTGACTGTCAATGGCTTCAAAGAAAGGTAACCATCCGGCGGCTTCGAAAAAGGCAGTTACATTATAACCAACCTTAGAGAGTTTCTGAAAGTCTACAATTTGAGTTTGAAAGATAGAGGAAGACATTTCGAGAGATGGAAGTGAGAAATCTTTTGGAGGTTTCCTAGAGAGATTTGGAGGTTGAGATGAAGAGAGCAAATAGAAGTTTGAGAGTATATACAAGAGCAATTAATCATGACACTGACAGCGCGTTCTTGGGAAGAGAGCGTTGATTGATAGATAAGTGAAACGCCGCGACCTTTAAAGATATTAGCCGATATGGTTCCAAGAGACCCCCTTATTAAAACAACACGTCTTTTCAGAGGACAATGCATTGAATATAGGATCATGAAAGTTTAGATTAGGTAAAGAAGAGATGTTACCACATAATCCGTTTATTGTTATCTGGGTGAAGCGGTGTTAACTGACATTGCTTCTTGCCTTGAAGACTTTTTCTTCATCTGAGGTTGCTTGATGTCTGCACGTTTCAGTATGCTTTTGTCTTTTGTGCTCCTAGAGAATCTTTGAACAGTCATCTTAACCTACCCCTTTACAATTGAGTTGGATTCTAATGACTTGAGTAACTATCCCTTAACATTTTAGACCCACAATTTCAGACAGTCCATAAGGAGCCTTCTGAACGGGCTAGATAAATAGAGATATTACTAAGTTAGTATAATCCAATCAGAGATTGAGTTAGGTTTGGTGCATAGAGTGTTAACCATCTTTAATATTGATAACCCACGCTTTCAGAGAGTTCATTTTGAACTTCCTGAACAGGTTCAGATAATAAAGATGTTATCACATTATGTCCTTTTAGATGATGTTTCTTAGATGGTCTTCTTAAAACCTGTTTCCTGAAACATTCAAACTAGAAGTACCTTTCAGTAGCACCTGATTGTAACTTGTCTAATTATTTAAATTAAGCATTTTAGAATTACAGATAACATTTCATCAAATTTAAAAGTTATCTTATTAGGTTAATTAAATTTATCTTTTAGAAATACAATTTGTTAATCAATTAAGAAAGAATTATGTTCTTAATTATGCACAGATATTAACACAAAGGAATCAAAACAGAGAGACTTAAACAAAATAGAATTTCAATATCATTAAAAATATAAACACAAAGACATAGAAACAAAGACTCCGAAACATGGCACACGTATATCATTGATCATTAGATTGGTTCTCATCAGCCTTTTCCTTTTCAGCCCTAAGCTTTTGAAGCTCTTTTTCTGCAGCTCTCAATTTCTTTGTCAGCCGAATTACTCTATCATTTACCTTCTTCAGATTATATGCACCCAATGCCATCATTTTCCTTTTACGAGACTTCAAGTTGGTGTCTTCGATTCCTTCTTCAATGGGTAGAGCAAAAAGAGGAGGAATGACCACTTGATTCTCAGGAGCTTCTTCTCTTTCAATGAGAGTCCGGTCTAACTCAGCATATTCAGCCGGAGTGAAGAAGTCAGGAGACGGTTGGTCAAGGAGACTTTCCATAGGAAATCCCTTGTGCAATAGAATTTTCACAATCAAGGTGTTGTGAAGATAGAGGTCCTCATTTCCCATCTCATCTCTGAACATCATCTGATACAACAGTACCCATGGGAGATTAATTTTCTTCTTTGTCATCAAGAGTCCCAATACAAACCTCTCCATCATACTTAAAGTCAAGTTATTTCTTCCTCTGGGAAGAATGCAGTAGTTTAATACAGCAAGGAGGGCTCTGGGTGTGCTCAGAAGTTGAGAGGGTCTGAAAGGGGCAATCCTTCTTCTTCCAAATAGATGTTGGTCAAGAACGAATGTTCCACCATGAAGAGATTCCCATCTTTGGAAGTATTGTTCTCCGCTGTCAGGAACACCTATAACTTCAGCAATAAGTTTGGTGTCCACAGACAGTGATTTTCCCATCACCTTTGTCTCAATCCCGGTTCTATTGGGTTCAGATATGATCTTGATGTTGTCCCAAAAATCCGTTACACTCTTCTTATGCCAGGAGGAGGAAATGTTGTTGAAGTATGGAGTCCATCCAACGGCGTTGAAGTACTCAGATATCTTGTAGTCTGCTTCATCAAAGTCAGAAAGGTTAACCGCCTTACAGGGTATGATCCTGTCATCAAACACGGAAGGGTTTGAGTTGCTTGATGATGTAGACGCATTTGCCATTGATTTCTATGAATCAAATGATCTTTCTGAGATGAAGATACTTGAGGAGATTTGATCTTTTTAGGGAAAGGATTGAGTAAAGTGTGTTTTCCATGTTGATCATCCAATCCTTTTAAATAGATAGCCAAGCATGCTTCAAGCATTGATGAGAGACGGTTATGTGTACTGAACCGGTGTGGGGAGTAGTGCATCGTGTCCATTGAGAGAAACCGGTTGATGATTCAATGATTCACATCGTGCCGTTTCATATTTTCAAAAACAGTTATGACTAACACACACGACTCTTCATTTACTTAATTTAAAAACGCAATTATTGCTTTACTAAACATGAGTGACTCTTCAAAACATATATTTAAATAAGTAAAGCATACATAAAATGAATCATACATTTCACACAGTAAACATAGTAAAACACATAGCATGCAGTGATTTATTTTAACATAATTCAAAAACATGAAACAATTGTATCATGTAATCATATTTTTCACAATTTCAATAAAACAAATCATGCATCAGATTAATAACTATATTTAAAAGTATAACTTAAGTATAGATAGGAAAGGTGTTACCAGTTTGTGATCTAGAGATAGATTCACTTTCCTTTTCCTGTTGCGTCCTGTGCTTTAGCCTTATGAATGATGAGTATTGGAAAAGTGATTTTCCTATTCTCATTATCATTCTTCAGAGTTGCTTCAGCCTGGTGAGATTTTCATCTTCTGAGGATCTACTCCTTCTGCATTTGTTAGATGCTCAACCCGAAGGTGAGCTCTGATACCAATTGATAGAACCACAGGCAACACTAGAAGGGGGGGGTTGAATAGTGTTGTAGACATTTTAAGACAATTTTGGAAATCTTTAAAATAAACAATCACGCTAAGTGATCATTGTACAAAACCAATCTTAAGATCGGAGTTATTTAAATACATGCGGAATATATGAAAGATTTAGATTAAAAACTTTCTCTTACACTTAAGATTGTTTTTATTTTAAACAAACTTCTCTTAGTGTATTCTAAAGAATATTACTAAGAGTACCTTCAGAACTGTTTCTGAAATACTTTAGATGATCAGAGACCATCTATATCATGTGTCTGAACTGAGTTCCTGTTGGGCTCACTTCAGACAGGTATTTCAGACATCCCTCTGAATATATTCTTCTATAATACTTCAACCTACACTAGAGACGTTTTAACGTTATGTTTGTATGAAAACTTGTTTTATTGAAATCGTTGTGTTAAGATTATTATGAAAAGTACTTTTCAATCCCCAACGTAAATATGAAAACTGTAAGTAAAAGAGATTAAGGGAAAGAAGACTTAGACACAAA
The DNA here is from genome assembly GCA_026901365.1 of Sesbania bispinosa. Lineage (NCBI taxonomy): Eukaryota > Viridiplantae > Streptophyta > Magnoliopsida > Fabales > Fabaceae > Sesbania > Sesbania bispinosa. The sequence goes on along the minus strand of QLOH01000349.1, from coordinate 476,071 downwards.
ATTTATCCTGGTTCACCCACAAACCCTGTGAGCTACATCCAGTCCTAGTGGAAAACCACCACTAGCTTTTAATAACAACAACACATATGTGCCACTCCGAATCCCCCAGACCCTTGCAGCCACATATATGTTCCACTATCTGAAACCACAGATACACATGTTAACCTCTCCAGGCCAACACAACAAGTATTCTTTTCTATCAAGCCTCTCCAGGCTCTACCACGAGTATTCTTTTTTCCACCAAGCCTCTCCAGGCTCTCAGACACTTAACTAAGTGTTGAGTATTACTACTCAATCTAAGCTAGATGTTCGCTAGAACCTCTCAACTCAGATTCTTCTTGTACATAGAGATTACTGAGTACATACTCAGGATACAGTCATTACAAACTAAATACAAGGAATAGACAGTGATACCAATATTTAAATTAAGCGCAATCCCTGTCCTTTTGAGGAATTCCATCCTCTGAGAGTAGGCTAACTAAGAATGTGAAATTAAGCTCAGCCTTATTCTCCAACCATTGGTTTCCATGGGCTACATTCTCACCCGTATCATTGGAATACCAAAGTATCTTCAAAGCTTCAAACCGTACCCGGTTTGATAGTCATTTGTACAGCATGATTGCCTTCCCAACAACCAACTCACTTGATCAACAGACCAACTGTACAATCTAACTAACTGACCAGCTGATCAGTAGCCCGATTGAGAATTCACTCTCTGATCAATCGTTGTTGACATTTTCATGATGTATTTTAACTCGAGTCAACTCTTGTTAACTGTAAGACACTCAGCCTAGTTAACAATTTTCATCCTGATTGATTTCAAGAACCTTCTTGAAAAACAATCCCGATTGATCTATCTTGGTTGCAACAACAGCTGCAGGTCGGCAGCATGGTTAATATGCTCAGCATGCCAACATCTTCAAATTCAATCTTGAGGCTATTTATATGTTCTGCTTGAATATAGCCGTTGAAGATGATTCATAATACCGTTGAGCTTTTGATGATGTGGCTCATATAGCCGTTGTGTAATGGCTTCTCAAACGGCTGCTTCTCCTTAAGCATATTGAGTGTTCAGAATACTCCCGTTCTGACACTTCTGTTGATGAGCTCTGTTTTGAGAGATGTGATGATTATGTGTATTCTCTCTCTTGAATTCTTCTGCTTTCTTGCATCTGTTTTATCCAGCTTGCATCTGCTTGCTCCAGCTTGCATTATCTTGCATCTGCTTGCATCTGCTTTATCTGCTTTATCCGGCTTGCATTATCTTGCATCTGCTTGCATCTGCCTTTATCTGTTTTGTTCGGCTTGCATCTGCTTTCTTCAGATTTCCTCTGATTTTCTTGAGAGTGTGTATCCGTTGAATTTGTCCTTTTTGCTTATTCTGCATATACTCCTTTTTCATTTGCTCCTGACACCATTAGTTCTTTGAATGAGATGTCTTGATCAATAGTCGTTGTTTGCAGATTCTTCTTTTGATATTTAGATAAAGATGTTGAATTGAATATATTTTATTCAAACATCTTCCTTGTTGCTTCTGCTTAGTCTCCTGAGCTTTTCTTCTGCTTTGTTTCTGATTGCACAAATGAAGAAATGTCTCGTTGAATTACTATCGTTTAGAGACAGCAAATAGTCTTCTTTTAATCCGTTGTGAGACACGCTTCTTGAAAGTTCTGACATAGTACAACGTTGATGTTGCAGTAAAGCTGCTACTGTTGTTGCTGCGAATGCTGCGTTGCAGAGATTTCCTCAGTGGTGTATGAAGTTCAAATGCACCAGGAAAGGTCTCTGTGTTTGTTGCCACAAATGTGTTTCAAAACGTACGAGCAGCGGAGACTTAGAAAAGTCTTCACGCAAGGTTTCAGCAAAGATGCCATGTCATTACTAAAGCTTCAGACAGGTTCCAAACTTCAGACGGGTTCCAGTCTTCAGACAGGTTCCAGTCTTCAGACGGGTTCGAGTCTTCAGACGGGCTTGGCTCTTCAGACAGCTTCGTTGCTTCAGACAGCTTCAATACTTCATACGGGTTGCGTCCTTCAGACAACTTCAATTCTTCATACTGGTTGAAACTTCATTCTTCTTTGTATCTTCTTCTTCTTGTATCTTCTTCTTCTTCTTCTTCAGTTCATTGTTGTTCTTCAGACATATGTATATTTGAGTCTGTACTTCTTCATATCTTTTGCCTTCAGTTCTTCAGATAGTCTTCAGGTCTTCACTTCTTCAGACAGTCTTCAAGTCTTCACTTCTATTCTTCAGTTGCTTCAACTCTGTTAAGGATTAATCTTCTTCAGATTCTGCACTCTTGTTCTTCTGATTCTGATCTTCTGATTCTGATCACAAAATCTTCTTCTTCTTCTAAAGAGTATTTCATCCTGAAACATAATTAACAAACAAATACCTTTCTCAGTAGAACCTGTTTATATAATCTAATTAGTTCTTTATATAATCTTATTTGTTCTTTATATAATCTTATATAATCTTATTTGTTAATCATTAAAACTAAAGGATGTTATGTCATATAATCATGTTTAATTACTTAAACAGATTTATAGACTTCACAAATATTAATGCCTCTAGGTTTTTCAATCTTATTGAATATACCCAATCAAAACCCAATGGTTGACAATTAGATATCACTTTTATCCTTTCGCCCCTCACTAGAATAGATAAATGTACTCTGCTTTAGCAGACCCACATTTAATCGATTCTAGTCTTGACGTGTGTCATTCATTGGAAGGCAAAACAAGCATTGAGGGATTTGATCGCTTTAATTTTATATCTTATTAAACCATTTAACAAAACATACAAATATGCATCTCATACAAATACATGATATGATTATGACCTCCTAAAAAAACAATACAAAATTACATCAACTATATAATCTTGAGCTCTCCAAATCTCCCACTCAATCCATGCTCCATGTCCTCACGGTTACATCACATAACAAGAAGAAACCTCGTTTAACATACGAGGGGATAGAGATGAGAAAAGAATTACAAATAGAATATATATAGGAGGTAAGGCACGACACGCAGGTCGTATTTAAATAAAACAACCAAGGCCATAACCAATCATCATGCAAATTCAACATCCATTTATTGTAAAACGAGTGATATAATTAGATGTAAATATTAAGCGAGATTTGATTACACGCATACGAAATAACACACTGCATAGCGCCCCGAAACAAAATTTGGATTTGATAAACACTTAACCAATCATCAATGAGTGTCTCGCATCAAACGAATACTTCACGAACCTATAAACAGGTAAGTCCCTCGTATCATTCGAATACGCTCTTGTCAGCAAATTGATAAGTGGCATGTTTATCACAACCAACATTTGAGTCGAGACAAGGTTTCAACAATTGAATCCTTTGACGCCCAAGACATGAACTTTTCATGTTCCATGGGACCCTCCAACACCAGAACAAATATATATACATCATGCACAAAAATAATCAAGAATGGAATCAAAACAAACTAAACGCGCACCTGGGCTTCACTTTCGCTCATTCGCTGAGCGAAAGTGAAGCCCAGTGTAAGTTGCACTTCATCTGCGCTTCACTTTCGCTCAGCGAAAGTGAAGCCCAGATTTCATATTCAAAATCATGTATGTTGCGCTTCACCTGCGCCCAGTGCAGATGAAGCGCACATAACAACGTTCGACGTGCAGACACGTTTTTTAGCAGAAAAACAAAATATTAACATATTCAAAATGATTTAAAAGCCCAAAACGTGTTTATCGCAAACCAACGCTCTGATACCAACTGAAGGGAATCAAGCATGTGGTCAAGGTGCAGCGGAAATAAATGGATTCCCTCCCTTGTTATAATTGTTTTGCGAAAACACGAATCAAGGCATAAAAGGTATTAAAACGAAAGGTCGTACCTTATTAGGATTATGAACGAGGCAATAGCAGCCACGTCTCTAATGGTATCCACGCCAATAGCTGAACTAGGAAACCCTCTTCAACTCTGCTAGTAGCCTTAGAGAGTAAAAAGCGATTGCTCATCTGCACAGGGTAGTGCATCTCATGATTTATTTATAGAGTGGTGGCTAGGGTTTTACCCCCTCACTCACTTAACCCTCACACTTATGGGCCTGGCCCATTATGTTATAATTCTAATTAAATTAGAATTATCTTTTTCCTAGTGGTTTGTTGCATGCGTGTGACCCAATAGGCTTTTAATATTTGGTTATGATATTAAAATAAAACCCTTTTATATTTAATATCATAAATAGTGAGCAGTTTCTAGCAATACATCACTATCCAAATATTGAGATTATCAACAACTTTGACGAATCCTATTTTATGATAATTTATATGATCTGTCCCTTTGTCCAAATATCTAATTGAACACAAGGGCATGGATTGTGTCAACCTTGTATAATTCAATTTACGTTTTCTTGATCCCCAAGTAGACTGTACAGAAAATAAACATCTCATATTTATCCTCCTAAGCATGACCATGCATTTTATAGTCTCACTTTATCAAGAGGCCTATAGATATAACTCCTGTTACATAGGAGAGACAAATCCCATCTAGGGCACTCACATTCCACCACATAATTTATTATATGTCCAAAAACCAACTTTATGATTACCCTGTTACAGGTAACGTTTGATGATAATTAAAACATATAATTCCTTATGTAGGAATCGTAGTGATTTCAGGTCGAAGGACTTCATATAACATTTATCAATTTAAGAAACGTTCATGACACTTATGTAACAATCCATGCAACGTTCTTAAGGTGGGTCTGTCCAGTACACCATTACTCTTAATGTGTACCTATGTGAGCACATGATATCTCATATCCATGATCTGTGAGATGTGATCATTAATGCACTCACATACTAGTCTAAATGCATCTTTGTCCTAAGATGATACTTGACTAGGGACTATTTAAGAATAGTTTTTCACAGGATCTCACGATCAAGTCATCTACTTGATTTCTTATGAAATTTGAGCTTACTATTCTAAGGACATTAATTATATTCTAAAAGAATAAGTTCCCTTTATAAAATAACATGATACAAGTGATGAATGTTCATAAACATATAAGTCTCTAATGCATATTCCTAACAGTTGATTCTCTGGAAAGCGTACCAAAGTCAGTAGTATTTTAGTAGTAAGTAAAAAGGTTGTTGAGTCGTTAGGGAACTTGTAACTACTATTAATCCCCGACAATATAGTTCACTAAGTGTATTTACATAAGAGAATTTCAAGTGTCATGTTGATTGTTGATGAAAATAAGTAAATACAGCTGTAACCATAAAAAAGCAGTAAAACAGATTTAAATAGATATGGGTGAACTGGGATTGAACATCATCATTCTCCCTCCTCTGTATTCCAATTAATGATTTACTGTATAGGATACTATTCCATAGATATTGATGCAATACACTAAAATTCCCTAAATTGATTCCTCAAATCTAGAGTCCCTAAAAACGAATACTTAAATACCGATTCCTAAGGTATCAAACAATCATTCCAGCATTATGAAAATGTATTAGAGCAATCGATAAATCGATATCTATTCCTAGAATAATGACCTAACGAACAGTTATGTTCAAGACAAAATCCAAGAAATACTTTCCAGTTAGAACTTAGATTTGAAATCAAGAAAACTATTAATCAAATAGATTCAAGCATTAATTACAGAACGAAACTACCAATATCCATGAAAGACGGAAACTATACAGGAAATAACCAGAATACTACCAATATCCAAATGAAGAGACTAGCCACTCATGGTAGCTAACATCTCAAAAATGGTGTAAGGATGGAGGAAGATTATTATTTTGCCCTAGCTCTCCCCCAAGAACCCAGCTGCCAAAAGTGGAGTAAAAAGTGTGGAGTGAATCAAGTGTCCATAAAAGTTCCTATTTTTCCGTTTTTGTCTCTCACAGAGTCTTAATAAGTGGCTTTTCGCTTGAGCGAGACATTCCTCGCTCAAGCGAGGAGGAATCTGCGTGCTAAAAATGTAAGTCCTCATTTAAGCGACATAAGGGCCAAAAGTGCTAAGAATAAATGGGAATTGGGGTTACAATTCAATGCAAATAAGGGCCAAAAGTGCTCCTAACTAATACTATAATTCATTGAGATTTAGAACTTATCACACTACCAACTACATCCTTTGGCCACCGTCATTGCTTCTGGCCACGGTCACAGGCTCACAGCCCCCGACTACAGTCATAGCCTCTACACACTGCCACCATTTTATGCGACCACTGTATCTTCCCTCCATGGTTGTCTCAAGATGTTTTCACGGTTAAGCAACAAAGAAAAGAAGATGGTTGAGCCTCTATCTCTTTTTCTCCTTTTGTTTTGTTTTGTTTTGTTTTGTTTTCTTCTTACACTTTTCTCTGATTTTTTTTATATGGAGGGCTATAGTGGAAGTTAGAGGGTTTTATGAAGGTGTCGCAGTGGAGTCTATGGGGCGGTGAGGAGGACACCATGGCCGCGATGAAGAGAGCGCTTACAGCTACAACAATGTATGGTTTCTGTGTTCCTTTGATGAATGTATTTTAGGGTTTTTTTCAATTTGAGTCAATTTGTAATTTGGGCTGAATGAATGTATTTTAGGGTTTTTTTTTGTCAATTTGGGTTATTTTGAAATTTGAGTTGAACCGTGTCAACTATAATTTAAATAAAAATAAAAAATTGTGCATTTTTCCAAAAATTGAGATTGGGCCCAAAACTATAATATGACCCACACCTGAATGAAATCACCCACGAGACTCGATCTACTGGATGACCTGCACCCAAACTAACCCTCTTAAAATGCAACAAAATGGGCCAAGTATATAAGTTATCGGGTTGTAACAATCTGGTTTCATTGTGCTCGAACCCGTAAGAACCCGATCGTTGCACACCCCTAATCGAAGTGAATTAAATTTTCTCCCGGGTGTGTGCCAAGTGACCACCAGTGAATGAGTTTTGAATTAGAAGATGAATTATCAATTCACCTAAAACTACCTAGTTAAAATTTATTACATTATTCCACCCATCCCTGACACAATATTTATAGATGAACTGTCATCTAATTCATTCATTTGGAATGGTATTTTTATTTAATAAAAAAATTATAAATAGTTAATAATTAATGACTAACCAGATTATTTATAAAATTTAGAGAATAAAATGTATGCAGACGCAATAGAAGTCTCGATACATCTTGTTGAGGAAAAAACAAAGTATAAAATAAAATATACATATTTAAACAAAGAAGAGTCAAATTACTAGGAAAAATACAAAAAGTGTAGAATAAAATATCTTTGAATAAAGAAGAGCAGCCAAAATTCTTTAATTAATTTAAGAACGAAATGCAGTTTTTTTTTTAAAAAAAAAGAGTATGCGTGTGTCTTTTTTGTTTTTGGTGACTCAAGACTCAATTCGGAAACAGACAGGGTCAGGCACCCTCACATAAAAAATGAACATAATATATACACATATAGCAGTGAGATCAGTCGACATCATATGTCAAATTTACAGAGTTACACCACTTAATATTTTTTTGTAAAATTAGAATTTAACCAATCCAACCATTAAAATTCTAATTAAGAGACTGTTCGATACCACTGATGATTAATGTTCTAGTTTAATCAGTTGTATCAAATTCGAGTCCTAATATGCAATTATAAATTGAAATACTATGCGGTTTTCAATTTCTTAGAAATTATATTGGAGTTTTTTATTTCTTAGGGACTAGATTGCATGATCCTAAAAAAGTCAGGGACCAATTTATTAGTTTACTCTATATTAAATGCTCGAATGCATAGTTTTACCGTCCATTGAAATACTATGCGGCTCGAACAAAATTGTTTCATGTAAAAAATAGATGTGATCTTTAAAAAAATAAATATACCAATGAGAGATATAAAAAAAATGTTTGTATAATTTTATTATAGGAATACAATTTCTCAATTAACATCGTTAGCAGGCCGCCTGGACCACCTTACCATTTGTAAGAAAGCAGCCATGAAAAGTCAGATCACAAGTCACACTTACTTCCTATTCGTGCAAAACTTGAGAGTTGGGACTAAAACTAATCTCTCATACAACTTTTACAAACATTTTTAAATTTAAAAAAATTTAATTTTCTTAAATCTATAAGAAAAATTATATATACAATTAATTTAAAAAATTAGAAAAAGTGTTATTCTTTTCAAAGAGAAGTAAATTAAAATATTAGATAATTCCCAAAAACATATTTTAGTTGAATATAGAGATAAGTTTTTTTTAATGCATTCTCTTTATCTCTTATTATTATTCTACTTAATTTAAAAATTACTTTAACGTGTATTTTTTTGTGAAGTAAAATACCATAGGTAATGTTTATATATTATTAGTGCCTATAATGTCTATGGACAAGCTAATTCTCTTCTTTAATTAACGTGTATTTTAATATATACAACTATGTTTATTTAAATTATCAAATCAACTCTCAATATTACATTTTTAAATAAAATATCTATACACACATAAAAGTTTGTATGCACTTAGTATGTATAAACTTTCTCTCCTTAAAATTATATCATTTCCTAGTTTTTTAGTGGATCAAATTTGACACGATTCTCCTAGAAGACAAGTTCCTTTATTTTTCTATTTGATCAAAAAGACTCAATATACTTTTGACATTGACTGGCAACATAAATGTGCCTCATTAGAATAGAATATCCGTCAGTTTAGGTTTTAGAATCTTGATTCATGCTCTTGCTTTTTCTCCCACCATTTCCTTATTTATTTAATTGAGAAATAAAAAAATACAGTATAATTTTTCACTTCTTGGGTCCGTAATTATAATTAAACTACATGTTTCCATTAATTTTCCGATAATATATCGCTATTAGTGACACTGTATATCATAATGTTTGTTTTTATAGTTTGCTAGTTTGCTGGAAATCGATTATTATATCATATTTTTTAGGTTTAATTACAACTGCTTCCGTTCCTCCTCCCTCCTCCGTGACGCTTGATCCTCGTGGTGGAGGGACAGAGAGAGACGAGGCACTGTCTTCTTCTGATCTCAAAAGGCGAAATGCAGAGCGCGGTTTTACCTCTCTCCCTACCACCACTCTCTCTCCACAAACCTCGCACTTGCTTCTTCACTACCAATTTCTCTGCTTCCATTTCCAAACCCAACTACAATGCCTATTCCTCTTCCTTCCCATGCACACCTCTTGCTTCTTCTTCCTCTTCCAAACTCATCCCCTGGTCACACCTCAATTCCTCCCAATCCTTCCAAATCAACGCAACCGCCAGCACCCACCGCCGACTCCTCTAGCAGTAGTTTGTTCAAAACTCTGGAGCTAGGAGTCCTGTTTTGCCTCTGGTTCACCTTCAACATCTACTTTAACATCTACAACAAACAGGTCATTATTCATTATTCATCAATCTAAAACTCTCTTCAAAGCCTCATTTTATTTTTCTTTCACTTACTAACCTTGTTCTGTTTTTGTTCTGTTCACAGGTATTGAAGGTGTACCATTTGCCACTAACTGTAACTTCTTTTCAGTTTGCTGCGGGGACTCTCCTTGTGCTGTTTATGTGGGGTTTTAATCTCTATAAGAGGCCAAAAGTCAGTGGTGCTCAGGTATTTTCATTTTTCATTCTATTGTGTGTGTTAGTGTTACTGTTATATTTGCTCTGTTTCAGTTTTGCATTATTGGCTGTAATATGTTGTGTTATTATTTCTTGCCTTGTAGCTTGTGGCAATATTTCCATTGGCTCTAGTACATACTTTGGGGAATGTTTTCACTAATATGAGTCTTGGAAAGGTGGCTGTGTCTTTCACTCATACCATAAAAGCCATGGAGCCTTTCTTTTCGGTGATCCTGTCTTCTATGTTCCTTGGAGAGGTAAGAACTAAGAACACTCAACACCATATACTGCTGCAACTAGGCATTATTTGTTGTAATGATTATTTATATGGTTGGAACTGCTTAGTCACTGTTTATCAGTTTAATGCTGGTTAATGGTTACTCTCCCTCTTCCGCACTTAAATATAAAAAAAAAAACTCATAATTGATGGAGTAAAATATAAGCAAATCTTAACTAATTTTACCCTATTTAATAAGATAAACCTAAAATGTCTTTTATTTAATTCAGATTTTACTTTCCAACCACTCTATTTAATGAATCACGTGTCAATAGAAAGAGAGCATGTCCACATGAAACAATTTTCAATAAAATTGAATAGAGGGTAATTTAGGCAATGCAAGTACCTATTATATGGTATGTGAAAAATTTAATGAATTTAACTAACTTTCTTAATAAGTGTAAATTTAGTTATTTTTGCTTATATTTTTTTCTTAATGGTTAGTTCTCTGCGGTTACTTTTATGTGATAACAAATCAATGTTGTCGCTTCAATGTTCAATACATTGTGAGGTGATTTTTTCGATTTTGATCCCTTGCTAACTTTCTTATAGGCGCCTACTACATGGGTGGTTTCTTCCCTTGTTCCTATTGTTGGTGGAGTGGTACTGGCTTCTGCTACGGAGGCTTCTTTCAATTGGTAAGATCTGTTGTATGTCTTACTCACTTCTAGATTTGAAAAGAAAATACTTGGTCATTTGTATTCTATTTAATATGTGGCTTTTGTTCTGGAATATTGAATAGGGCTGGGTTTTGGAGTGCAATGGCTTCCAATTTGACAAATCAATCCCGTAATGTTCTTAGCAAAAAGCTCATGGTTAAGAAGGAGGTAATATGGTCAATGAACAGTTCCATAGTTTTGCTTTGATTCTTTTTCTTTTTTTGTTGATAATAATTCTTTGCATAGAGAGTAAGAGTAGCATTCTGTGATGCTCATATCTTACATTTCATCTTTCTAAACAAACATTCTGTTCTTCTCAGGAACAGGAAGCTATGGACAACATAACCCTCTTCTCAATAATAACAGTTATGTCCTTCTTGTTATCAATACCTCTAACTATCTTCATGGAGGGTGTCAAATTTACCCCTGTTTACCTGGAATCTGCTGTGAGTATCTTAATGACTGAAACTGATAGGATTGGTGTTAGTATTTTCACAATCAAAATACATTATGGTGTTGAGACTACTCACATGTCATCTTTCTTGACAGGGATTAAATGTTCAACAAGTGTACATAAGATCTCTTCTCTCGCTGCACTCTGTTTCCATGCATATCAACAAGTGAGTTTTCCTCTTCTATGCACATCCCCCCTTTTATTCAAGAGGTTTGCAACTTCCAGTTCTTCTCGTGACCATTAAATTTAAACATCAATAACTTGCCGATTGAAAAAATAAACACAAATTGTTTGGTGTGAAAGGATTTTTAACATTAATACTTTATAAATTAAACTCTAGGATGTCTTCTCATGGTGTACAAAACTAAAACCTCCATTAATATTGTTAAGATTCATGTTATGAGATGTTTTCTTTGCTCGTGTTATTTGCGCGCTATGTTTTCTGACTCGCTTAAGGAGAGTTAAGAGTATGTGAATGCTGCAATAAGCTGTATTCATTGTTGAAAATAGTTTGACATTAGGACAGCATGTGTCCATTTTTTAATTTGCTTCTAGAAAGACTTCTTAGCTATGTTCATCTTGAGAATAGTGTGCTTGTGAAGGAATAATCAGGCATTACACATTACCATACTTGAGCCAAAATGTTGAAATGCTAGCGGAATCTTTTTATGCGAGATCCCTATAGGCCTATCCACCTTGAGAGAAAAGAAAGAGTTGGAAAAGGGAAAAAAGAAAAGAGAAAAAGTGGTTGTTTGATTTATATTTTCATATTTATTTTTAATTTGAATTATAAAAATATTTTTAATTTTAATAAAATTATATTGTTTTTGTTTTATTTCCTGTTTTTAAAGTTTTATATAAAAAATATTTTTTTATTACTATTTTCACTATTTCTTATTTTAAAAATATGAGATAAAATGAAAATGAAAACCAAATAACTCTAATAATATAGGTGATATATTAATTATTAAGAAATATGCAAAAATTACTAAATTAGGGCATGAAAAATCAGAGTTATTATTACAAAGAGCCTTAAATAAGTCTGAATTTATCTGAAGTCATATTATATTATATGCTTCTTTATAATGTAGGTTTTGTCACTTTTGTATTCCTTAATGATATAGGGAGATTTTTCTGTGAATGGTTTGTTCAGGTTTCGTACATGATACTAGAAAGAGTATCACCTGTTACCCACTCTGTGGCAAACTGTGTGAAGAGGGTCGTGGTTATAGTCAGTGCTGTCATTTTCTTCCAAACACCTGTCTCACCAATTAACGCATTCGGTAAAATAGCTTCTTTTTCATTTCAATTGGAATCATTTTAAAATCATTGTTCTCAAGTTTTTTTAACCATATCCATGTATATGTTTTCCTAAGATTTTATGCGCTTTTCCGCTGCAGGGACTGCTATAGCTCTTGCAGGCGTTTTCCTCTATTCTAGGGCGAAGCGAATTAAGCCAAAAACTTCTTAATTTTCAGTTGTAAAGTTTTGCTGGTAGCGTAACACATCTAAATTTCTTTTCTCTATTCTATTACGAAGCGAATTAATTAAGCTAAAGGCAGCTTAATTTTCAGTTGTAAAGTTTTGCTGATAGCATAAGGCATCTCAATTTTTTAGTCGCGGTTTGTCTTGGTATTTCAACCGTGAAAAATTATAATTTCGGAGAATTGCTTTTAAATTATTTTTACCCAACATATATAGTAAAACAAGTATCACTCATATCAACAATTTATTTCTATAATCAATTATACTTAATTGTAAACTAAACGAACATTTAGTTGTAGGTGAAATAGTGATTGAGTGAAACTCTTCCGGACCCTTACTTGGTTTTTAATTACATAGTGAATTCATATATATATATAGAGTCAGGATCCGTTGACACCATGTGTCAACTACAAGAGTTACATCTCTTAATAACTTTTGTGAAATGTTGATCCGGACCGAGGCCGACCCTAGGAATCTAGAAAACGCCCCTGACGGCAGGCGCGCTCGGCCGAGTGTGGGAACCATGATTCGGGGGGAGACCCACGACCTGACCTTTGGACGATCGTCATGGGAAAGATACCCTCGGATTGCCTTGACCCTAGATAAATGACGTAGGCTACCTACCCAGTCTCATCGCATTTAATGAGCCCCATGTCACCCCAATAAAGCTGAGACGCCTCTGATAAAGGCAAACGCCACGGACACACGCCGCGGGATCTACGGCCGGAACAGTAGGGATTGTGGCATGGGCGCCGCCTGCACCACCTGCACCACCATCCCCTTGATGTGACAAGGAACCCCTATATAAGGAGACCCCCTCTTCCATGCCAAAGGTAAGCTACAACTCAATACTGAAACTCTCCCACTTTGAGCCTCCATCTGACTTGAGCGTTGGAGTGCCCTTGCAGGTACACCCACCGCGCCCCCACCGTGCCGGAGCGACCGCTGGAGCCATCCCACAGAGTCACTTGGGCCTCTCGGCCCTCCAACCCTCACCGTCGGACCTACCCCCTGATCTCGACCACGATCATTTGGCGCCGTCTGTGGGGACCGTGTAACGAAAACCCCCACCCTTTCTACCCCTTTGCTGAGATCTGGCCCACAAAATGGACGCAACTACCAGTAACCAACCACCGCCGTTCACCGGAGAGACTCCAGACGCGAGAGCAGGAGTCGTGACGGAGCCCCATCACCACCTAAAGACAACTCAGGAGCAGCCCCCATCTGTGCACACAACGGGCTCCTCCACTGATAGCTACCACCTGAAACCTCCCGGAGACATCACCAGGAGGAGGAAATCTGGAAGAAAAACCAGGAGGAGGGAGGAGACCCCCTCCAGCAGTGGTGAAGAAACTCCCCCTCCCCCAAAGAGAAAGAGGAAAAGCAGGACAGTGAAAGAGTTGGAGAGGAGGATCAAGTACTTGGAATCTTTAATCCCCGTGGCACCACGGAGGAAATCCCACCGGAGAGAGACCAGTAGGAGAAGCACCACGTCGAGAGGGACATACCGGACCAGAGATCTACCATCACAAGAAACAAGCTACACTTCGTCCGATGGGTCGTCGGACGAAGCCTCATCCTCGGAATATCAAACTGAGAGGTTGAGCCAAACGCAAGGGCGTAACAGGAGAGCTACCCCCTCGGCCAAAACCGATACGAAGGAAGCATCGGCCAAAAGGGAGCGAGAAATGACCCCAGAGGTAGCCACACCAGGATCCCATAAGGAGAAGGAAGCAGAGACCAAGCCCGTGGAGCCGACCGTGGTTCAGGATGTTGCCCAAACAAACCCCGTCATCCCGACGGCGCCGACAGCAATCCCCATAGCAACGACCGGCACCCCAACCGTCCCTGCCGCCGTGGTCGCTACGACTGCGGTCCCGAGTCTCATAACCCTGCATCGGCCTTTTACGCACCCGTTCACACCAAGGCTTGCTCAGGTGGAGATACCCGATCGTTTCTTGCGACCCTTCAGCACCATCAGTCTATACACAGGAGAGACCGACCCAGGCAGGCACCTGGACCGTTTCTTCAACGAGATGCTTTTCCTCGGAGCTCAAGACGACATTATGTGCAGAAGCTTCTCTCGGACGCTGGACGAGGAGGCCTTGACCTGGTTCAGGACACTTCCCCAGAACTCTGTAGACAAATGGGATGACCTTGCGGTAGCTTTCGCCAAAAGGTTCAGCATGGCCAACCAGATACCATGAGATTCCCACAACCCTCGCCAAGGTCAAGCAAGGAGAGTCTGAGACCTTACGAGACTTCTTGGCCCGGTTTTACAAGGAGGTGGCCCTCACACCCAATGTTGCGGACGAGGTACAACTACATTGCGCAGTAGAGGCGCTGCGCAAAGGGACACCTTTGGACATCTCGCTCAGAAGGATCCGAGTGCAGAACATGACAGCCTTCAGAGAACGAGCGGCTCAGTTTATGAATGAGGAAATGCACTTAGAAGGCACAAGCAAGGGGACGACGTCTAAAGAAGGCCGAGCGCCCGAAAGAGATGATAAGAGCAGAAGAGAGCGACGGGAAGAGAAGAAAAAATTCAGAGGGCGTTATGAAGGCCACTATACACCCCTCAACGCCAATCCTTCTAGGATTTGGCAGGAGGTGCACAACGCCGAGTTGGCCGAGGTGAAGAGGCCCCCACCCATCAAATCACCACAAGGGGACAAGAACAAGTATTGCGCCTTCCACAAGGGACATGGCCATGACACAGATGATTGCTACCAACTCAAAGATGCCATTAAGCAACTAATAAGAGACGGGGGCCTGGGTCGATATGTGAAGAGGGAAAGACCAGAATGGAGTAGTCGAGGGCATGGCGAGCGGCGGAGGGATCGCCAGTCACCACCGAGAAGACGACATCGCTCCCGATCGCCAAAGAGCCGTGATGCGCCAGACAGGAAGCCTAGGGAGAGATCACCAAGAAGGGACCAAGACCAGCAACCTCGGATCACCATTAACATGATCGCTGGAGGTTTTGGAGGGGGAGGTTGCTTATCTAACTCTAGGAAAAGAGCCTTGAAAGAGGTACAACATGTGGAGGACGACTACCACAAATCTCGGCGATATGGGATGCATCCCCAAACCCCAGCAATCACGTTCGACGGAAGTGACTTTGGAGACACCTTACCCGGACACGATGATCCGATGGTGATTAGTGCAGTGATAGCTAATGCTGAAGTGAAGCGAGTACTGATCGACCAGGGGAGTTCGGACGACATCATATATGAAAACTGCTTCGAAAAAATGGAATCAGCCGAGGGGACCTCCTACCCTGCGATAGCGACCTCGTCAATTTCTCAGGCGATCGCATCCAACCTCTCGGATATATGGAGGCCCTAGTCACAGTGACTGGAAAGGGCGAGAGCAAAACAATCAAGTCCAAGTTCATCGTGGTACCATGCAAGAGCTCCTACAATGCCATCATGGGAAGACCGAGCCTCCAACGCCATCGGAGCAGTAGTCTCCACAGTACACCTTGCCATGAAGTTCCCAACAAGAGAGGGTCGTGTGGCGACCGTCAGAGGAGACCAGCTGACCGCCAGGAGCTGCTATAACCTGAGCTTAAGGAAAAACCCTCCTCCGAACGCCAAGACCCAAACCCAGAAGATAAGGCATGACGTATCCCTCGTTGATCTGGATCCGAGGATAGATTCGGGAGAAGAAGGCCGAGGAATGGGGCGCCCTTCCCCAGAAGGAGAACCCACCCCCATCTACGTTGGTAAAAAAGAAGGGCAGAACACCAAAATGGGAAGTCACCTCCCACCAGAATTCAAAGGTAGAATGGAGAAACTCTTGGTGGACAACGCCGACCTCTTCGCATGGACGGCGGCCGACATGCCAGGGATCGACCCAGACTTCTGTTGTCACAAGCTTTCAGTAAACCCTCGGCTCAAAGCAGTCGCCCAGAAAAGAGGAGGATGGGACCAGAAAGGCAACAGGCAATCAAGGAGCAGACTGCAGAACTGTTAAAGGCAGGATTCATCAGAGAAATCCAGTACGCCACATGGCTAGCCAATGTCGTCTTAGTCAAAAATCAGGAAAGTGGAGAATGTGTGTGGACTACACTGACCTCAACAAAGCATGCCCCAAAGATCCATTCCCTCTGCCTAACATTGACAGGTTAGTAGACAAATCCTATGGCTATCGTTTCCTCTCCTTCATGGATGCTTATTCTGGTTATAACCAAATCCCAATGTATGCCCATGACGAGGAAAAAAAACGGCTTTCTTAACGGACGAAGACACCTATTGCTACACCATGATGCCGTTCGGACTCAAAATGTTGGCGCAACATACCAAAGGATGATGACCAAAGTATTTGAAGGACTAATCGGAGAGGTCGTGGAGGTGTACGTAGACGACATCATCGTCAAGACGCCCGAGGGAGGAGACCCTGTGGCCGACCTAGAGAAGGTTTTCCCATCGGCTCAGGAAGCACAACATGAGGTTAAATCCCCTCAAATGCACATTCGGAGTCCCAGCCGAGCACTTTCTTGGCTACATGTTGACAAGCAGAGGGATAGAGGCAAACCCAGAAAAATGCAGGGCCATCCTGGAGATGAACAGTCCCTCCACAGTGAAAGAAGTCCAACAGCTAACAGGAAGAATAGCGGCTCTTACCCGTTTCTTAGCCCGATCTCAAGAAGGGACAGAAGTTCGAGTGGTCTCCGGCCTGTGAAGAAGCTTTTAACAGCTTCAAAGAATCACTCACAAAACCACCAATCCTGGTAAGACCCGACCCAGGCGAAAAACTATACTTGTATCTGTCAGTCGGGGAAGAAGCCATCAGCTCCGTGCTAGTAAGGAAGAAGGAGGCAATCCGAGTCCAGTATACTTCACCAGCAAAAGCCTGCAGGGCCCAGAGCTCAGATACCAAAAGTTAGAAAAGGCAGCATTTGTGATCGTGTCAGCTGCACGTCGGCTACGACCAAACTTTCAGGCTCATCCCATTACTGTCAGGACCGACCTACCCATCAGATCAGTTTTACACAAGCCCGACCTCGCAGGACGAATGATCACATGGGCAATTGAGCTCTCGGAGCACGATATCACTTATGAATCACGATCGGCTATTAGGCCCAAGTCTTGTCCGACTTCATCCTTGAAATGACAGAATCCCGAGCGGATAAGTCTGGGGTCACTTGGACGATTTACGTGGATGGGTCGTCAAATGCTAAAGGAGCTGGAGCAGGGTGGTCCTAGAAGATAGCACTGGTATAACCATTGAGCAGTCCCTGAAATTCAAATTCAAGACATCAAACAATCAGGCCGAATATGAGGCTTGCTTAGCAGGACTTAACTTGGCCAAAGACCTAGAGGCGGAAACGGTCGTCCTATGTAGCGACTCACAACTGATGAGTTTCCCAGATCAATGGGGAGTACCAAGCACGTGACCCATCCTGCAGCTATACCTTGCTAAGGTAAAAGAAATATCAGAAGCCTTCAGGACGGCGAATTTCGTCATGTACCAAGAGAGCAGAACACTCGGGCCGACGTCCTATCAAGATTGGCAAGTACCCAAGAAAGCCGGGAACAACAAGTCAGTTGTCCAGGAACACTAGCAAGCCAAGTGTCAATGAGAAGAAACAAATCATGCAAGTTGTCCAGAGTCCAGCTGGATGAATCCGATCATACAATACTTGCGAACTGGGGCACTTCCTGGAGAAAAAGAAGGAAGCAAAGAAAATCCAACGCACCTCAACATGGTACACCTTGGTGAACGATCGGCTCTACAAGAAAGGGTTCTCTTGCCCCATGATCAAATGCCTATCCCCTAGTGAGGCAAGCTATGTGTTAGCAGAAATTCACGAAGGAAGCTGTGGTCAAACAATTGGGAGGACGAGCGCTAGCAAAGAAAGCCCTACGAGCAGGCTACTACTGGCCGACAATGGAAAAGGACGCAGCCAAACACGTTCAGAAGTGTGACCCTTGTCAGAAGCATGCGGATTTTCCACAATGCCCCGGCCGAGGAAATGACTACCACCTCAACCCCTTGGCCGTTCTTCAGATGGGGAATGGACATCCTCGAACCATTCCCCCCGGCCCCAGGACAAGTAAAATTCTTAATTGTGGCGATCGACCCATTTCACTAAATGGATCGAGGCAGAGCCCTGGCAACCATCACATCCGCTCGGATCCAGAGGGTTCTTCTACAGGAGCATCATCAGCCGATATGGAATTCCAAAAGCGGTCGTCACAGACAAATGGCACCCAGTTTGCAGATAAGGGGTTTAGAGAGCTATTGGAAGGCCTAAAAATCAAACAACACTTCACATCTGTGGAGCACCCTCAAACAAATGGACAAGATGATGCAGCAAACCGAGTCATTCTAAGAGGGCTAAAAAGAAGACTAGACGAATCGAAAGGAAAATGGGCCGAGCAGCTAGACCACGTCCTTTGGGCATACCCGAAACGACCCCACACCTCCTCGACTGGAGAAACCCCCTTCCGCCTAGCCCATGGGGCCGAAGCTGTCATTCCGGCCGAAATCGGAGAGCCAACCTGGAGAACTGAGAACACGATGAAGCCCAAAACGATCGGCTTATCAGGAGAGGAGCTGTTGCCCCACATTCGAGAAGAAGCAGTCAAGATGAGAGCCGCAGCAAATACAATAAACGGGTGATCGAAAGAAAAATTTGCGCCCGGAGACCTCGTCCTGCGAAGGGCCGACATCGGAAGGAGGAACGCCCAACAAGGGAAATTAGCACCCAATTGGGAAGGACCCTATCGCGTCACAACTACAACAGGGAAAGGAGCTTATCGCCTGGAGACGCTCGACGGAGACGAAATCCCGCGCCACCTGGAACGCCCATAATCTAAGAGTATATTTCAGTTGAGTAAAACATGTACCTGGCCTTCGGCCAGCTTCACAATCAATGAAAGAAAAACCCTCGGCCTGAAAACCAGGGCATTCAGAAGTATACTCCGCTGAATAAAAATGAAAAGGACTAATGCCATGATCCGACCGCACGCTAAACGAAAACACAGGAATGACCATACAAGTAATAAAGCTCGTGAACGAGAATTACCGTCAAATAACAAAGCGAACAGGCCAAGCAACAAAATCGCGTGATCGGTCACACAAATACATTAGACCAACAAAAACGAAGAAACAACAAACAAAACGGTCGAACAAGGCCGAAGCCAATCAAAGGCAATTAATTAAACCAAGTCACTATTCATTCAAAAATAACTACGAGTCATTACAAAGCAGGGCCGAAGCCGACCAAAGAAAAAATTACCATTAAAAGAAAGCAGACAAGAAAGCTTCAAACGCCAGTCTGAGCACCGTCGGGGAAGGTAGACCCTCCCGGAGGGACCTCAATTTTGTTGTCAACCATCGACCAAGACCACGGCCCCGTCAATGACCTCGTATTCGTAAGACATGCCACGAGTGTCAAGATTATAAGCCGGGTTACGAACCTTGATCTGTTCGATGGCGACGTCAAATGCCTTCTTCCACGTACCTCAAAGTATCGACCACCTTGTTTCCGCTCCCCCTCCACAGCAGCTTCCAGTTTACGCTTAAGCTCGTTAACCTCGTTATCATGAGCCTCATTCTGCCTCCTTAGATCGTCCTTACGCCGCTCCTCGGCCTCCAGAAGGTCCTTGCCAAGGTCCTCCACTTTCTTCTTCAGGGTTCCATCTCCCCAACTTCTGCTCAAGATCCTTCTTCTCCTTCCCGATCGTCCCAGCTGGGACAGTGAGAGCCTCTTCTCACTTTTTAGCTTCGCACATTCCTCCCATGGCCGAGGTAGAAGCCTCAAGGCCTTATCATAATTCTCCTTCGACGATCAGCCGCTCCCTGGAAAGGACATCCCTTTGCAAATACTGCAACAGGCTAACCTGCTGCAGGTAAGTGACCTGGGCGTCTTGAAGGCACTGGTGGATGGAGAATTCACCCCTGACAAACTTGCTGCGGAATCTCGGGGAAAGAATTGGGAAACAACAGAAGGATGATCGGGGGAGAAATCATCATAAAAAATCTCCGCCCGATCAAGACAGGGACCCCAGCAGAAGTTCCCCAGCACCCTCGGAGCGATCGGCATCACCCTTCGGAGGAATCTTGCTCTTCTTTCTTCTTCCTCTCAACCATCAATCTTCTTATCCTCACCCCCCGCCTGAGGCTCCTGAACCTTCTCGGTTTCAACGGTCGGTTGGGGAGGAGTGCAAGCTCTGGCTACCCGAAGGGGCAGAAGTTGAGCCGTCAGGCAACCTTCCTTTTCTTGATGACCTTTCCCGTCGGCTCACCAGCACCGTGGCCTTGGCCTTCATCATCAATTCCCTGATATTCATCTGGGTCTTCCTCTGCCAATAAAAAATAAAACAAGAGATGTTAGCTAAAACCCAATTACAATACAACAAATCAAATGCCAACATAACAAACCTAAGGCGACCGCGAGTTGATCGGGAGGGAATCCACCACAGCCGAGGAAGAATAGCGGTGACCACCTCTCTCTTGCCATCGCTTCTTGTAGCAAGAACACCGCATCCTTCTCGGTTTGGGTCAGACGATCGTGGGGGGTAGAATACGTCTTTGTCCCCCATTCATAGTGTCGGCGATCCCAGTAGATGCTAAGGAAGGCTCTTGTCTCGTCCCAAGAATACCTCCAAAAGGGAAGGACAACCATCCTTCGGAACAACCTTAAAAAAATCACGCTTGAAGGAAACCCAGAAGACTTGGCCGAATCCACATACAACGACAGCAACGGACGACCACTGTGCGCTCGGAGACTCACCCAACCCCTCGGCCCAGGTTTCCTCGGACAAACGTCAAAAAAATGAGTAAAAACTCCCACAGTTGGGTCGACCCCCAATTGCCCACAAAGGACCCTCGAATGCCTTAATAAAACCCCAGGCATTAGGGTGAAGCTGGCTCGGTGCCAACCCGATAGTGCCTTAGCATGGATTTCTGAAAGGAGGAGAAAGGCAGCCTAATCTTCAACCGATGCACGATAAAAGCCGTACATGAACAAATACCCCCGCATTTGTCTCCCCTCTATGACAAACTTGATCGGAGGCTGAAGGGGGTGATATCATATAGTCCTGGTCATGTGTAGGATCCATCACCAATAAACTTGCTCGTAATGTGGCCTCGGACTCTTCGCAATACCGAGAAGAAGTTCCCAGAACCTCAGAATCCACCCAAGCATAGCGATCGGCCACCTGCCATCTCCCTGCTGGTAACCTCTCCTCCACTAGTGCTCGCGGCGTCCATATACACGTATCTATTACCTTCATTAAAGGAATCACTATGGTTAGAGATCTCGGCATCCTCCTCGTCTTGCGATTCTAGATCGGTCTCTGGAGAGGATGCATAGAGATCTCTCACGAAGATCGACCGCTCCCCGGAAGGGCCGTAGAGAGTCCTTGCGCCTCCTCGCATGCCGATGCCGCCGTCCTCTCAATAACGACGAAGCATGGCCGGAATGGTAAGCTCCCCACGAAGGTCCACGGCCGGCGGCCGGTCCCTTTGCAGGCCCAGCCGACGGCCAGGAAGGAGGCGGCGCCGAAAGCACCTCCAGAGAGCTACTACTCTCTCCTCCACCATCCCCTTCCCCAGAGGGATCATCACAAAGGAAAAACAATAAAAAGAAATAGTGGTGGAGAGAGGAGCAGTACCTGGAAACACACGGCGGAGAATGGAGGAACTGACGGTGGCACAACGACAGAATTCAACAGAGGCTCACAAACACTCAGCCACTCAACCAAATACCACCCAATTTGAGGGATGAAGCAGGCGGCGTCCACCAGAGTAAGGTTAACGGAAACAAAAAGGGGAGGAGGAAGCTCTAACACAATGGCAGCAAGGAACAGAGCGAAGGGTGCACAGGAACTCCGGAGAGGAAACTTCCTGTGTTTTTGCGAAGAAGGTGAAAGAATGGAGGGAGCAGTTACAAACTCCCTCCCATTATCTATTTGAAACAAGGATAAAAGGGTCATTTTACCCTCAATTTGAAACGGGCGCAGGCAAAAAGCGACGGGGCAAAACCGTCCTTTCACCTAGGGACAGAACGGAGATAGCAAACTCAACTGAGGGCAATAAAGACTTTTCACAAAGCACATGCAGGGCATATTGGGAAAGACCCCAGACGTGCGTAAACGCACGTCTGCGCAATCATGTGCATTAAAAGAGCGCGCGGCTCAAGAAAGAATCCCCTACCAGCAGCGGCACGTGTCCCTAACCATATCTCAACGGTCAGAAAGGAGATCAAACGACGGGACGGGCACAGGTTGAAAGGACATGTGATAAGACAAGACGAGACGATGGACGCTCCGAACGGATCCAACGATCATCCATACCACCCATCGCCAATAATTCGCTGATCGCTCACTGTCGCGCTGAGGGGCAACTGATTCCAACCCCCAAACAAGGCTCGTACAAAGGAAGACGATCGACAAAAAGGGGGCCTCACGCACACATCCACCGCCAACAGTGAGACGGTCGCTCACTGTCGCGCTGAGGGGCAACTGATCCGAACCGAGGGCCGACCCTAGGAATCTAGAAAACGCCCCTGACGGCAGGCGCGCTCGGCCGAGTGTGGGAACCATGATCCGGGGGGAGACCCACGACCTGACCTTTGGACGATCGTCATGGGAAAAGATACCCTCGGATTGCCTTGACCCTAGATAAATGACGTAGGCTACCTACCCAGTCTCATCGCATTTAATTCGGCCCATGTCACCCCCAATAAAGCTAAGACGCCTCTGATAAAGGCAAACGCCACTGACACACGCCGCGGGATCTACGGCCGGAACAGTAGGGATTGTGGCATGGGCGCTGCCTGGCACCACCATCCCCTTGATGTGACAAGGAACCCCTATATAAGGAGACCCCCTCTTCCATGCCAAAGGTAAGCTACAACTCAATACTGAAACTCTCCCACTTTGAGCCTCCCTCTGACTTGAGCGTTGGAGTGTCCTTGCAGGTACACCCACCGCGCCCCCACCAGTGCCGGAGTGACCGCCGGAGCCATCCCACAGAGTCACTTGGGCCTCTCGGCCCTCCAACCCTCACCGTCGGACCTACCCCCTGATCTCGGCCACGATCAAATGTGAATTTGACCAATCCAACTGTGAATCACATTATATATCTTCATGATCATGTATGTCAAATTTCAAATAATTTGGACATTTGTAGGTATGTTATCTAATATTGGGACTTTTACTTATATTTTAAAAACATATTATACGTTAAAATAAATTAGTTTGATGAAGTATTTATTAGTTTTCGATTTTTATGAAATTTTATAAGCTTGATCTACTTTATAAGAACTGTCAATTCAATGGTTGGATTGGTCAAATTCACATTTTTCCAAAAAGTTATTAAGAGGTGTAAACACATAAAGTTTGACACCTGGTGTCAACGGATCCTGACTCATATATATATATACATATATATATATACATATATATATATATATGAGTCAGGATCCGTTGACACCAGGTGTCAAACTTCAAGAGTTACACCTCTTAATAACTTTTGTGAAATGTGAATTTGATCAATCCAACCGTTGAATTGAGAGTTCTTATAAAGTAGATCAAGCCTATAAAATTTCATAAAAATCGAAAATTAATTGATACTTCATCAAACTAATTTATTTTAACGTATAATATGTTTTTAAAATAAAAGTAAAAGTCTACTATTAAATAATATACCTACGAATGTCCAAATTATCTGAAATTTGATATACATGATCATGAAGGTAATATAATGTGATTCACACGGTTGGATTGGTCAAAACTCACATTTTTTCAAAAAGTTATTAAGAGGTGTAACTCATAAAGTTTGACATCTGGTGTCAACGGATCCTGACTCTATATATATATATATATAAATAGAGGAGGGTTATAACTACACTGGTGTAAGTTACACCAAGTATTACACCGCTGAATAATTTTTTAACGGATAATTGTATTAAATAATCCACCGTTGGATTGAAAGTTACTATCATATAGATCATACATATAAATTTTACATTAATCCGAAATTATTTTATATGCCGTTGAGATGTCTCAAGATTAACGTTATATATACATTTGAAATATATGAAAAATCCAACCATTTGATTATCAAGTTATTAGTGTCAAAATTTTATGAAATTTGGCACATATAATCATGATGATGAACAAACATAATTCAACGGTTGAATTACTAAAAAACATATTCGATTTGCAGTTATTAGCGGTGTAATACTTGGTGTAACTTACACCGGTGTAATTATAATCATCCTCAAATAGATATTATAAGTCAGGATCTGTCGACACCAGGTGTCAAACTTCAAGACTTACACCAATTAATAACTTTTTGTAGAATGTGAAATTGACCAATCCAACCGTTGAAATGGAAAGTTCTTATAAAGTAGATCAAGCTTATAAAATTTCATACCTACGAATGTCCAAATCATCTGAAATTTGATATACATGATCATGAGTGTAATATAATACGATTCAATGGTTAGATTGATCAATTTCACATTCTACAAAAAGTTATTAATTGGTGTAAGTCTTGAAGTTTGACACCTGGTGTCAACGGATCCGGATATAGAGACAGGATCCATTGACACCAGGTTGTAAGTCTTTATACTTACACCAAATCTTATCCGTTGGTATCAACAGATCCTACGGCGTAAAATAAATCCATGAAAAATAAAAAATAAACATTCAGTAAAGTCACGCGATCGACATCAACAAGACCCTCGCGCGCAGAGGGCACAGGGGATGATGACGTTGCCACCACCCAAACTGGTCGAAGAAGCCACGAATTAGCGTTTTCCAGTTGAAGGCCCAAGCATAAAACCACTGTCAAGTGAAAGTATAATATATAGACAAGAGAATATGAAAACCCAAATTTGATTCAAAAGAATCAAACTAATGACCAAATTAAGCATATATATATATATATATATATATATATATATATATATATACCAATTCGATCGGTGCCATATATGGCTTGCCGAAGCACCTTCAGTATTAATGCTTCTATTACAATCGGTACATTGGGATTTTATTTCCTTTTGATTTTCATGATTTGATATATTGCTTAACCTTAAAAAATTAGAAATACCATAGCACGGGGTGATACTGATATTGCCGCTTAGGCTTCTGAGCTATAAGGACAAAAATTCGAATCAAATGCTTTCAAAATTCACAAACAGGGGATCATCACTATCATCACTATCTTAAAGGGAAAAAGGTTTTTGGGAAAGGAAGTTGAAAAGGGAAAAAAGGGGTGTGTCAAAATCATGTGACTGGTTATTGAATTTTAATTATTTTTTGTTGGATTATTTTACACCATAGGATGTATTGATATCAATGGATAAGATTTGGTGTCAATGGATCCAGACTCATATATATATATATCTATATATATATATATATAGGGTGGGGATCAACTTACTCCAAGAGTAAGTCTGAGTAAAGTTACTCCGCTTAATAACTTCTTATCAAAATTTCATCAATCCAACCGTCATATTAACAGTTTTCATTGAGTAGATCAAGCCTACAAAATTTTATAAAATTTAAAAAATCATTTGATGTTTCATCAAATCACTTCAATTTAACGGACAATATACTTTTTAAAATATAAGTAAATGTTCACTCTAAAATTACATACCTATGAATGTCCATATATATATATATATAATCTATATAAGGATGGTTCAATTTACACTAGTGTAAGTTACACAAGTCTTACACCGCTAATAACTCTAGATCGAATGTGATTTTTATTAATCCAACCGTTGTATTATGTTTATTCATTATCTTGATTATTTGTGTAAATTTCATAAAATTTGAACACTAATAAACCGATAATCAAATGGTTCTTTTTTTCATAAATTTCAAATGTATATATGACGTTAATTTTGAGACATCTCAATGACATATCAAATAATTTCAGATTAATGTAAAATTTTATATGTATGATCTATATGATAGTAACCTTTCAATCTAACGGTAGATTACTTAATATGATGATTATTAAAAAGTTATTCGGCAGTGTAAGACTTGGTGTAACTTACCCTAGTGTAATTTGATCCCTCTCTCTATACATATATGGGATGTATCATGTAAGAAAAGTATCGTTATGTGAGAGTGGAGAGTGAGAGGGATAAATACAGTTCATTATATTAGAATTAACGGGTGGAGATTAAAACTCCCTAATTAGTGTGTCATGTGCTTCCCCCTTCCCCCTTCCCAGGTTCAGGTTCTCCGTTCTCCTCTAAAATTAAGTCACCCAGAATCACCATCTTTGAACCCCCCTCAATCGCCATCCTCCCTCGTCGAACAACAGCCCCTAGTCGTCACAGGAAATTCAATTGCGTCGATGTACCCTCATTCACGGATGACGAGAAGCATTCCATGTTCCATCCTCCATCGCTGAAGCCGCGAGTTGCCACCGTCTCTGTTCCATCTTGCGCCTCCCTTCCGTTTCGCGCCTAAGGTGAGTTTATGTAATGGGAAAATGCATGGCCACCGTCCCTGTTCCATCTTTGACAATCTCTGTGATTTGAACTTTGAAATGCTTAAAGTTAATAATTGAAATGGCATGGATTCCCTGTTCTTTTTTATTTTGTGCTTTATTTGATTGGTGCTTCTGTGATTTCTTTTTTAGTGATAAATCATTCTCTGTTCTTCTATTGATAGAAATCTCACAGTCCCTAAGGAGTTTAAGTTTGTCCATCAGCTGCTTGTTTAAATGTTAGAATTACTATTCTTCTGAGTTGTAACTAAAATCCTATTTTATTGTCATCAAGATAGAGTTAAATTTTAATGGATTGTAACTAAATTTTAATTGAGCACAGTAATGGTTTTCTTTTCAACAAAAGCTTGCAATAACCCCCCCCCCCCCCCCAAAAAAAAATCCCGAATGGTGAAAATTTTGCACAATGATCCAATTACAAATGCACAACCATTACATGGTGGTTTGACTTTTGATTTTTTTTAATGGCTGGAACAAACGAATTCATGTCTCTTATACTAATCACCTATTTAGATATAGTTAGAAATTGACACCACAGCCCAAAAAATATCATCTAAAAGTATATAAAATAAAATAGAAAATTAGCATTGACAAACACTGACACTATGGGAGCAACCTAGTTCCGTTTCTTTTAAAATCCTATTTCAAATTTTCTGAACAAAGGAATTAGAGTTGGATGCTACCATTATATGAGAACTAACCAAGCAAGCTTCACATAAACTAATTCCTGATTCATTTTAGTGGTTGGATCTTACTATTTTATTGTCATCAATGAAATAGAGTTTTTCTTTTTCTTTCCATACTAATATTTGCCTTTTCCTCTAGTTGGTGCCAACAGGATACCTAAGGTCCCTGAATCATTGGTTAATCCTTCTCTGATATCAAACAATGCCAAAACCAAGAAAATTTCATGAAAGGACTTGGTATTTGTAGCCAACCTAGTGTACCACAATAGGAGAAGCCTAGTGTGCCACAACAGGAACAATCATATTCCACTAGCATGTCACTTGATTTCCTGCAAAAGAAAGCAACATTCACAGTTCTTGAACCTCCATTTGAAAACACTTCTAACTAGTAATGTTGTGTTTGGAGAGTCATATTGTCAGTATGATATGAGGACTTTTGGTGAAATAATAGAATATTTAATGCATTAGACATCTGTGTTGCATTAGAGTATATTGTTAAAGTATACTAAATGGAAAACGAATGACAGAGCTAATAACAGGGGCTACTGCACTTGTTAAAGTATATTGCTTTGAACATTTAAGAAGAAAATAGATTGCTTATACATCAAATACAGAAAATCTGAGTTGGGGGACCATCAAATCTGAGGAGTCTTATTAAAAACTAGAAAAGATTAAACCAGAAACTATTTAAACCAGATAACTAAATCAACATGATACTAAAATTTCATAATATCATCAAACATGAATTAAGATTGAAATCAAAATGTGAAAAAGTGTCATGAATTCTGGATCATTAAAAAACTAGAAACCAACCTAAAAATATACTTATTTGACAAAAATACAATCAATTTGTTGTAATGTACTTATTTGACTAAAACCAGAATCCTACCTAAAAATAATAACCTAAACATAATAAAAGAAAAGCCTAACTAACAAGTTTCAGTTTTGAATCAACAAAGCTTCACATCACATAACATGTTAGGAGGAGAAAGCTTCACAACACAAGTAATCATCCCCTTGATAAGTGCCTAATTTAAGTAAAATCCTATGATGTATGTGGGCACTTATTCAATGAATTGTGCTAAATTGATAGTCAACTCACCCAATCTAAGAATATTTTGAAATTTTATGTTTATTCCGAGATGTTTATGATAATGAAGTCATTTAATCCCAACTTGTTTAAATTTCAGGAAATACAAGACAAGAGAAGGAAGAGGAATGAAAAGAACAAGTAAATGGAAGCAGAAAATGGGAAAAGGAAAAAAGTTGACTTCTCGCTCAATTCGCGCTCGAGCGCAGGCTGAGCGAGGAGGAAAGGAAATTTGTACACAGCTTCTGTTGCCCCTCGCTCAGGGCTGTGCCCAAGTTGAGCCTGAACGAGAATACATTTCTTCAAAGTAAAGTATCCCCTCGCTCAGGTTGCGCTCAAGCTAAACCTGAGCGAAATTTCATTAATTCAATTGAAGAACAGAGTCAAAAGAGAAGTTCGTCATACTCGAAAACAGAGCTTACCACTTTTAGAAACCTCTGAAGCGGACGAAAACGAACGAAAGGTTGCGGAAGTGGGATTTCTTCATTTCTTCTCCAAATTTTGTGATTGTAATGGCTACCATGAGCAGCTAACTTTCCTCTTGGGATTGAATGTATCGATTCGAACTCGGATGTATTCTGGTGATATTTATATATAGTAATTTTGTTTCTATTCGATATTGGTAATTTCGTTTCGTTCTTTATGCTTGATTCTATCTGATCAATAGATTCTTGATTTCGATTTTAGATCGAACTGCAAAGTATTTCTGAAAATCCGATCTGAATGAAAATACTCGATGTGTTGTAATGCTAGGAATAGATTTCAATATATCGATTGCTTATAACACTTGAACGTAATGCTGGATAATTCGTTGGATATTTGAGGAATTAATATTTAGGGGATTAATCTTATGAATTTTATAACTAAGGAATCGGTATAAATGATTTTTATGTGTTGCATCAATATCAATAGTTTCGAAGGCTATGTATCTATATTTATCTAGAATACGACGAGTGATATAGATGAAATTCCCATTCAGTCTCTCCACTTAAATTTTCGCTTAACTTTTACCTTGCCTTCTTAATTACTTCTTATGCAATTTTAGCTTAGTTGTTATCAAAATCAATCATGAACCAATTTTATTCCTTTATATATATACTTAGTGAGCAAAACTTGTGATTTTTTGATCGAAAACGTTCCTCATGAGTTCGACACTCGTACTTAAAACTATTATACTACAGGTTGACTATTGGTACGCTTGCCAAGAGTCCAACACCCCTGCCACATCAAATACAATCAATTTTTAATTAAGATGCTAATTAAGAACATTGACAAGTAATGTACAAGGACAACATTGACACATAACAAAGTTTCTTACCAAATTAAGAGGACTTTGTTGGGCAATTACGACTATCATGATATGCATACTGTCTACAAGTCTTATAACGTCTTGTTCTCTTTTGTTGTTGTTCCATTGCCTCTCTTTTCCCCCTTATTCGTTTTCCAATCCTTTGGTATTTGAAGGTTCAGTAGGAAGAATTTCAATATCCTTAGGCACATTAGAGCCAATAAAAGACTCTAATTCATCTAACTTGCTTTGTCCAACATCACTTTCAGAAATTAGTTGGCTCTTCACTTTGCAATTCTGAACATGCCTCCAATATATTGCCATCATAATAAAAAATTGGTTTGCTAGTTGCCAACTTGGCTCCATTTGTTAACATGTAATGGATTGGGATTCTATTCAAGCCTTTACCCTTTAACACAAAAAAGGTTAGTCGAGATGAATGCTTTCAGATTCAAACATTCGACATGAACAATGTGCAATGTGATTGATGAAGGATTGTAAACAACTTCCCTAAGTTTGCTGACTTTGCCTCCATTGACCATAATATGATCAAGTATAAAAATTAATGATTGCCCATTTTCCTCTCTTTTTTCTTCGACTTCACAATCAACACATGCCACTCCATAACTCACTTTGAAATATGTAAAAATTTTCATGAGTGTAAACTTCCCTGCTGATGGCATTGACAGTAGAACTCTGAGCTGTCAACTGGAAGGCTAGGATCAAGCTTAGAGCTGCTAGAATTGCTTGGAGTTGATCCAAGCATGAGTCATCCTCAACATGGTCAACCCAGTGATCTTTGACCTTGGACTCAAGTCAACACCAAGACTCTACTTAATTAGGAATTAATAATTTTAGGAATTATAATGTAATTAGGAAATATGATGTAAATAGGACATGCTGTAATTTTCCCATTTTCTCCCTAGGTTGGGCGCTAATTTGGTGGGTTTATTGGCTAAAGTATTAGCTTAGCTAATTAGCCTGGGGTCATGGGTTCAAATCCCATTAGGATAGCTTTCCCACTCATCTTTTATTTTCCCCCATTTTATTTCCCCTTAGTCGCCCCCTCCACTCCTATATATAGGAGGCTTCCCTCACTTGTATCATAACTTTGATGAAATTAGTAAAGGCATAATGCTCATTTTTCCTCCTCATAAGTGAGTTGAGAGTAGGCTTGGTGGTTCTTGCTTAAACCAACCGGAGAGTTATCCGATTCCCCTGAATTAGTTGCGGTCTATCACTAGACTTATCTGCTGTGGGTGGATTCTTGCTTCAGTGGCGTCCCCCAACCATTCCTTCCTACTCCACTTTTTCTTTCATTTTTCTCTCATTTTCTGTGCACTTTCATGCGTGTAATATAGTTGTTTCCCTGCACCTATATTTCGCATTTTATTTGCTAATTCTTGATTCTAATCGGTTGTTTTTGCTCAATTTTAGATCTTACAACTATTCTGCTATCACCCTGCCATGCTTCTCTATATCTTTATGCAAACTTTAATTCCGTCATAACATTAAGTGTATCATTATCTGCAAGTAATTCCCCCATGTCTTTGCGATTCTATTGCAGTACCTCAAATCTCATCCAGAATTCTACCAAGCTAAGTTTCCTTATTCAAGTAATTGCCCAAAGAATGAATTTTCACTCTTGATCTTGAGGTTGTTCTCAATATTCCAGCCATAAACATATCTCTGAAATAAGCTGGTATCCACATACTTCGTATGTCATACATTTGTGAAAGCCACCATTTTCTTCCAACTTAAAGTCACTTCTAATATTTTTCCATCTCAATTCAAATTCTTCTGAGACTCTGAATTCCAAAACACATGACTTAAACAACTATAAAATTAGTATTGGAATTCAAAGAAACACCAACCTTCTCTGAAAGCTTCTTCATAATGTGCCATATGCCCAACCTATTAGAAGAATTGTGAAAACCAATCCTATTGCAATCTTCATAGTCGGGTCTTGATCTGTTATGATCACAACAAGTTTTATGCCCTCCCATTGCTTTAAAAAATGTTTCAAACAACCACATAAAATGATTCAAATTTTTCATCTGCTAAGAAGGCAGACCCAAACGTCATGCTTTGTTACGATTATTTATACCAGTGAACGGAGCAAAAATCATGCAATACTTGTCCGTATTGTATGTAGTATCAAATGAATAACATCTCCGAATAAAGAATAATTTTTTCGACTAATGTTATCTGCCCAAAACACATTTTTCAGCTTCCCTTCATTATCAGCCTCATAGTCATAGTAAAATGAATGGTTCATTTCATGCTTTCTCCTAAAAGTATAAATAAACATATATGTATCAGAGTCTTTAATCAATTCTTTCAAATCTTTAGAATAATTTTGGAGATATCTTTTTGTGCATCAATATTGCCATAACTCCCAACCTGCACTTTCAATAATTGATAAACTTTTGAAGGCCCTACACTGGCTCTATTATAGCAAAGTTATAAATTGTGTGGAACATTGCTTACTTCCCTAGAAAACCTTAAGAATTGCTTCTTTCTAGGTGTGGCTAAGGCATGTATATGAACTTCATGAAATCGCACAACTTCATATTTTTCTTCCATTGTCCTCTTAAAAACAATCTTTGCATTACACCATTCCCTTGTTAGTTTTCTTATTCTAGTTTTAGGAAATTATTTTCAATCAACAAGCAACTCAGGTATGACCTTATTTTTCTAAACTTTGAAACCTTGTTTGAACAAAAGAAAATACTTCCACTTCACGTTATTTTACCTTTTGTTTCAGATGATTTGCGTACACTAAAACCAGCATGTGCATACGTTTATAAAAGTTTTCTCCATCTTCTAAAGTATCAAAAGGTCATGCCAATTATGGGTTTCAATTCTTCACCACACAAAGGAATCCGTTCCTCTTATGTATTCACTGAATTATTGAAAGCTTCTGATGGTGTAGTTGAATTAACTTCATTATCACCCTTTTCCATGGAAATACTCCTAAAAATCAAAGTGTAATGAATTAATAAGTAAAGGAATAAGGGGAAAATAATAAGAAATTAACCCAAAAAAATATGCACCCTTTTCCTCCATTTGATTATGAAATATTCAATTTCAACTCCCTTAAGCCACCATTCAGAAAAGATTGGAGAATGACATTGACCATAATAGAAAACAAATTCTCTTGGGACCATCAATATTAGAATATATATTTTTGCTCCTCATTTGGAATTTATATTTAGGATATTGAACAAAAATGTAATAATATGGAATTGTAATAATTGTAATAATGATTTGTACAGACTTTTTTTTATCAATTTGAACAGAATTTGTGTAAATCAAGAATAGGAACTCTCAAACATTCACTCAAAGAATCATCTCAACACTTGAATGTTTCTAGGAAAAAATTCACGTAAGGAAATCTTTAAATTCCTCCTACTATAAAATATTATGAAAGATTAAAGCAAAGAACTCCAACATGCAGGGTATCTTTTTCTTCGAAAGGGAAGGTAAAATGTTTATTGCAAACAAAGCAATAATAATATAAATTCGTATGACATCAAACAGAGCATCGCCGCACCAAAACAGAGGCATTAACTACAAAAAAACGTGGTTGAATTAGTTAATAAGAATACATGTTGTTTCTTCAAATTGCTATACCACCGTTCACGAAATTTGATTGGAGTTGCTACATGAATTGCGTGTTGTCAAATGAAGAGGTTTAGTCATGATTGGGTTTAGGGGAACAGGGGGAAACAGGGAAAAAACAGGCACGTGAGACATTAATTTTGACGTTTTAATCTCAGCTGCATATTTTGATCTAATGGACTATATTTATCTCTCTAACTCTCACATAAGGATACCTTTCTCACATGATACATCCCCTATATATATATATATATGAGGAGGGATCAACTTACACCAGTGTAAGTTACACCAAGTCTTACACCGCTGAATAACTTTTTATCAGATCATTGTATTAAGTAATCTACCGTTGGATTGAAAGTTACTATCATATAGATCATACATATAAAATTTTACTTTAATCCGAAATTATTTGATATATCATTGAGATGTCTCAAGATTAACGTCATATATACATTTGAAATATATGTAAAAAGGGACCATTTGATTATCCGTTTATTAGTATTCAAATTTTATGAAATTTTACACAGATAATCGAGATGATGAATAAATATAATACAACGGTTGGATTAATAAAAATCACATTCGATCTAGAGTTATTAGCGGTGTAAGACTTAGTGTAACTTACACTGGTGTAAGTTGATCCCTCCTATATATATATATATGTATGTATGTATGTGTATGAATGTATATGTACGTCTCACTTCTATTCTATAAAAACTTTTTAATCATTTAGTTTTTTTATTATATCACATTGGATTTCATTATATATATATATATATATATATGAGTGGGGATCAAGTTACTCTAGGAGTAACTCTTGGTAAGTTACTTTGCTTAATAACATTATGTAGAATTTCACAAATCTAACCGTTGAACAATGTGATATTAACATTATGATCATACATACCAAATTTTAGATAAATTGGACATTTATAGATATGTAATTTTATTGTTAACATTTACTTATATCACACACACACACATGGGTGGGGATCAACTTACTCCAGGAGTAACTCTGCTAAAATTAGGAGTAACTTGATCTCCACCCTATATATATATATATATATATATATATAGGGTGGGGATCAACTTACTCCAGGAGTAAGTCTGGGTAAAGTTACTTCGCTTAATAACTTCTTATCAACATTGAATTTCATCAATCCAACCGTCATATTAACAGTTTTCATTGAGTAGATCAAGCCTACAAAATTTTATAAAATTTAAAAATCATTTGATGTTTCATCAAATCACTTCAATTTAGCGAGCAATATACTTTTTTAAAATATAAGTAAATGTTCACTCTAAAATTACATACCTATGAATGTTCAATTAATCTAAAATTTGGTGTGCATAATCATCATATTAATATCAAATTAATCAACGGTTAGATTTGTTAAATTCACATTCTATAAGAAGTTATTAAGCGGAGTAACTTACCCAACTTACTCCTGGAGTAAGTTGATCCCCACCCTTTATATATATTAGGAGGATTCAAATTACACCGGTGTAAGTTACACCAAGTATTACACCGCTGATAACTACAATCGGATGTGTTTTTTAGTAATCCAATTGTTTGAATTAGGTTTATTCATCATCATGATTATTTGTGTCAAATTTCATAAAATTTT
The DNA here is from genome assembly GCA_026901365.1 of Sesbania bispinosa. NCBI lineage: Eukaryota > Viridiplantae > Streptophyta > Magnoliopsida > Fabales > Fabaceae > Sesbania > Sesbania bispinosa. The sequence continues at coordinate 440,777 of QLOH01000349.1, read as the reverse complement.
GAGACTAATAACTTGATAATCAAATGGTTGGGTTTTCATATATTTTAAATGTATATATAACGTTAATCTCCAGACATCTCAATGACATATCAAATAATTTCGGATTAATATAAAATATTATATATATGATCTTTATGATAGTAACTTTCAATCCAACGGTGGATTACTTAATATAGTGATCCGTTAAAAATTATTCAGCGGTGTAATACTTGGTGTAACTTACCCCGGTGTAATTTGAACCCTCCTCATATATATATATATATATGAGTGGGGATCAACTTACTCCAGAAATAACTCTGGTAAAGTTACTCCACTTAATAACTCTTCGTAAATATTGAATTTAACAAATATAACCGTTGAATATTGTGATATTAATATGATGACTATGGATACCAAATTTTAAATCAATTGGACATTTATAGGTATGTGATCTTAGAGTTGATATTTACTTATATTTTTTAAAGTATATTGTACGTTAAACTAAAATGATTAGATGAAACATCAAATAATTTTTAAATTTATGAATTTTGCAGGCTTGATCTACTTAATGAGAACTTTTAATATAAAATTTGGATTGATGAAATTCAATGTATATAAAGAGTTATTATGCAAAGTAACTTTGCCAAAAGTTACTCCTGGAGTAAGTTGATCCCCACCTATATATATATATAGGTGGGGATCAACTTACTCCAGGAGTAAGTTTGTCAAAGTTACTCGCTTAATAACTCTTTGTAGAATGTGAATTTAACAAATCTAACCGTTGAATAATGTGATATTAATATGAGGATTATGCACACCAAATTTTAAATCAATTGGAAATTCATAGGTATGTGATCTTAGAGTTGATATTTTACTTGTACTTTAAAAAGTATATTGTACGTTAAATTAAAATGATTTGATGAAATATCAAATAATTTTTAAATTTTATGAAATTTTGTAGGTTTAATCTACTTAATGAAAACTTTTAATATGACGGTTGGATTGATGAAATTCACATTCTACAATGAGTTATTAAGCGGAGTAACTTCGCCAAGACTTACTCCTGGAGTAAGTTGATCCCCACCCTATATATATATATGAGGAGGGTTATAATTACACCGGTGGTAAGTTACACCAAGTGTTACACTGCTGGATAATTTTTTAACGGATCATTGTATTAAATAATCCACCGTTGGATTGAAAGTTACTATCATATAGATCATATATATAAAATTTTACATTAATCCGAAATTATTTGATATGTCATTGAGATGTCTCAAGATTAACATTATATATACATTTGAAATATATAAAAAATCCAACCATTTGATTATCAACTTATTAGTGTCAAAATTTTACGAAATTTTGGCACATATAATCATGATGATGAACAAACATAATTCAATGGTTGGATGGTTAAAAAACATGTTCGATTTGTAGTTATTAGCGGTGTAATACTTTGTGTAACTTACACCGGTGTAATTATAACCCTCCTCTATATATATATATATATCACTTTTATTCTATAAAAACTTTTTAATCATTTAAGTTTTTTTATTAAATTACATTCACTTTCTTTTTCAAATGGGCAATGAGCAAGTTTTGTTGTGTAAATTAACATTCAACTTGATAATTTCTCAATAAGATATTTTTGTTTTTCAGTTTAATTAGGTGCATGTTACATGACACAGTTTTTAGTATAATTGTGTTAGAACCACAGGCAACACTAGAAGGGGGGTTGAATAGTGTTTTAGATATTTTGAGACAATTTTGGAAATCTTTAAAATAAACAATCACATTAAGTGATCATTGTACAAAGCCAATCTTAAGATCAGAGTTATTTTAAAAACATGCGGAATATATGAAAGATTTAGATTAAAAACTTTTCTTACACTTAAGATTGTTTTGATTTTAAACAAACTTATCTTAGTGTCTTCTGAAGAATATTATTAAGAGTACCTTCAGAACTGTTTCTGAAATACTTTAGATGATCAGAGACCATTCATATCATATGTCTGAACTGAGTTCCTATTGGGCTCACTTCAGACAGGTATTTCAAACAACCCTCTGAATGTATTCTTCTATAATACTTCAACCTACACTAGAGACGTTTTACCATTATGTTTGTATGGAAACTTGTTTTATTGAAATCCTTGAGTTAAGATTATTATGAAAAGTACTTTTCAATCCCCAACGTAAATATAAAGACTGTAAATAAAAGAGATTAAGGGAAAGAAAACTCAGACACAGAATTTATTCTGGTTCACCCACAACACTGTGAGCTACATCCAGTCCTAGTGGCAAACCACCACTAGCCTTTTTATAACAACAACACATATGTGCCACTCCGAATCCCCCAGACCCCTTACAGCCACATATATGTCACACCAAGTATTCTTTTACAGTCAAGCCTCTTCAGGCTCAGGATCACACCGATCCTTAACACATATATGCGTCACTCCGAGTCCTCCAGACCCTCGCAACCACATATATGTCACACTGAGTCACACAGACCAGCAGTAGTATTTTCTATCAAGCCTCTTCAAGCTCTAAGAGTATTTTTTACAGTCAAGCCTCTCCAGGCTCAGGGAAAATAACCAAGTATGAAGTTTACAACTTCTCAACCTAAGTTAGATGTTCGTTAGAACTTCTCAACTCAGATTCTTCTTGTACATAGTGATTACTGAGTACATACTCAGGATACAGTCATTACAAACTAGATACAAGGATAGACAGTGATACTAGTGTTTGAATTTAAGTACAATCCCTGTCTTTTCTATGAGGAATACATCCTCTGAGATTAGGCTAACTAAGATGTGAAATTAAGCTCCAGCCTTATTCTCCTACCATTGGTTTCCATGGGCTACTTTCTCACCCGTATCATTGGAATGCCAAGGTATCTTCAAAGCTTCAAACCGTACCTGGTTTGATAGTCATTTGTACAACATGATTGCCTTCCCGACAACCAACTCACTTGATCAACAGACCAACTGTACAATCTAACTAACTGACCAGCTGATCAGTAGCCTGATTGATAATTCACTCTGGTTGTATAGCATAACAACTGCACCTCGGCATCATGGTTAATATGCTCTGCATGCCAACAACTTGTTGCACAGACCAACTTGGTTATGTGTTTTCAACAACAACTTGGTTGTGCACCGCAACAACTTGGTTGTATATCAACAACAACAACTTGGTTGTGCACCGCAACAACATCTTGGTTGTGTGCTTTTACAACAACCTCTTCAACTTCAATCTTGAGGCTATTTATATGTTCTTCTTGAATATGGCCGTTGAAGATAATTCATAATACCGTTGAGCTTCTTGATGATGTGGCTCATATAGCCGTTGTGTATAGCTTCTCAAACGGTTGCTTCTTCTTAAGCATATTGAGTGTTCAGAATGCTCCGTTCTGACACTTCTGTTGACGAGCTCTGTTTGAGAGATGTGATGATCATGTGTATTCTCTCTCTTGAATTCTTTTGCTTTCTTGCATCTGTCTTATCCAGCTTGCATCTGCTTGCTCTAGCTTGTATTGTCTTGCATCTGCTTGCATCTGCTTTATCCAGCTTGCATTGTCTTGCATCTGCTTTCCTCAGATTTCCTCTGATTCTCTTGAGGATATGTATCCGTTGAATTTGCCCTTTTTTCTTATTCTGCGTATACTCCTTTTTCGCTTGCTTCTGACACCATTACTTCTTTGAATGAGATGTCTTGATCAGTAGTCGTTGTTTGCAGATTCCTCTTTTGATATTTAGATAAAGATGTTGAATTGAATATATTTTATTCAAACATCTTCCTTGTTGCTTTTGCTTAGTCTCCTTAGCTTTTCTTCTGCTTTGTTCCAGTTTGCACAAATGAAGAAATGTCTCGTTGAAATGCTATCGTTTAGAGACAGCAAATAGTCTTCTTTTAATCCGTTGTGAGACACGCTTCTTGAGAGTTCTGACATAGTACAACGTTGGTGCTGCAGTAAAGGCTGCTACTGTTGTTGCTGCGACTGCTGCGTTGCAGAGATTTCCTCAGTGGTGTATGAAGTTCAAATGCACCGGGAAAGGTCTCTGTGTTTGTTGCCACAAATGTGTTTCAAAACGTACGGGCAGCAGAGACTTAGAAAAGTCTTCACGCAAGGTTTCAGCAAAGATGCCACATCATTACTAAAGCTTCAGACAACTTCCAACCTTCAGACGGGTTCCAGTCTTCAGACGAGTTCGAGTCTTCAGTCGGGTTCCAGTCTTCAGACGGGTTTGGCTCTTCAGACAGCTTCATTACTTAAGACAGGTTGATGACTTCAGACAGCTCAAGTCTTTCAGTCAGCTTCGTTGCTTTAGACAGCTTCACTACTTCAGCCGAGTTGCTTCCTTCAGACAACTTCAATTCTTCATATTGGTTGAAACTTCAGCGGCCTTCTTCCTTAGAATTGTAGCTTCGTTCTTCTTCGTATCTTCTTCTTCTTGGTTTCTTTAGTTCATTGTTGTTCTTCAGACAGACGTATATTTGAATCTGTACTTCTTCATATCTTTTGCCTTCAGTTCTTTAGATAGTATTCTTGGTCTTCACTTCTTCAGATGGTCTTCAAGTCTTCGCTTCTTCAGACAGTCTTCAAGTCTTCACTTCTTCAGTTCTTCAGTCAGTCTTTAAGTCTTCACTTCTATTCTTCAGTTGCTTCAACTCTGTTAAGGATTAAACTTCTTCAGATTCTGCACTTTTGTTCTTCTGATTCTGATCTTTTGATTCTGATTCTGTTCACAAAATCTTCTTCTTCTTCTAAAGAGTATTTTATCCTGAAACATAATTAACAAACAAATACCTTTCTCAGTAGAACCTATTTATATAATCTAATTGGTTCTTTATATAATCTTATTTGTTCTTTATATAATCTTATTTGTTAATCATTAAAACTAACGGATGTTAAGTCTTATAATCATGTTTAATTACTTAAACAGATTTATAGACTTCACAATTACTTTATGGATCAAGCGCTTACCATCAGGCCAAAAGCTATAGCTGATAGCAAGGGCGCAACTTTATTTCCTTAAGGGATAGAGCCACATTTAGCTTAAGGGGTTGCGCCCGTTTAGGAGCGCCATGGGTTGGGATGTTAAGCCCATCGAATCCCAAGGGTGACGCTGACAATTAAAGCCAACAATCTCCCCCCCAGTGTCAGCCGGGGGATTCGAACCCATGACCTTGCTCTGATACCACTTTATGGATCACGCGCTTACCATCAGGCCAAAAGCTATAGCTGATAGCAAGGGCGCAACTTTATTTCCTTAAGGGATAGAGCCGCATTTAGCTTAAGGGGCTGCGCCCGTTTAGGAGCGCCATGGGTTGGGATGTTAATCCCATCGAATCCTAAGGGTGACGCTGACAATTAAAGCCAACAAATTGTACCACTATAACTGCTATTAACAATGATATTACAAAGTACTTGAAAAAATAAGGGGAATGAAATTTTTATATATTTAAAATAGGCATGCTGATTGTTTCATATGAATGGTTGTCTTCTTATAAATAACAAATTAAGGTTCTTTCAATTCTGCATATGCTTATCCTTCTGGCATTTGGCAGGGTGATTATGCATGGATATCTTCTTGGGCGATATATTGCTTGAAGCAAGAAATAGTTGTCATGCATATTCTTATTACTCTAATCAACCAACGGAGTTGTTGGTGTTAGTTAGTAGCATACTTCTTAATGAGGAAAACATGTTTTTTTGTTATGATATAGTTGATACCTTATTTAAAATTTTACGTAGTTTTTGGACATTATTGGCCCCTTGGTTAAAGTAAAAAGTACAATTTTATTTGTGTAGAATTAAGAGCACAGTGGTGCTCATCATCTCTATTTTATTTTATCTCACAATATTTCTCATTCTCTAATTACTCATACAATAAAGCACTCAACTAACTCACTGATTGCTCATGGTAGCACCAATACTCTCTCAGTTGTTTTCCTTCTTTTCCTCACTTCTACGGTACATGGGAAATGCTTTCCTATATATACTAGTACTAAGTTGGTTTCACAATATATTGATATATATTATACACACTTCATGATACTTTAAAGCTAAAAAATCCCAAGACATCCAAGAAGTTGATTGCATTTGGGTGGCTATCAATTACATTCTCGAGCACACCATATATATAATTAATCTTTGTTTGTTGGATTGTAGAATAATAATTGATGATTCTAACACCTTCCACTAAAGAAACCTATGCAATTAGTATAATGACTGAATTATACTTTAAGTGCAACTATTAATTTTAATGATAGTTATCAAAAGAAAAATCTGATGTTATCCTTGTAATATACGGATAATTATCTTATCTTATCTTGCAAGATATTATAAATTTTTATTGAAATAATTTTTATTTATATTAAAACATAAATGATATTTACATTGATTATATATAAATAAATGCAACATCAAATAAAATAAAATATTTTAAAATAAGTAATTTTATTTAAAAATTAATTAATTAAAATAAAAATAATTCATATTTTACTTTGAGCCAAATTCTAAAACGTTCAATAAAAATGACTTAAATCAATTTATATATGATTGGTGTTTTAATATCAAAATTTCTAAGTTTTAGTTTAGAAGAATTTTACTTATTTATAGTTGCTCCACTTTATCAATGAAGAGTGGGTAGAAGGTATAGATGTAACCAAGTGGCAAGTGCAGGTTAGTTTAAAAGAACATGAATTAAATACGTTGGTGTGTTAAGCTTACAAGAGAATTTGCCGCTCCAAGATTTGATCAAGATGGCTCGATCTTCCCTTAGTGAAAGTGAGGATCAACTACAGAGAAGTACCAAGAAATCAAAACTCGTGACGACGACAGCGTCTTCTCCTACAAAGATTCATTAATGGAGACTCATGCTATGGCAGGCTCTGGCTCTGAGGCTGAAGAAGATGGTACGGATTTCAGCGAAAGTGATCTCCCTGAAAATAGATGGTATAACATACCTGAGGATGACCAAGAGGAGCCCTATGAGCATTGCCCGGATATCAGAATTTCTAAGGTGGAATTTGAAGATTGGTGCAAACCGTGGCAAGACTCTTTAGTGGTTCGATTATTGGGCAAGAAAGTGTCTCTCCAAACCATGGTTGCTAGACTTCAGAAATATTGGGCCAGGGATGGTCCTCTCAACATCATTGATATGCCAAGAGACTATTTTCTCGTCCAATTTGCTACCGAAGCGGACTATAAGTACGCGCTCTTCGAAGGACCGTGTGGATGATCGCAGATCACTATCTTGTAATTCAAAGATGGACTCCTTTCTTCTTTCTGGAAAATCAGCCAGTTGCCAAGCTTGCTGTTTGGGTTAGAATCCCAAACCTTCCTATTCAATTCTATCACAAGAGATTCCTCTGGAGAGTGGGCAGAAAACTTGGACTTTTGCTTAAAATAGACCACCTGACTTCAATCCATTCCCGGGGCAAATTCGCAAGAATATGCGTTGAAGTGGATCTATCCAAGAAACTTGTTCCGATGATTAAGGTAATGGGTCATGTTTTGCATTTAGAGTATGAAGGTTTACACCTCATTTGCTTCAGGTGCGGACGATATGGGCACAAAAGGGAAAATTGTTATGAACCTGTGGATCCTCCTGATAGTGGCATTCCGAACAATTGTTGTTGATATGGGCGACACTCCACAAGCTATGGATGATTCAACTATGGATAATTCAACCTCAAATTCGGCTGGACATTCCCCTGCTATTAATGAGCCTAGCGCTGCATGTGCTAAACCGCCTCCAGAATCTGTTTATCAAGATAAGCAACCTGTGGAAGACCTCTATGGTCCATGGATGATGGTGAAAAAGCCCCAACGCAAATTCCAACCTCCGGACTTGTCCAATATGGCTAAGAGTTCGGCGGCCCAAGGCCAGGTCATTAGTGGATCAAGATTTGCTATCTTAGAGAACTCTCAATCTCCGCTGGTGAATGGCCCTGATTCTTGTCCTCAGGAGGAGGGAGTTATTGTTGACAAATCTAATTCTCAGCCTCCTACTATTCCCCCTAAGCCCATTGTCTCTAAGGTCTGCAATAAGCTTGGGGTAAAAACCCTCAACCTGGGCCCCTCCGTAAGAAAGAGAAGCGGGGCGGTGGTAAACAATCAACCCAAGTGGTGACATCTAGAGACAAAGCACCTGCGCCCCAGTCCTCTGTCCCTCCCAAAAACCCATTGCCGTCTCATTCTGAGCCAGTTTTTCCTACGGTGCTGCACGATGCGAATGATAAGGAGCCCTCGGCTCAAGAAAAATAAATCTTCTCTTTGATGGCTCGGTTTAATAAAGAGGCTAGAGACTCTTTTCCCACATCATCCGTGCTGCTTCCAGATGCAGAGACCATTCAGTTCGTGGATTGCAAGACTGCTTTTGTCCATGAGCTAGCCTCTGCCAAGGAGCCACCTGATCCAGGCCCCTCTGGTTCTGTATATTCATCACAGGACAAGGCTGCTACAACTCCGGAGCAGATGGCACCTATAGGTAATATCGATCCTTCAAGTGTTGTTTCTGATACTGATGCTTCTATGCAGGTGGATGTTCCTGAGGGCTCTAAACCTTCTGTGAAGGCCTCACTCTTGATCCCCAGTTCAAAATGAACATAGTCACTTGGAATTGTAGAGGGGTGCGTAGCAGATCCTTCCCCAGATTAATTAAAGATCTGTCTACAAAATATGATAACAAATTGTTTGTTCTTTTAGAAACCCACTGTTCCGAAGCTTTATCAAATCAAATTATGGCCTGATTTGGGTTTTCTGGTCACTATATGGAGCACTCCTCTGGACATGCTGGTGGTATTTGGTGCCTTTGGGACAAATCTGGTTGGGATATTGAAATTATCCATAGTACTTTTCAATTTATTCACATGAAAGTCAGTTGGCAGCAAGGTGCTCCTTGGTTTTTCACTGCTGTTTACGCTAGCCCTCGTTCCGTTCAGCGTAGGTCTCTGTGGAATGATCTGAGGCAATTGCATCCTTCTATCCAAGGTCCATGGTGCATCTCTGGTGATTTTAATTCCATCCGTTTTGATCATAAGAGACAAGGAGGGAGTGAGTCCTGTAATCTTTATAATAGTTTGGCATTCAATGAGTTCATTTCGGATTGTGAGCTGCTTGATGCTGGATTTGTGGGTTGGCCTTTTACTTGGAATCGAGGTGATTTGTTTGAAAGATTAGATCGTGTTCTCATTAATCTTGACTGGCGAATGAGATTTCAACAGGCTGCTGTTCATCATCTGCCCTTTCTGAAGTCTGATCATGCTCCTCTTTGGTTATGTTTTAAAGAGCAGTCGAGGCCTAATAGGAGACGTAGACCTTTTCGCTTTCTTGCTGCCTGGTTAAGTCATGAGTCCTTTAATGAGGAAATCCACAAACACTGGAATTCCTCTGTTGGATTGAATCAAAATTTGGAAACTATGAAGGATCACCTTCAGGTTTGGAATAAGGAGGTCTTTGGGAGCATTTTTAGGAAAAAAAGAGTTCTCTTGAATAGACTTCATGGGATTTCCAAGAAACTGTCTGATGGGCCTAATCCGTTTCTTCTTAATTTACAGTCTACTTTGTGGAAGGATTATGAAGGAATCCCTATTCAGGAGGAGCTTCTGTGGTATCAGAAATCCAGGTGTAAATGGATCCAGCTTGGGGATAGGAATACTAAATTCTTCCATGGGTCCACCATTATTAGAAGAAAACGTAATCGCATTGAGGCTCTTATGGATGACTCTGGTTCTTGGATTTCAGATCAAGATAAGCTTGAAGCCATGGCAGTTGAATTTTATAAATCTCTTTATTCGGTTTCCACCCCTGTTGAACCTTTTATTATTCATGGTTGTTTTCCATCAATTCCTAACCATTTTTTGGCAGGCCTCAATAGGAGTGTTTCTGACTCCGAAGTTAAGCAGGCTGTGTTTGATATGGGCGGTCTAAGGCTCCCGGTAAGGATGGGTTTCATGCTATCTTCTACCAAAGCCAATGGGACACTGTTGGGCCTTCTATCTGCTCGTTTGTCAAGAGTGTGTTTGTGAATCCTTCCAAGATCAAAGATATCAATAGCACCCTCATCACGCTCATCCCGAAGACTGATGAGGCCTCCTCTCTGAAGCAATTCAGACCGATCAGTCTCTGTAATGTTTCCTATAAAATTATTACTAAAATTATTGCTAGTAGATTTAAACCTCTTATGCCTTGCCTAGTTAGTCCTACTCAAAGTAGTTTGTTCCAATAGATTCATGGGGATAACATAATTATTACCCAAGAGGTTGTTCATTCCATGAGATACCAGCGTGGCCCTAAAGGCTCTATGATAATCAAAATTGACCTTGAAAAGGCCTATGATAGGCTTAGTTGGAACTTTGTTGAGGACACCCTTAGGGATATTGGGATTCCCGTTTGGCTTAGGCACCTTGTTATAGAATGTATATCCTCTTCTCATATGCAGGTTCTCTGGAATGGTGAAATGTCCAATCCCTTCAAACCTTATCGTGGAGTGCAGCAGGGAGATCCTCTATCCCCATATATTTTTGTGTTATGTATTGAACGTCTTTCTCACTTAATTAATCTGTTGGTTGAGCAGGGGGATTGGAGGCCAATTCAGCTCTCTCGTAATGGCCCAAAGCTGTCTCACCTCTGCTTTGCGGATGACATAGTGTTTGTTTGCGGAAGCAACTATTGATCAAGTTAACATCATCTCGAGTTGTCTCTCCTCCTTTTGCGGAAGTTCTGGCCCAAGCTATCAACAAGGAAAAAAGCAGGATATTCTTCTCTTTCCAATGTGGGGACCGATGACCGTAATAACATTTGCCAAGGTCTTGGTATCCTGGAAACCAAGGATTTGGGCAAATATTTGGGAGTGCCTCTGCTTCATTCGAGAGTTTCCAAGAGTCATTTTAATCACATTCTGGAGAAGGTTCACAAAGGCTTAGTTCGTGGGAAAATCAATTCCCTCTCCTTTGCGGGTCGGCTTACGCTTGCTCAGTCTGTTCTTCAAGCAATTTCGTCGTACTCAATGCAAACAATGGTGCTCCCCAAATCTGTTTGCTTGAAGCTGGATCAAATCACCAGAAGATTCATCTGGGGGGAGACTGCGCATAACCGGAGAATTCACACTGTTAGTTGGGATAAGGTTTGCTGCCCCAAAATCCATGGGAGGCCTGGGCCTTCGTCATTCTGCTTTAATAATGATGCATTTACCATGAAGATGGCCTGGAGGCTCATCACTCACAAAGATGACCTTTGGGCTCGTGTGGTTCGAAACAAATACGGTTGCGGATTGGAGCTCCTTCCTACTATTCGTCATAAAGCCTGCTCTTCTAATTTGTGGCGTGGTATTGTTAATCAATGGTCTAAGATTCAGGATAATCTATCGTGGCGTATCAATTCGGGCCGTATTTCCTCCTTTTGGAAAGATACATGGATTCATTCGTATGCTTCTCTCATCAACTTGGTGGACTTCTCCATGATCGATAATTCTGCGGCTAGAGTTGCTGACTATCTTGGGGAAGATGGTGATTGGGACTACCAACGCCTTCATGGTGTTCTTCCCCCTGAAGTTTTCTCCAAAGTTGTTCAGATTTTCTCCCCCTAATGATATTAGAGGTGATGACATTATCAGCTGGAAGGCTACCCCCGATGGATCCTTCACGGTGGCATTTGCATACGGGTTGCTGGCTGAAACCCATCGTGCCTTGCTGACCAACTATGAGCGCTGGAGTCGCCACCTGTCCCCCTCTGCCGCGTGTCCAAGATGCCCGGATACAGAGGAATCGTTGTTGCATGCATTTCGTGACTGTCCGTTAGTTCAGAAGCTTTGGCTGCGTCTTGTCCCTGGGAGACTTCGAGCTCACTTTTTTCAGCTGCACTGGAAGGAGTGGCTTTGGTTAAATCTAGTTGGTAGCGCAAAGAGCAACCACGCTGTCATTTGGAAGCTGTGCTTTGGTTGTGGTTTTGGATCAACTCTGGTTACTAGAAATAACTAGTTTTGATGGTTTGTCTATCTCAGAAAATGAGTGTTGGCATAGTATTCTCCATAAGATTCAAGATATTCAACTTGCGTTCGGGATTGGTCAGAATATCCCTCCTGATCGGCTAATAATTTTGAGATTTTCATCAAATGGATCCCTCCTGAAGCTCCTTGGGTGTGAAACTCAATACCGATGGTGCGTTTAGAACCTTCCTCAAATAAAGCTGGTGTGGTGGCGGTTCTCCGAGATCATTTGGGATCTTTCCATGGTGCCTTTTGCTGCATTTGCTGGTGACTGTCCTATCTTATTGGCTGAGCTCCAGGCCATTCTTTTTGGGTGTGCACTTTTGAGTAACCATGGTCTATCCAAAGTGATCATTGAGTCTGACTCTGCTTATGCCATCCGGTTTAATTTAAATATGATTGTCCTTCTTCCCACTGTCACTTTGATATTGTGAGGAAATCAAGCTCTTGGCTCGTGCTATCCCGGATCTCCTTTGGAGTCATACTAAAAGAGAAGGAAATTTTCTTGCTGATGCTCTTCTCTAAGTATTGCTATTAGTAGTAGAAAGTCTTCACATGAATTTTGTAGTGTTCCTGACTTTGCCTTAGGGCGTTATCAGCTGATGCTGCTGGTATCTGTTATAGGAGGCGAAATCTGAGTTTAGGTTTCTTTTGGGGGCGTGTTGCCCCCCACAATCACCAAAAAAAAACCAAGTGGCAAGTGCATGTGTGTGTGGTTTGAGAATGATATTTTTTATATCTTTAGATATATTTATGATATTTACACATGAAATTTTTATGATTCTAGAGAGTTAATTATTCTAACTAATGAAACTATTTTTTAAATTTTAGATCAAGAAACATGCATAAATACTTTAAAGTATATAGTATAACTCGTTCAACATGCATGTGCCATGCATAGTGTGTGTATATATATATTTAAATGATAAATATTTTAATAAAAATATATTTAATTATTGAAATGTTATATATTTTCATAATCATGTTTAGTATGTATAAATTACTAGTATATTAACCGTGTAGGTAATACGTGGATAAATAATTTTTATTTAATTAAAAAATAATTTTGAACTATTTTTAATTTTAAATTCTAATAATATATTATATTTATTATTAAAATATAATTTACATTATTATTTGATAATAAGATATGATAAAAATTTAAATCTATAAAGATTTATAAAGATAAGAATAAAGATTTATATATTAAAAAAGATTGAAATAGAAAAAATAGGATAAGATTTTGAATCTTAATAAATTTTAAAATTCTAGAAGCATGAAGAAGCTTCTAAAGAACTTCAAATGAAGATATTTAGAAGGGAGATTCACTTTAAGAGAAGATTTCAAGAACAAAGCAATAATAGCACTTTATGCTCAAGACATATCAACTGTGGAACCTCAAATAGTTCACAGAAGCATGAGAAACATCTGCAGTTCATCAGAAGCAGAATTCTGCAGAAACGCACATTAACAGAATTCTGCAGAAGCAACATACACATATGAATTCTGCAGAAGCAGCAATTAAGGCAAAAAATAAAATGATTCTTCTAATGATTTAGCTGAGTTACAGAAGTCAACATACACTTGAAATAATCCAGAAATCTTCCTCAGCTTATCCACAGAAGCATAGGTGAAGAAATGAGCTAGTTTTGCTGTCTGCAGAAGCAAGTTCTGCAGAAGCACAAAAGACAGTCAACTGGACAGCTGTACCTGTCAGCTTTTGCAGCTGTACCTGAAAGAACTGTCAATACAACAGCTGGACCATCTGAGGCTCATTCCAACGGCTACAAAGCTCCTCACCTATAAAAGGAGGTGCTCTCTTCACATTGAGACACACCTCTCTCTCCAGAAGCATAAAACAATATCTGGTCTTACATTGCCAGCTTCTGGAACATTTTTTCTCTCTCCTCAGTTTTTCTCTCATTGTTTAATATACATTGTTGAGGGGGTTTTGCTCACTAGAAGCTGCTGCTGCTGTTCTGATTGTAATCTAGTGAGCTTTGTGAGATTTGTGTACTTTACCTTTGTAGCTTTGTGCTTCTACTGAGTCAGAGAGATTGGTTGGCTGTAAAATCTCTTGTGACTGATCAGGTGAAGTATTTGAGAGGTTGTAAAGGCTCAAGTGTGAGCCTGTGAGAGATTGGGATCTGCAGAAGCAAGTTCTGCAGATTTCAGGTTCTGTGCTTCTGCAGAAAGTACTGTAAGAAGACAGAACTTGTTTCTAAGTGTTTGGTGTTTCTGAAAGAAGCCTGAAGAGGCTGTGGGAAAAGAATACTAGTGGTAGTGTGTACCCAAGGTTGTAATTGAGTTTGGTTAGTGAGAAAATCCTACTTGAGGTAGGGACTGGATGTAGCCTTTGGTTGGAAAAGGTGAACCAGTATAAATCCTTTGTGTTCTCTTCTTTTCCTTACACTCTTAGTTATTGCATGATCATAAAAAGATTTTAAAAGCTACCTAATACCTAAGTAAGTGTTAACTTAATTGATTCCATCAAAGGAATCCTATTTTCAGCATAATAAGCATTATACTTAAAATTAACCTTTTGGGAATCCATCTTCTGATAAAAGCCAAGAACTTACCTTGAGCAGAATTTTATTAGAAGATAACTTGCAGAATTTTAAAAAGGAATCACAATTCAACCCCCCTTCTTGTGATCCAACCATTTACTTCAATTGGTACCAGAGCTTGCCTCTTGGGTTGAACTCACTTAACAGTGAAAGAGGAAAAAGATCAAGGGAATGGCAAACCATGGAGCTGCAATGTTTATTCCAGAAGGATCATCAACAAACAGACCACCAGCATTTAATGGAAAAGACTATTACTATTGGAAGGACAGAATGAAACTGTTTTTGGAATCCCAAGATATTGATCTATGGGATATCATAGAAACTGGAAATTACATTCCTACTGCAAGAAGAACCAGAGTTCTGGGTCCTCTCACAGAAGGTGACTTCGAAGTGGTTGAAGAAGCACCAAAGCCAAAACCTAGAGAAGAATGGACACAAGATGACAAACAAAGGTATCTTCTAAACTCCAAAGCTAAATTTTTTCTTCTTTGTGCATTAAGTAGAAGTGAGTATGATAAGGTTTGGCTGCAATACAGCAAAAGAAATATGGGATACCTTAAGAATTGCTCATGAAGGAACAGACCAAGTAAAAGAATCTAAAATCAACATTCTAATTCATCAATATGAAATGTTTAATATGATTGAACATGAATCTATAGATGAAATGTTCAGTAGGTTTACTATCATTATAAATGATTTAAAATCTCTTGGAAAAAGCTATTCTAACCAAGAACAAAGTAAAAAATACTAAGGAGTCTCCCAAGAATATGGAGACCAAAAGTCACAGCAATTCAGGAAGCAAAGGATCTAGCAGTACTCAAGCTAGATGAGCTTCTTGGCTCTCTAAAAGTTCATGAACAGGAGCTCATGGATGAATTGCCAAGGAAGGACAAATCAATAGCTCTAAAAGCAAATACATCCAGAAGAAGTGTTTCTGCAGAAGATAAACCTTCAGAAACAGAATCATCATCTTCTGAAAATGATGATGAACTAGCCTTCATATCTAAAAGAATACAAAGGCTAATTAGAAGAAAAGGCAAAACCAAGAAATTCTTCAATTTCAAGAAGGAAGGATCTAAAGGAGAAAACAGTAAAGGTCCTATCATCTGCTATGAATGCAACAAACCAGGACATATAAAGGCAGAATGTCCACAGCTGAAAGAATCAAGGCCATTCCAGAAGAAGAAGGCTATGATGGCTACATGGGATGATTCTGAAAGCTCTACAGAAGAAGAAGATAAAGTAGAAACTGCACATCTATGCTTCATGGCTGGAGAAGCTGAAGAAGATGAGGTAATTACCTATACTCCTTCTGCATATAAAGAACTTGAAGATGCTTTTGAAAATCTGTTATCTGACTCACACACACTTGCACAAAAATGTGCTTCTCTTAAAGAACAATTAGTAAAATCAAAAGAAGAAAATGACAAGCTTTAGAGAAGATAACAGGTTAATTAAAACCAATTATTGTCTTCAACAATCTCATTCTAAGTTATCTGAACAAATCAAGAATGTAAGAAGCAACTCTGCAGAAGCAGAGAAAACTGCAGAACTACAGAAGGAAAATATGCTTCTGCAGAAGAAGATTGATGAACTTCAGAATGATTTATGCAAGTTTGTTAACAGCACTCATAACCTAAATCAATTGATAGGAAGCAGTAGGGAAACTACTGATAAAAGAGGATTAGGATTCACTTTAGACAAAAACACAAAACACATAAAACAGTTTTTGTCCCAGCCAAAAGGAAACCTCCTCATTGCTCTTGGTGTAACAGATTTGGACACTATGATCAAAACTGTTACAAAAGAAATAGGAGTACCAGAAGAAAGGTATCTAACATCCAAGGACCCAAGAAAATTTGGGTACCTAAATCATTATTGTTTTCTGATGTAGGGACAAAAAGATCCAAGAAGAAAGAGCTATGGTTCTTGGACAGTGGCTGCTCCAGACACATGACTGGAAACAAGAGCAAATTCACTCAACTCCACATGATAGAAGGTGGAACAGTAACATTTGGAGACAACAACAAAGCTCAAATCAAAGGTATTGGAAAGATAGGTATGCAAGGTTCTACCCAAATTAATAATGTATATATGTGAAAGGGTTAAAACATAATCTTCTTAGCATAAGTCAGTTATGTGATAGTGGCTATGAAGTTATGTTTCAACCTACATTCTGTGAGATTAGAGAATCATCTACTAAAAGGATATTGTTTTCAGGCATTAGAAGCAAAAATCTATATAGCATAAGTCTAGAGAACTCCCAAATCAAACCTGCTTTGCTTCTTTTGAAAATGAAAATGGATTTGGCATAGAAGAGTAGGTCACTTAAACATGAAGACCATTTCTAAGTTATCCAAACTAGAACTTGTCAAGGATTGCCAAAACTAAGATTTGATAAAGATAAAATGTGTGAAGCATGTGTAAAAGGAAAACATACCAAATCAGCTTTCATCCTAAAATATAATAACCACCAAAAGAACACTAGAGTTACTACATATTGATCTTTTTGGTCCTACTAAAACACCTAGCTTGGGAGGAAAGAAATATGGGCTTGTATAGTAGATGATTACTCTAGATTCACATGGGTTTTGTTTTTAGCTACTAAGGATGAAACTTTTGAGTCTTTCAAGATCTTTCTCAAGAAAGTTCAAAATGAAAGAAACAAAAGGTAGCTTCTGTAAGAAGTGACCATGGAGGGGAATTTGAAAACTACTTTTTCAAAACTATTTTGATGAAAATGGAATTTCTCACAACTTCTCTGTCCTAGAACTCCACAACAAAATGGAGTTGTAGAAAGGAAAAATAGAACCCTTCAAGAAATGGCAAGGACTATGTTAAGTGATAGTGGTATTCAAAAATACTTTTGGGGAGAGCTGTCTCCACTGCATGCTACATACTTAACAGAGTTTCTATCAGAAGCATCCTTAATAAAACTCCTATGAACTGTGGAAAGGAAGAAAACCCAACATTGCTTATTTTCACATATTTGGAAGTGAATGTTACATATTAAACAATAAGATAACCTTGAAAATTTGATGCTAAATCTGAAAAGGGAATATTTCTTGGGTATTCTATCACTTCCAAAGCATATAGAATCTATAACCTCAAGAATCAACAATAGAAGAAAGCATGCATATTATTTTCAATGATGCTAACTCTCCTTCTCAAGCATGTGACAAGCAAGATTCTGATGATGAAAGTCAGCCAAAGAATATGCCCTGAAAATCACAGCTCTACAGAAAAGTGTGAATCTGCAGAAGCTGCAGATCCTACAGAAGTGTGGGCTTCTGGAGAAGATTCTGACTGTCAGAAGCAGAATCTGCCCAGAAGCTGGAAATCTGTAACTTACCATCCTCATAACCAAGTATTGGAAATGTTGAGGAAGGAGTAAGAACAAAACACAATTAACAGGAACAAATGACACTGCTTTCTCTCTCAAGTTGAGCCAAAAAATGTACAAGAAGCACTTGATGAAGAATCATGGGTTGATGCCATGAAAGAAGAACTATCAGTTTGAGAAAAACAGGTCTGGACTCTTGTGCCTCAACCAAATCACACCATAATTGGCACTAAATGGGTATTCAGAAACAAAATGAATGAAGAAGGTAAGTTAGAAAACAAAGCAAGGTTAGTAGCTCAAGGTTACAACAACAAGAAGGTATTGATTTTGATGAAACTTTTGCTCCAGTAGCTAGATTAGAAGCTATTAGAATCCTTCTTGCTTTTGCTGCATTTAAAAACTTTAATCTCTATCAAATGGATGTGAAAGTGCTTTTTAAATGGTTTCATAAATGAGGAGGTCTATGTACATCAACCTCCTGGTTTTGAAAGCAAAAAGTATCCTAACCATGTTTTCAAACTAACCAAAGCTTTATATGGTTTGAAACAAGCCCCTAGAGCTTGGTATGAAAGGCTAAGCACTTTTCTTTTGCAAAATCAATTTTCAAGAGGTCAAATTGACACCACTCTTTTCAGAAAAACATTCAAGAAGGATCTTCTCATAGTTCAAATCTATGTTGATGATATTATATTTGGATCCACTAATTTAAAAATGTGTGAAGAGTTTTCTGATCTTATGAAAGGTGAATTTGAAATGAGTCTCATGGGTGAATTGAAGTTCTTCCTAGGACTTCAAATCAGACAAGAGAAGCATGGTATCTTCATAAATCAAGAAAAATACACTAAAGATCTATTAAAGAAATATAAAATGGAAAGTTCAAAATCCATGGGGACACCTATGCATCCCTCTGCTGTCTTAAACCTAGATGAAAATGGTAAACATGTTTCTGAAAAGGAATACAGAGGAATGATAGGATCCTTGCTATACTTAACTGCCAGTAGACCTGACATTCTTTACTCTGTAAGTCTATGTGCAAGATTTCAATCCTGTCCCAGAGAATCACATGTTGCAGCTGTGAAAAGAATTCTTAGATATCTTGCTGGAACTACAAGTCTTGGATTATGGTACAAGAAAGGCACAGATTTTGAGCTCACAGGTTATTGTGATGCTGATTATGCTGGAGACAAATTGGACAGAAAAAGTACTAGTGGAAGCTGCCAATTTCTTGGAAAATCATTGATCTCTTGGTCTTGCAAGAAGCAGCCCACAATAGCCTTGTCCACTACAGAAGCAGAATATATATCAGCAGCAAGCTGCTGTTCTCAAATGTTGTGGATTAAACATCAAATGGAGGACTATTGCTTAAGGTACACCAATATCCCTATATTCTGTGATAATACTAGTGCAATTAACTTGTCTAAAAATCCAATCCAGCATTCTAGATCTAAGCACATTGACATTAAACATCACTTCATTAGAGATCATGTCCAGAAGCATGACATTGAATTGAAATTCATTGAAACTAAGCTTCAATTTGCTGATATATTCACAAAACCTCTTGTGGAAGATAGATTTGTATTTCTTAGAAATAAAATTAATATGAAGAACCTTGATGATTAATGTCTGTGTTTGTTGATTAACAAAAGAACATCTAGAAGATCCATTAGCTGCAGAAGCACTAAACTGTAAGGATCACAGTTGCATATACTGCTTCTGGAAAGTGAAACTATCACTTCTCCTTCTGCAGAAGCAAAGCTAAGAGAGCTTTACAGAAACATCCCTCCTTCTGCAGAATCTGCATGAAAAGATGCTAAGAGATAAATTCTCAGCTTCTGATATCATCATTCTTCAAGGATCTAAGGCAAAAATGCTTCTGTTAAACCACTTAGCTAGAAAAACGTGAAACAGTGATTGTTGACTAACTAAAGAGTGGATAGTCACATCACATATGCTGGGAAATGTCCTTGTCTGGGCACAACATTGTTTATCCCTTCTATGCAAAGTCAAACTACATCCATAGCCTTTTTCAAGAGCTACAAAAGGAATATGGAAAGCTAACTTTTGTCTCTAGCTGAAAGAGTACAAAGTAGTTGTTGCATAATTAGGGAAATTTAAAGCAAATGACCGTTGGTCATTAACCAACCCCTAAAAAGCTGCGCACACACATCTCCTCTCTCTCTTCCTCTCAAAAGAAACAACGGCTAGTTAGCTTCCCTTTTAAAATACCTCTTAGCTGAGAAAGACATCCTCATTCTCCTCCACGATAAACTCTCCTCAACTCTGTCACATTCTTCTTCCTCTGTTTCTAAGCTCCTCGCCCTCATGAGAATTAAGCAAGTTGCAATGGAAAAGAAAGACCACTCCTCTTCAGAATCTGAAGACTTCATCGTAATGGGAAATGAGATTGTGCCCTATGAAGATCCAGAAACAGCTGAATCCCCTGCACTCAGTCAATCCACAGAGCAAGTCTCTGTTTCTGCTGAACCTCAATCCCAAACAGAACCCCAAGACTCTGAACCTCATATCATATCCCAAACTGAACCAGAACCACAACCTAAGCCTTCACCCTCAAAGCTTCCTACTACACCAAAGCCTTCTGTGAAAACCATCTCTAAAGAACCAGCTCTCTCTGTAGTCTATGTTAGAAGGTCAGATAGGAACAAGGCTAGCTTCAAAACCATAGGAAATGACCCCAATAAACCCATAGAAATAGACCCTCATTCAGCTACTCCTCCATCTCACACAGCTGCTTCTCCTCTCAAAAATGAAAGCCCCAAAGCTGACAAAGGAAAGGAAGTATGCTCAAATCAAGCTATGGAGGAAAGCAACTCTTCAGAAGCATCACTTGACTCCAATCATGATCTCTTTGAAGATGAGAAACTGCTGAAAATCTTCAATGAAAAATGGGAATGGAAGGCTGTCATTCCTGGGAAAATATTTCTAATCAAAGAAATCAGAAAGTGTGGATGGGACATTGGACACTTTGTCCAAAAACAAGATTGGGGTGATTATCTTCTCATGAGGGAGCCAATCTATGAGAGACTGGTGAAAGCATTTTATGCTTCTGCAAGTCAGTATAAAAGTGATGGCAATTCCTTGGTTGTAGAAATCAAAGGAGCAACAATGGTGATCACAGCTGAGACCATTGCAGAAGCAATTGGATGTGAAGATGATCATCCTCATCTATATGATGACTGGTTTTCTGCTGCTGACATAACTAAGGAAGAAGTCAAGAAAAAAGTCTTCTTAAACTCCTCCTCTCAGCCTCAATCAAGCAAACTAATACCAATCTGTAGACTGTTTCACAAGCTGTGCTGCTACTCCATCTTACCAAGAGCTGGAACTCTAGAAAAGGTCACAGACCATGACTTAATGGTTATTTACCATCTTCTCTCTGGTAAATCATTTTCCTTACCCTACCTCATCCTTAGAAGCATGATCTCATCCGCAAACCCCCAAAGGGCATATGCAAGCCTGCCCTATGGGATGCTACTCACCAGAATCTTCAGACAGAACAATATCTCCCTAGAAGATGAAGCCTCCAGTAGAAACTACAGCTTCTTTGGGAAGATAAATGTTCAAAGGATGCTGATCAAGAAGCCTGAGCCATCCAGTGATTATTCAAGCCCAAGTGAGGAAGAGGAAAGCACTGCACCTAGGACAAAGAAGAAAAAATTCCAGACCTTCTCCAGAAAGAGGAAAGGTATCTCTGTCAGTACTTCTGAAGCCTCTGAAGAACCCTCAACCAAGAATCCAAAAATCTCTTCTCCTACTCCAGAAATATCTGCTAAATCCTCATCTTCCACATCACTATCATTGGACCCTATCATGGATGAAGAAGCTGCTTCACAACCCAAGTCTACTTCAACAGAAGCACCATTAGAAGAAGATCCTCAAGAAACTATCAGTGCTTCTGCAGAAGGTATGGCAGTTGACACACTGGCCCATCTTGCTCAAGGCTCCCCATACTCCCCTCATTCACCTCAGATTGCTTCTCCAGAACATTCTCCTTCCCCAATGAAAACTCTTCCAGATGAAGAAGCACCAGAAGTTGAGAAACAAGCAGAAGAAGCACAGAAAACAGCAACTGCTTCTGCTCCTTCCTTGGGTACATTTGGAACTGATATGGTAATCAGTTCCTTGCTACTCCATAATGGATTCTGTTACCTGCTGCTGCACCAATTATGGATAATTTCCTGCTATTCTTCACATCTTTCCTCATGAACACTTTCATCCAGCAACTGAGCAGTGAAACCTGCAAGAGCCTGCTGCTCCAAAACCCTGCTGCTACTTCTGGTGAACCTTCTCAAGCTGCTTCTCCTTCAAAATCCATGGAGAAGAATATCCAGAAGCTCAAGTCTGACATGAAGAACGTTCAAATGTGAACACTCTCCAAAACACAGTAAATGAATGATTGAGAGGTTCACACAACATCAGTTTTGGTCAACAATTTGTGCTTCCTGTCATAGCACCTCAGTCCTCCAATGCCTTTCACAGTTTCAGCCCCCACAGAATCTGCTTCAGCCTTCTACCTCTTCATCATCTGATCACTCCTCCCCATCCAAGTGATTAATGATGATCCTGCTTCTCTCCATACATTCCCTTAGGTTGTTTTGATTGATGACAAAGGGGAGAAGTAGTACTAGGAAGTTAAGGCTAAATTTTAGGGATCAGGGCTGATACTTGGCTGATTTTTTTGTGATCTGACTGTGATCAATATCATTTTGATGTACTTCTGATTAATCATGAATTATGAATGACAAAAGATGTTTTTTGATGCATATTGATATTAGTTGCTGCATATTCATATGTTTGTTGATTATACATGCTTCTGTTGCAAATTAATTGATCCAAATTACAACTCTTTCATACAATTTGCAACTATAATAAATGCCAACATTCAGGGGGAGTTTGGTATCAAAAATCAGAATTATCTAAGCAAATTTGAATAAGTTGTCATCATCAAAAAGGGGGAGATTGTAAGGTTCAAATATCCCCTCAAAGTGGTTTTAATCATGACAACCAAATCAAATGGAACTTAGTATAATTCTGATTTCAAAGAAGACTAATCATTTTCATTTGAGTATGTATCCAGAAGCAACAGGTCTAATCTTGAAGAAGGAGAAATATGAGAAACATAAGAAGCATGAAATACATGAGAAATTTCATTCCAATAACTAGCAGAAGCAGCAAACTAAAAAGGAATGACAAATCTGTGAAGGACAACTTGAAATTAAAATGAGTAAATTCAAGATAACTCATTCAAAGTAATCAGAAGCTGTTAAGCACTTCTCATATCTTCTAGAAGCATGAAGAAGCTTCCAAAGAACATCAAATGAAGACATATTAGAAGGGAGATTCACTTTAAGAGAAATTTCAAGAACAAAGCAATAATAGCACTTTATGCTTAAGACATATCACTGTGGAACCTCAAATAGTTCACAGAAGCAATGAGAAACATCTGCCAGTTCATCAAAAGCAGAATTCTGCAGAAAACAGCACATTAACAGATTCTGCAGAAGCAACATACACATATGAATTCTGCAGAAGCAGCAAATTAAGGCAGAAAAATAAAATGATTCTTCTAATGATTTAGCTGAGTTACAGAAGTCAACATACACTGAAATAATCCAGAAATCTTCCTCAGCTTATCCAAAGAAGCATAGGTGAAGAAATGAGCTAGTTTTGCTGTCTGCAGAAGAATAGAAGCAAGTCCTGCAGAAGCACAAAAGACAGTCAACCTGGACAAGCTGTACCTGTCAGCTTTTGCAGCTTGTACCTGAAAGAGAACCTGTCAATACAAACACAGCTGGACCATCTGAGGCTCATTCCAACGGCTACAAAGCTCCCTCACCTATAAAAGGAGGTGCTCTCTTCACATTGAGACACACCTCTCTCTCCAGAAGCATAAAACAATATCTGGTCTTACATTGCCCGCTTCTGGAACATTTTTTCTCTCTCCTCAGTTCTTCTCTCTCATTGTTTAATATACATTGTTGAGGGGGAGTTTTGCTCACTAGAAGCTGTTGCTGCTGTTCTGATTGTAATCTAGTGAGCTTTGTGAGATTTGTGTACTTTACCTTGTAGTTTTGTGCTTCTACTGAGTCAGAGAGATTGGTTGGCTTGTAAAATCTCTTGTGACTGATCAGGTGAAGTATTTGAGAGGTTGTAAAGGCTCAAGTGTGAGCCTGTGAGAGATTGGGATCTGCAGAAGCAAGTTCTGCAGATTTCAGGTTCTGTGCTTCTGTAGAAAGTACTGTAAGAAGACAGAACTTGTTTCTAACTGTTTGGTGTTTCTGAAAGAAGCCTGAAGAGGTTGTGGGAAAAGAATACTAGTGGTAGTGTGTACCCAAGGTTTGTAATTGAGTTGGTTAGTGAGAAAATCCTACTTGAGGTAGGGACTGGATGTAGCCTTTGGTTGGAAAAGGTGAACCAGTATAAATCCTTTGTGTTCTCTTCTTTTCCTTGCACTCTTAGTTATTGCATGATCATAAAAAGATTTTAAAAGCTACCTAATACCTAAGTAAGTGTTAACTCAATTGATTCCATCAAAGGAATCCTATTTTCAGCATAATAAGCATTATACTTAAAATTAACCTTTTGGGAATCCATCTTCTGATAAAAGCCAAGAACTTATCTTGAGCAGAATTTTATTAGAAGATACTTGCAGAATTTTAAAAAGGAATCACAATTCAACCCCCCTTCTTGTGATCCAACCATTTACTTAAAAAATAATACTTGTAAATTGTGTGAGTCTAAAGAAGCTTGAATCAAAATAATATCATTAAAATTGTTTAATGGAAGGAAATTACTATATATTTAGGTTGTGGATTGGACTAGTTCTTAGTAGTTAAGAGTAAACTAGTAATTGCTTGAATGAACATTTTTATTTCTAATCTCTTTTCTATCTTAGCTTGCTTGATCATTTCCTAATTGACACACTAGAGATTAAATTCATGATACTCTAAAGAGGTTTTCAAAGAAGTTTTTCTGCAAATCGGTATTTTGAAACTTATGTCTTAAACCTGTCGAGTATTTTTGTTTTTTGACAAGTAAACCTATCGAGTCTTATGTGTAATGACAAGAGAACAACAATATAGTTTTTATTGGGCCTTCATGACACGACACGCAATTGCACACCAAGACCCAAGGATACTAAGAAGCCTAAATTGTTGGCTTATTTTTACTTTGATTCAACCTACTTAGTATTTGATTTGTTTACAGTTGAGAAAAATTGATTCTAGAAATCAATGATTGAGATGAATGATACACATTTTACGAAGCATGTGTCATTAGTGTAATGACAAGAGAACAACAATATAGATTTTATTGGGCCTTCATGCCACGACACTCAATTGAACACCAAGACCCAAGATACTAAGAAGCCTAAATTGTTGGTTATTTTTACCTTGATTCAACCTACTTAGTGTTTATTTGGTTACAATTAAGTATAATTGATTCTAGAAATTAATGGTTTGAAAAGAATTATACACGTTTTACGAAGCACACGTTGGACGAAAGTGATTTAAAATCAATTCCGCAAAACCATGGTTTTACAATTTCAAACGCCAAAACAAGTGGGCTATTATCCTTTACCATATTTGTGTAGTAGGGGTGTCAAATGGATGAATCTAATGGATTTGGATCATAAGGGATGTATTAGAGCATTAGAGTCTGTTATTTCTGTTAATAGAGTTGTTGCCTTCTGTTAGTAGTTTTTCTTCAGTTAGCTCTCTGTTGTTGTATATATATATATAGCTTTCCATACTTGTATTCTGTAATTCTGAATTCATTCTCTCAATAACAAGAATGCTTTTCCGCTTTTGCGCCTTCTCTATTTCTCTTTTTCTTGTTTTTTCTTACAATGTCAAGATGGTATCAGAGATCGATGGTTGAACAATAGTTCCATCTACAAATTCCATCTTGTTCTTGGATTGTAAGTCCAATTCATAGCACGAGCCCAGGAATGATAATTCTTCCCATCTAGGAGTGGAGTTACAAGAATCAATGAAGGGTTCTCATTTGGATGTATATAGTATGGATTCAAGGGATTGGTAGCAAAATCTGAAAAATTCCGATTCTCCATGAAGGAAGGAGAAAGAAGAAGAGAAACAGAGAAGGTGCAGAAGCGAAAAATCATTCTTGTTATTGAGAGAATGAATTTAGAATTACAAAATACAAGTATGGAAAGCTATATATATACAACAGCAGAGAGCTAACGAAGAAAAACTACTAACAGAAGGCAACAACTCTATGACATAATTAACAGACTCTAATGCTCTAATACCCCCCCTCAGTTAGACTATGAATATTAGAAAGTCCCAACTTAGAGAGAAAAGTTTCAAAAGATGTGAGATGAAGCGGTTTGGTAAATGCATCTGCAAGCTAAGCAGAAGAAGGAACAAGAAGTAATGAATTAGGCCAGATTTGATCTTTTCCCGAATCACATGACAATCAATCTCGATGTGTGTTAGTGCGCTCATGAAAAGATGGATTATTAGGCCTAATACATTTACTTCCTGTTCCTTCTTCTGCTCAACTTGCAGATGCATTTACCAAACCACTTCATCTCACATTTTTTGAAACTTTTCTCTCCAAGTTGGGACTTTCTGATATTCATAGTCCAACTTGAGGGGGGGTATTAGAGCATTAGAGTCTGTTATTTCTGTTAATAGAGTCTGTTATTTCTGTTAATAGAGTTGTTGCCTTCTATTAGTAGTTTTTCTTCAGTTAGCTCTCTGCTGTTGTACATATATAGCTTTCCATACTTGTATTTTGTAATTCTGAATTCATTCTCTCAATAACAAGAATGCTTTTTTGCTTCTGCGCCTTCTCTGTTTCTCTTCTGCTTGCTTTTTCGTACAATGTCAAGAGGATGAATTGAAATAATCCATTAATCCATTAAAAATATTTTATAAAAATTCAATCCATCTATAAACCATTAAATAAAAATCATCTAATCCATCTATTAACAAAAATTTTATGGGTGGATAATATCCATCCATAAATTTTTTTCAAAGAATTTATATTTTAAAATTTATTGTAAAAAATACTTTCTCTCTCCATCTCTAAAGTTCCCATCACCCTTCTTTTTCTCCTCTCTCTCCCTTTCCTCTTTTGTAGGGGCACACAGGAAAATACTAGAAGAGGGTTGAATAGTGTTTATAAACTAAGCGTTTTTATGGAAACCGTTTCGTAAACTAAGTTCAGAAGGATTTCAGGCAATGATTCAGACGATGTCTGAAGCTTTGATCTTTGTTTAAAATTTCAGATGAAGGTTTACAAAAACTTTTCGTAAATCGTTTTCACAAGATTGCTTATAAACTTAGATCGAATTCCCTCTTCTCGTTAGAACAAACTAAAAGTAAAGAGTTAAGGGTAGGAGAATATACTCAGCCAATTTATCCTGGTTCAC
This sequence comes from Sesbania bispinosa, assembly GCA_026901365.1. NCBI lineage: Eukaryota > Viridiplantae > Streptophyta > Magnoliopsida > Fabales > Fabaceae > Sesbania > Sesbania bispinosa. The sequence goes on along the minus strand of QLOH01000349.1, from coordinate 413,474 downwards.
CCACAACCTTGGGCTACATCCAGTCCTCACACACCGTGAGATTTTCCACTAACTTATCAAAGTTACAAGTATTCTTTGTTATCAACTGCCTCTTCAGGCAACACATCAAGTATTCTTCTTACAGAACCTCCCCTTGCTTCTAAGTATTCTTTTCTATCAAGACTCTCCAGGCTCTACAGCAAGTATTCTTTTCTCATAAGTCTCTCCAGGCTCTACAACAAGTATTCTTTTCTCACAAGCCTCTCCAGGCTCTTACAACTGAATAATTACAAATGATTTGAACTTAGAATATAAGTTCTTCCTTCTGGGTGTACAATGAAAATAACAGTGATCTAACACCGGGTTAGAAAGTTGTTCTTGTACATTAAATTCAACATAAGCAGAACTCAGACAGCTTCTTGCTTGTGCATATTTCTGATTTGAAAAAATCAGCTTTACAGCTCTTAAGCTTAGCAGCTTTGCAGTATTCATCTCAGCAACTCTACATTTCTTCAATGTAGCTGCAATTCGGCATGAGCATTTGCGCGTAGGTTCTTTTAACTTTGCAACATTCCATCTTGGATTCATTCATGTGTCATCTTGTTGCATTTTCTGTCTCTATGCCTTTTAGCGTTCACTCATTCTCGCACATGCCTGCACACACAAGTATACAAAAATATATTTTATATATTGGAAGAATAGGTTGGATGATATATGGATAATTGGATTGATTTGTCGCTCATACTTTCTAGCAATGTTTAACGAAAATTAAATAAAAGTTAGGCTTAAATAACTTTTTGGTCCCTGTAAAATATGTGGTTTTTTGCTTTTGGTCCTTATAAAATTATTATTTTCTTTTGATGCTCATAAAATTCAGAAATTTTGAAAGATGTCTTTATTGCCACTTGTCATGCATCCAACCATGCCACATAAGTAATCATGTTGAGGTGGCATATGATGTGGAGTGTCTAGATGACACATCATCAAAAAATGATAATAAGGTTCAAAATAACTGATAAACTAGTTAAAAACCAAAATACTGGTTGGTAGTTTAAAAATAGTTTTTAGGGAAAAGATAGACGTTAAAACTTAAAAGTTAATAATAAAATTAACTTATTGAATTATAAGTGTTTGATAAAATTAGTTGGTAAAGCAACTGATAAATGTAAAATAACCAATATATAAGCTTAATTTCATAATTAATTTTGAATTTCATAAAGTAAATTTTATACACAAATCTATTTAACAAAGTACACTTTAGGCGATCTTTACACTATATAAAAAAAACTACATTTCAGGTAACAGATTTATTTCCCCTTCTCCAAGTTAGAAAATTACCTAAGAAATGCTTATTGTATATTTGAATTAATTTATTTTGCAGTCAAAATATGTTACTAAATAAAATTTTAATGTGTTTTGGGAAAGGAATTGGAATGGTGGTGATGGTAGCTCTAGCTACGTCAATTTTCTCATGCTCCTAGTGCCACTGAGGAAATGCTCAACAGATGGTACACTTCTAAAGACACTTAACTTATCAAGCCATTAGAGTGAATGTGCTCCCTGTTTGGGAGCCATCAAATTCGGCTTCATTAGTCTTTCCTCCTAAGTGAAGGTTACACAATGACCCGATCAATAAATGATACGTTTCATTAGTAATTAGTAGTTTACTAAGGCCAAAACATAAGCTTGAATATGTTGGGGCTTATTTGTCCCAAACTAAAAGGTATAGTTTGTAACTTGTTTTCATATGTAATAGATAGCAATTTTACTATGTACAGTGTACATGTGAACCAATTATGGCTTACACTACAAACGAAAATAAAATAAAGAACTTAATGTCACAAATATTAGTAAATATTCAACATGTCAATGTATATTAGTGTGGATTTGTAGCATTCTACTGCCTTTCTATACTACTTCATAAAATCTAGGCTAAAATATGTTATTGGTCCCCCAAAATATCCCGATTTTTTCATTTGGTCCCCCAAAATTTTTTTTCAAGTGGTCCCCCAATTTTTTTTTCATTTCCGTTTGGTCCCTATGTCAGTGCACCGTTTATTATTTCTGTTAAATGCTTCAGTGGCAGCTTAGCTGGACAAAATAATCATACATGACATGCATATGTGTCTTCTTGTGTGTCCTACATGATAAAATAAGCCTATAGGTGGTGAATCAACGCCTTTTTGTGAGTCACATTGATGAACTCTATAATTGTTTTTTTCATGAAAAGTGGTGATATAAGTCATGTAGGACACATAAGATGACATATATGCATGTCATGTATGCTTATTTTGTCCATCTAAGCTGTCACGCAAGCATTTAACGGAGATAATAAACGGTGCACTAACATAGGGACCAAATGGGAATGAAAAAAAAATTGGGGGACCACTTGAAAAAAAAATTTAGGGAGATCAAATGGGAAAATCGGGATATTTTGGGGACCAAAAACATAATTTAACCTAAAATCTACTCACATAAGAAGGTTTGACCATAACAACAGTTAACATGCAAATAATATAACGTCAAAATTAAATTACTTAAACTGTAACTATTAATATTAATGACAACTATTAATTTTAATTACAGTTACCATCAACTTGGGCATCAAAAGAAAATCTCACTGGAGAGTATACCTCATGGTCAAGTCTCTAAATGTGAAGCAATTCTGGCCATTTGATGCTTAATATCAATTGCCCTGTAATTAATGCATTCTCACTCTCTCCTATTAAGGAACACAAATCCAGATGTTTTGAAACACCCCTCAGTTTCTGTTACTCCTTCTCTGATGGCCCTTGAGACAAATTTCAAAGAAAACTATGTCTCACAGACAATGCATTTGCAAGAAAACTACTTGAATCCCAGCATGAAAGATGAGCTTCCTTTTGGGGCTCCTTCCTCACAGGGTTTCTTGCAAGATTTTAACCATATTGACCAATTTCATGGGAATGGCTCCTCATCCAACAATCCAGTTTTTGGGGTCCAAACTCCAAATTTTGATCCTTTTAATAATGCAACCAGTGAGTGTGCACCCACAGATTTTGAAGTTTATGAGGGCAAGCCTTTTGCTGAGAGCAATGGTAGTGGACATGCTCACATTATGGACAATTTCCAATATGAAGGTTATGGTTTGAACCTGATCCCTGAGAGGAATCAACTGGATATGATGGTTGCAAACCAAAGTTATATGCCCTTTAATCCTCTAGAAACCAAGCCTTTGAATTTTGTTGTACCAGATGAAGTCTCATGCATATCCCCAGCAAACTATTATAAAAGAGTTGACATGAATAAAAACAACAGGGAATCTCCAAACACTAGAAGAACATATAAAGCTAGAAAGAAGTCCAACATAGTGAAGGGGCAATGGACAGTGGATGAAGATAGGTGCATAATTTTATATATAAACTAAAATTTTCCTTTAAATCTTTTGGTTTTCATGCATGGCTATCTAATCTTGTTACATCATTATCTTTTGTTTCACATATAAAAAAACACATATCTGTGTTTTGACTGTTCACTAACAGATTGTTGATTCAACTGGTTGGACAATATGGAGTAAGGAAGTGGTCTAATATTGCTCAAAAGTTGCCTGGGAGAATAGGGAAACAATGCAGAGAACGGTGGCATAATCATTTAAGGCCTGACATTAAGGTTCCAATTTGTTTGTCTGTCATATAAAATATAAATTAATAGAAATACACTTCTCAATACTGGATAGTGTGTTTGTTTATCTCAAAATCACGTTTCAAACGTGGATCTGTATCAACTGAGAATATTTCTATTAATTTATCTTTAGTAGTGACTTCTATCCACACTTAAAACGTGATTTTGGGTTAAATAAAAAAACACATTTACTATATATAAATACATGATCAACTAATTCCTCTTAACTCATAAGAATATGCTTTGTCTAGATATGCTCCTTTTATATATACTCTTACAATTACAATTAATGATGAATGATGCCTTCTATTCAACTTTTGTGCCTTTATGGCAGAAGGACATATGGACTGATGAAGAGGATAAGATACTGATCCAAGCTCATGCAGAGATAGGGAATAAGTGGGCAGAGATTGCAAAAAGATTGCCAGGAAGAACAGAGAACTCAATTAAAAACCATTGGAATGCAACCAAGAGAAGGCAATACTCCAAAAGAAAATGTCGCTCTAAGTACCCTAGAGGCTCTCTTCTGCAGGACTATATCAAAAGCTTGAACTTGGACCAAAACCCACCAAGAGAACTTTCGAAAATCATCTTCTGCTAATTATAATACTAATGCCAAGACAAACAATACTAGCACAAGCAAAACAGCACCACCTCAGCCCCAGATTATAGATCAATTTTGTTCCAATGACCGCATGGTGCCAACAAACTTTGACTTCAATGAGGTCCCAGATTTTTGCTTGGATGATAATTTGTTTGAAGAGGGGTGTGGTATAGATTCTTTGCTAGATGATTTGCCAAGTGTTCCTACCATGAATGAGAAAGATTTTGATGGAAAAATTCAATGTGCTCTAACTATGGAGGGAAAGCAAATTGATAAGGGAAAAGGAGCCACGCAAGTTGTGAATCTTGATGAGCATCACTTTGAGGCAGAGATGTCAGAGGAGATGATGGCATCCACTGTGGGGATTGAAGTTAAGAAGGAGATGGATTTGGTGGAGATGATGTGTCATGTTAATGGAAGTATTGATGTCTAAGTCATTCTAAGTATTATTCATGGAGCACTTTACAAGGATGATACTGTGATGGAACTTGGACTTGGTTTTCATTCTGTTACTATTATGCATGAAATAAAGAATACTAGTAATATTATAATTATATTTTATGATAAATAAAGATAACAATAAAATCTCGACTCGTGTTTGTTTGAGTTGAGAAAGTAGTACATTTGAAGTTTTCAACCAACAAAAACATTAAACAAACAAAAAATAGAGTATTTTGTCAGTTTTTATTTCACAGATTCTGTAAAATTGTATGTTTACATTGATATTGACAGTCTTAAAAACGCAACAGCATTTTGCATTTGTGGGTTTGAGTGTTTTTGGACTAAATCGTCCGTCACTGAAAGATTTAGATTAAGTAACGTTAATTCTTTAAAGATAGAAATTGTATTTTTTTTTGTCATTATAAGATGAAAAATTGTTAATTTAATTCTTAAAAAATAAAAAATTATTCAATTTAATTCTTATCATATTTTGATTAACGTGAATTTAATTCTTAAAAATATTAAATTGAGTGAATTTTTTTAATGGTGAAAATGTAACTTCTATTTTTCAAAGATTAATATAATTTATTCTAAATTTTTCAGAGACCAAAATGATGATTTGCTTTAAAGAGGGTGTGTTTGGGTTAGTAAATGCATACTTAAATGATTTGATTTTATTAAATTAATTTTACTTAAACACATGTTTGAAATGATATAGTTTATATTTAGATATTTTTCTCTAGAAAGTATGTTTGCAAGTATAAATTTTTCATTTAAATTTACATTTAGACATCATAAATTTTAAATTACATTTACATCTTTAAACATGATTTTGAGTACCTGCTTCCACGGTCATCCAAATGAGATCGAGGAACACAAGTCTTTAAATCACATTTATTACATTGCATGTATTTTCCGTATGGAGGAACACAAGCCTTAGAATGAGATGGATTTTTCGGGCCCGTTTGGTGCACAGAATAAGGGACAGGATATGATAATTTTATCCTATCCTGTCACTTATCATCTGTTTGTTGCACCAACATGATATGATAACTTTATCCTGTTGCTGATCCTATCCTATTATTCTAGTGTAATTCTTATCCTGAGGGGGAGCTGGGTTAGGGAGTGATAGGATAGGATAGGATAAGATAAGATAAAAAATTCTTTCCTCATTTATCCTCTCTTTCTCCTCTCTCCTCCTTCTCTCTCCTCTATCTCCCCCTCTTTCTCTCTCCTCCCTCTCTCTCCTCTCTCTCTCTCTCTCTCTCATTCTCTCTCTCCTCCTTCATCTCTCCTCTCCCCCCTCTTTCTCTCTCCTCCCTCTCTCTCCTATCTCTTTCCCCTCTCTTCCTCTCTCCTCTCTCCTCTCTCCTCTCATTTATCCTCCTCTTTCTCTCTCTCCCCCACTTTCTCTCTCCTCCTCTCCCCCACTTTCTCTCTCCTCTCTCCCCTTCTTTCTCTCCTCCCTCTCTCTCCTCCTCTTTCTTTCCTCTCCCCCTATTTCTCTCTCCTCCCCCCTTCTCCTATCCTCTCTCCTCTTTCTCCCCCCTCTCTCCTCCCTCCTCTCTTTCCTCTCTCTCTCCTTTCTCTCTCTCATTTCCCTCTCTCCTCCCTCTCTCTCTCTATAATAACGGCTTTTTGTGGTAATTTTGATATTAATTTTAATATTTTTAAATTTTTTTTGTAAAATAAATTTAAATATTTTTAATAAAAAAAAAATTTTATTTATGTGTGCTTGCTAAAAAGCAAAAAAAAAAAAATTTGTAATAAGGGTAATTTTGTCATTTTAATACTCTTTATATCCTATCCTACCATAATTTGTCCATCTCAAACGTAGGATAGGATAAAATAATCATATCTGTCTTCTTATCCTAGTGTACATCAAACATAGGATAGGATAAGAGCTTATCCTGCTCTTATCCTATCATGTCACTATCCAACTCTCCTATCCTATCATATCCTATCATGTGCACCAAACGGGCCCTTCAGTTCTATGCAACTTCTAGCTGGTTGGGGACACAGGAAATAAACAGAATATTCAATCAAATTATCATTATTTTTTAACCATTTATATATTTTTTTCAAAATCATTCTTTAATTATTGAAAGTCATTATAATCTTTTTTTTTCACTTCATTAATAGGAAAAACAACTTTGATTAATTATCTTCAACAATCTTCATGAGAGAGAGAGAGTTTAAAAATTTAATTTACAATATTACTAGGAGAACAAGGCAAAATTCTCAAGACTAGGGGGAGTATTAACTTTTAAATTTTATTTTCATTTTTTATATCTTCTGTACTCCCCTGGTATTTGGGCTGACTAATAAGCCCAAAGGGGAGATCTACACCCTCTTGATTAAGAAGTCTACACCCCCCATACCATGGTCGGACGGTTACCAGAGAAGAAATGACAGAGAAAGCAGGGGTTAGTGGGGCGTAGACGTGGGCAAGATAGACGGTTGAGAAGGCCTAGGTTAAGAGGACACTCAGGGGGCATTGAGCCCTCAGTTCACATTGAAAGTAAAGACATGGGGAGATTCCCCGAGCGAGTACCCTGCCCGATGGAGGAGTCGACCTTTGACACTTTACCGAGAACATTTGGCGCCCACCGTGGGGCGGCGGTAAAACTCTTCTCGCCGACCACTTTCTTTGTCTGTAGATATGGTGACCCGAAGAGCTAATGGAAGGCAACATGAAGCAGAGGGGGAGAGAACTCCTGAGAGGAAGAGGAGAGTAACAATCCGATGTTACGGCAGATTTTGGAGCGTGTAGATCAACTCCAGCAGCAGAATCAAACCCTACAGCAGCAGAATCAAACTCTACAAGCAGCAGAGCCAGTCGTTGCAAACTAGGATGAACGCTCTTACCAGAGGCCGAGCAGAAGATGAAGATATTGAAGACGGGGTTAGGCGAGTTTTATCCGTTTTCTCCAGAAATCGCTGAAGCACAGTTCCCAGCAGACTTCAAGGAACCGAGATTGAAGGATTATGATGGCACTACGGATCCCCAAAAGAATGACCAGTAAGTAGGAAGTAGGAGTAGATTTGTTTTACTGCATCTTTAGGATTGTTTTGGTTGTTCCATTTACTAGATTATAGGTTGTGGTAGACTTTAATGAATGGTAGATTATAGGTTGTGGTAGACTTTAGTTAATGGTAGATTACAGACTGTGGTAGACTTTAGTAATGTTTCGAATTTGTATTAGTCTCTTTGTTTAAAATCTCCATTGTATGATGACTTATTTACTATCAATGGAGTGGTCGACGTAGGTACTCTTTTCTCTTTCACACTGGAAGAGTTTTTAATGAGGCCTACTCGATCTTATATTATTCAAAGTCTACTTGCCTTATGCTTACCAGGGGAGGTGTTATCAACTCAAGAAAGAGTGTTGATAACTCCGCTACGTCGACCTAAGAAAAGGCATCGACTTGAAGATTTTCTAAGTTACGAACTCAGTAAAGAGCATTGGTAACTCTACACTGTCGACCTAATAAAAGGCATCGACTTGAAGACTGTCGACCTAAGAAAGGGCATCGACTTAAAGACTGTCGACCTAAGAAAGGGCATCAAGATGAAGACCATCGACCTAAGAAAGGGCATCGACTTAAAAATTTTTCAAAGTTACCAACTCAATAAAGAGCATTGGTAACCCTACATTGTCGACCTAAGAAAGGGCATCGACTTAAAAAATTTTCTAAGTTACCAACTCAATAAAGAGCATTGGTAACCCTACATTGTCGACCTAAGAAAGGGAATCGACTTGAAGACTGTCGACCTAAGAAAGGGCATCGACATGAAGACCGTCGACCTAAGAAAGGGCATCGACTTAAAAAATTTTCTAAGTTACCAACTCAATAAAGAGCATTGGTAACCCTACATTGTCGACCTAAGAAAGGGCATCGACTTGAAGACTGTCGACCTAAGAAAGAGAATCGACATGAAGACCGTCGACCTAAGAAAGGGCATCGACTTAAAAAAATTTCTAAGTTACCAACTCAATAAAGAGCATTGGTAACCCTACATTGTCGACCTAAGAAAGAGCATCGACTTGAAGACTGTCGACCTAAGAAAGGGCATCGACTTAAAAAAATTTCTAAGTTACCAACTCAATAAAGAGCATTGGTAACCCTACATTGTCGACCTAAGAAAGGGCATCGACTTGAAGACTGTCGACCTAAGAAAGGGCATCGAGTTAAAATTTTTTCTAAGTTACCAACTCAATAAAGAGCATTGGTAACCCTACATTGTTGACCTAAGAAAGGGCATCGACTTGAAGACTGTCGACCTAAGAAAGGGAATCGACATGAAGACCGTCGACCTAAGAAAGGGCATCGACCTGCAGATCGTCGACCTAAGAAAGGGCATCGACTTGAAGACCGTCGACCTAAGAAAGGGCATCGACTTGAAGACTGTCGACCTAAGAAAGGGCATCGACTCGAAAATTGCTAAGTTATCAACTCAATAAAGAGCATTGGTAACTCATAAAAGAGCATTAGTAACCTGTTTATGTCGACCTACTAAAAGACATCAACTTGAAAAATTCTTTAAGTTACTAACTCATGAAAGAGCATTAGTAACCCAGTTATACCGACCTACTAAAATTTTTCTAAGTTGCTTCGTAGAAGCGAAAAATTTTCTAACTTACTTTGTAAAGGCGACTTATCATTTTTCAGTTAGAAAAATAGTTCGGTAGAAACGACTTGCAAAAGGCATTCACAAAGGCTTTTTTAGGCTACGAACGCTCTACAGCAGTTAAAGAGTCAGAATTGAATAAAAAAGTTTAATAGTCAGATTACCTTTCACCTTGACTAGTTCTTTTCATTAATTGTTAACATTCATTAAATCAACAACGTGGGACAATCCCACTGAGATGTTTGATTCTTTAAGCCTCGCGAACTACTCTATGAGTAGGCTTAGGCTTGAGGGACTGTGTACTACCATAGTAGCCGGTCCTACCGAGGTGTTTTGATTCTTTAAGCCTTGCGCACTACTCTACGAGTAGGCTTAGGCTTGAGGGGTTGTGTACTCCCCTACCAATTGGGTCGACCTATGTATTTCTCAAGTTAGTCTAGTAGTCGACATACTTTATTATTTACGCCTTGTGCACTACTCTACGAGTAGGCTTAGGCTCGTGGGGCTGTGTACTCCCCTGGTATTTGGGCTGACTAATAAGCCCAAAGGGGAGATCTACACCCTCTTGATTAAGAAGTCTACACCCCCCATACCATGGTCGGACGGTTACCAGAGAAGAAAGGACAGAGAAAGCAGGGGTTAGTGGGGCGTAGACGTGGGCAAGATAGACGGTTGAGAAGACCTAAGTTAAGAGGACACTCAGGGGGCATTGAGCCCTCAGTTCACATTGAAAGTAAAGACATAGGGAGATTCCCTGAGCAAGTACCCTACCCGACGGAGGAGTCGACCTTTGACACATTACCGAGAACATCTTCATATTATGTGGAACAAGAAAATATTGATAATTACTCCACCTTTATCCTTTCATACCAAAAAAAGTAAGCAAAGATATTTCAAAAAAAAAAGATATTTCAAAATATTAATTTTTAAAAGGTTAAATAGTCATCCAGGTCGAAAAACATAAAAAAAAAATATTAAATATTTATAAAAAAAATTGTAGTGTTTTATATTAAGGAATATAAAAAAATAAAAAAAAATGTTCTTATAAATAGGAATTGTGGGAGTATATTCATTTAATTTATACTATTTCCAAAAAAAAAATATTTATATAAAACTGACAATTATTTTAAAATAGGAGATTTAAGTTGATAAACAAAGAGGTTACTAGTCAGTTAATTAATAAAATAGATTATAAAATGTTGGTCTTTGGGAGTAAATGACCTTGTAACTGCAAACATGTTACCTGTATGAAGAACGTACTTAATAATTAAGATTGCTATAATTAATTTTTATAAAGAAATTTATTGTGTGTGCCTGCGTTTTTAACTCTAGTTATGACCTTAATGAAGTAAATAGGTGTTTTTTTTTTGGTCAAACAATAGGTGTTGTATGCCACTATAAAAAGTAAGGCCAATTTTAGGTGGACCCTCCTCCATTTTGGTCTTTGGTAGAACCATTAATTTTTATGATAATTTTTTTCATTTCTGCCCCATGTGCAGTATGTATCATTCTCTTAAATCCCATCTCATTTCTAGCACAGAGAAATCTCGGTCTCTTCCAGTTCCAAGGGAAGAATAACCTTAGAGCTCCAGATTCTAAAGAAAGGGACAGACAAAAAAAAATCCCAGATACCAGCAAATAAATCCATTATGCAAACCAACAATCCATTATTTGCAAGTTGCGACACACATAAAATCAAAAAGTTGAAAACCTCTTTGTTTTAGACGAAATCAGTTCTTTATTTTTTTTTGGTAGAAGACGAAATCAGTTCTTTTTTTTGGTCAAATACATCACCGTTGAGAAAAACATTCTGCTCTTGAATAATGCCTAGCCATTTTTGTGCTCTAGTAAGAAAAGATTGACGAAAACTAAAATCTTGTGAGCTATAGTTTATGGGAATGGTACGTAGTGATCTTGATTTGGTAAAGAAGAGGCAAAGGATTCCTTCCATGAGGCGGGAGTGTCTCTAAAAATAAAAATGTTGAAGGTTAAAGTTTAAATCTATCCCAATTAACTTTAATTTACCATTTTGTTATCCAGCAAATCTATCTAAGCCATTTAATAAAATGTGTTTGATTTACCCAAAAATCAAATTATAAACGTGGATCGGAGCTAATGATAATAAGAGTGACATTGACTAGCGTTTGTAACATGATTTTAGGGTAATCCTAATCCAAACACACTACAATATATTTGATTTCGATCAAAATTACGTTATAAACTCATATTCATATTTATAATGTGATTTTCTATCAAACCAAAACACATGTACTATTCACTTGCAAATCATTAACGGATAAAATTTAATTATCAGTTAGTAGTACCAAAATGCATACTTAATATTATATGGGTCTTATTAATTACTTTCCTAATACCTGGTTAAGGTAATTTTTATTGTAAACTTTCTATTTGATTGAAATTAAATTAAATTAACTTTTTAAGAGAAAATTTTTATTCATATAAGAGAAGTTTTTAATAAAAATTTTCATTTTAAATTTTTTAAGAGAAAAGCATTAAAATGACCAAAAATTTAAAAAATATAATTGAATTATACAACGTAATTGTGCAACATGATGAGAATTGTGCCCTATGAAAATGAGAATGAAACCGAAAATGAATTCGGTTAAAGTAATTTTATTTGATATATTTTATTTTAACTAATATTCCCATAAAAAGTTTGTCAATTCTTATTAAGTTATTATTATGCGTTGTTAGATTTACATTATTTTAACTAATATTTCCCATTAAAATGACAATATGAGAGAATTGGAATTTGGAACAATATATATTAATTTTTTATTAATATTTAAAAAATTATTATATTAAATTACATAAAAAAATTAATTACATGAGTCAATTATTTGAGGCTTACTATTGAGACTGACATGTAACTTTCCTTAGCCAACTTATCAAGTTAATAGATCTCATTAACGGTCAGAGATCACAGATTGAGGGTTTAGAATGTTTAGGGACAATAAAAGAGGTTAAATATGTTTTTGGTCCTTAAATTTTGACCAGAATTTGGTTTTGGTCCCTAATGTTTTCAAATCATTGAAATTAGTCCCCGTTGTTAGCCTTATATTTAACAGAGTTGACGACAGGGACTAATTTCAATGGTTTGAAGACGTTAGGGATAAAAAAACAACGAAAAATAAAGATTAGGGATTTAGTCCCTAAACTTTCACCCGAATTTGATTTTAGTCCATAATCAATTTTTTCATTATTTTTTATCCCTAAAGTTTTCTAATCAATGAAATTAGTCTCCGCCACATCACCCCTAGATTAGGGACAAAAAACATATTTAACCAAAAAAAAAAGATTTAAAGTACAAATATATTATAATAAAATGTGTTTGTTGAGAATGATACACATTAGTACAGATATATTTTTTGAGAATGATACTAAAGTTTGGATGTGGTAATATAATAAAATGTGTTGATTTACATCAAATTTATTATGTATTTTTCTAATATATTATTTACAGTAAAAAATTTTAATTTGTAGATATTGTACACATGAGTACAGATATATTTGTTCAGATTGATAAGTTTGGATGTGGTAATATAATAAAATGTGTTGATTTACATCAAATATATTGTGTATTTTACTAATATATTATTGTTGGGCACTCAATAAAAAATTCGAAATAAATATGATCGAATGCTGTTGGTCAATTTTTATTCGAAGTAAGAGGTTACATCATTCGAAGTGGCCTAGTCGAGAGCCAAGTAAAAAGGCCAGTATTAATGTTTTGTCGTGTCAATGTTATCTGAATCGAAAAAGGTTCATTTAAATTGCCAGTCGAAATGGCTATAACATACAAAACACTAATACATTAAATATAACTCCTTACAAGGAATTAAAATGACACTTAAGCTATGACGCAAGACCCTAAGTTACCTTGGCAGGTACTTGTTTCGAGCAAAGATAGGCTTCGACGTCTTCTGTTTATTTTCGGTCGTTGGCCTTTGAAAGGGAAGTGGAGCAAATGATTAAATGTGATGAGGGGTAGGAAGTGCTCGAAGGATCCAAAGATTAGGAACAGAGCAGGCATGTGATCTCTGGCCCCATTCCCGGCAAGGGAACCAAAGACGGACAATCTTAAAAGAATCGAAGCCTCAACATGGTCCCTCGAGAGACGCTATTAAAGGAAGCGTAGTTCAAAGGGGAAGTTTCCTCAAGCACTCTTTGTCAACTGCCCAGTAGCCACGTCAACCAAGAGCAGTTACTAAAAGGAGGCAGCAGCGTACATGGAGGAAGAACGTGGGTTACTGCACCCAACCCAGAGGGCAAGAACGGTTATAAGCTATGGCTATATATAGGAGAAGGGGGCTTCAGATCAGGGGTCGGCAACCTGAAAACTCACAAGCACTCTGAAAAAAGCCATAGCATCCACCACAGCGATCACAGGCTACACCAGAAAGCTTCAAGAGAGTAGGGCCTTTATGTAGACCATTTTCTTTATGCTTTCAGTTTTTTTTTATTGATTACTAAGTCTACGTTGCTTGTCCAATGTGTATGACTGAATCCATCAGTCCCCTTGCTTGTATGTTTCATTTTTACTTTTAATGCAAGTAATGGCCTTACCAGGGGCCATTTTCACACAGTAAACTTGTACAAAGAGTGAGGTTACTCTTTGATACTATTTGATAGTCTCCAAACTAACTCTGAGATTTTACACTTAGGTAGAACCCACGTAAAATAACCAAGGATTCGTATCTCGTCCTAGATTGAGCAGAGATACATTTGTTTGTGCAAAATTAACGGACAAACAAATTGGCACGCCCGGTGGGACCCTTGTCAACAAGTGTTGCATGAATCTTAGAAGTGGTAGGAGAACCATGACCAGCAAGAACAAGAATGGTTCTGGGCACTCTTCAGGGAGTTCCTCAGCCAATGAAGCACCTGGAGATGGTCACAATGCTGGCCAAGGGCTTCAGAGAGGTGTAGGAAGGTATACTCATGATGAAATACCTACAGGGACTCTCCCTCAACCTGATGAACCTGTCGTTAGCCAACAGAGGCCATATGAGCCTCTCAGGGCAGAGGGACCACCTCCCGGTTTCCTAGCCCAAAATGCAGTGGCGACCTTAGGGATGCCTCAGAATGTGTATACCAACCCTTTGGCAACACATTCGAGCCTTAGAAATATTAGAGGCTCACCAGATGTTTGGTCGAATCCGACTGTACCTAATCCTTTTACCAACGTCGCCTTACAGTCTATGAGGCAACAAATGGATGAGAGCAATCATGATATGGTTAACATGTTGACTCACCAAATGGCCACTGTAATAACTCCTTTAGTGGCTACCACCAATCATAATTACCAACTGTTGGCTAGACAAATGGGGAGAATTGCTGATGTTTTTAGTACTGGGTCAGAAGCAGATGGCTTCGATATCCAAGAGGTTAATCGAAGAGAGCCTCAAGCCGAAGCAGGTTTAAACGAGAATGGTCGAGTGAGACCAATAGTCGTGGCTCGAAACCAAGATCCTGATGTAGTAGTCGAAAGGGTCAGACAAATGAATCTAGGGGGCAACACAATGTTGCTAATGTGGTCGAACAAGTCTTGAATAGGCATGGTTTTAACGTGGGATACGCTAACCAGCCATTCTTTATCTCAGCCTTTCCCCAAGATGTGTTGAGGGCAGAATTGCCTAGAGGAATTAAAGTCCCAAAATTTTCTAAATTTTCTGGAGATATAGGGGAGTCTACAGTAGAACACGTGGCTAGGTACCAGATAGAATGTGGAGACTTGGCCAATGATGAACTGCTGAAAATGAAATATTTTCCCAGTTCCTTAACCAAGAATGCATTCACTTGGTTCACAACTCTTACCCCAAACTCGATCCGTAATTGGGTGCAATTGGAAAGAACTTTTCATGAGCAGTTCTTTAGGGGCGAAAGTAAGGTTAGCCTAATGGACTTAATGGGTATCAAGAGATCACCTAATGAGGCCATCGAAGATTATCTGAATAGGTTTAGGCAATCTAAGGCTAGATGTTTCACTTCTGTACCAGAACATGAATTGGTCCAAATAGCTACAGGGGGCCTCGAGTTCTTCATTAGGAAGAAACTCATCAATCTCCCAGTTCGAGATATGGCCCAATTGGCGGATAGGGTGAGAAAGATTGAACAAATTAAAGCTGAGAAGGCGAAATATAAAAAGGTTGAGAGAATAGGGAGAAAAGAGAAAATAGGCTATGTAGAGGCTTATGACGACAATAATGATTCTGATAGTGACTTCGAGGAAAGTGAAATCAATGTGGCTGAATTAAAGCCTAGGCCTGCTTATGTATGCCCTTCACTTAGACCTGCCAAAGAGGGATCTACCTTTTCTTCGAATGAGAAGTTTAAGAAACCAGTTTATGCTTTCGATGTCACTAAAGCTGACCAAATCTTTGATATTCTGCTAAAAGACAAACAGATCATCTTGAGCGATGATCACCTAATCCCTACCCTCGAACAGAGGAAAGGAAGAAAATATTGCAAATATCATAATGTGTATGGTCATTATACTAACCATTGTGTTCGTTTCAGGGACTTGATTCAGAAAGCCATCGCAGAAGGGCGTCTGAAGTTCGAAGAAAAAGCGAAAGGAGCAATGAAGATTGACACTAACCCATTCGACAACAAGGTCCATTATGTTGAGCCCTCAGAGATCAACATGGTCAATGTGCAGCCAGTTAATGCAAGGGCAACAGATATGGCCATTGATGATTTTGAAAAGGGGGTGAAGGATATTTTCCCTTCAACCGAGGAAACGATCATGGAATACTTGAGCAGGAAGCAGAAGGAAGACAGGCACATCATGTTGTGCCCTAGATGCAATGCAGTTTTCGATGCTGATTCTGCCAAAACATTCGAAGAGTCTTCGAATAAGAAACATCAGTTAAGGCAGAGGTTAGGGCCTCGAAAATTTGAGGAAGGCCAAAAAATGTTCAAGGCCTTGAAAGGCATGGGCAGGGGTGCAGCTGTTCAGGAAGGGACTTTCGTTCCTCCACAAGCAATTCCATCGAATCAATGGGTTAGACAGATCCCACCAAGGCCTAAGAGCCAGATAAAGTGGCAGCCAGTTCCACAACAGGTTGAGGGTCGTCGGACCTCTAAAGGGAAAGAAATCATGATACCACCTTCCAAAGAGGTTCGGCCACCTAAGGAAAGTTGGTATCACTTTAGCCAATATTCAAAGGCTAAGGGTTCGATGACAAAGACCCAATGGCGTAGAGCCCAGAGACTCTACAGGGCCAGAATGGAAGAGATCGAAGCACAGGCTGCGAATACTCCACAAAAGAATAAAAGGAGATATGAAGCCTCTTCTTCAAAGGCTCGGATTGATCTTCGTGAACAGTTGAATGCTGCCAAGGTAAAGGATATGGAGGAGGATGATCTCCTAACAGAAGAGTTTGAGTCAGGGTTTCCTGATTCCATTCAGGAGATTTGTGGTATAGTTTCGATCTTACCCGCTGAATTTGCTCAGCAGGTACAAAGGTTAGAAAATGAAGATGACTTCGAGGATGAAAACCTTCGAATCCCCGTCATGTTGAATCAGACCGAAGAGACCAAGAAAGAAGCGGTCAGTATAACCAAGCCAACTCTTGGAGACATGGCTCACATGAAGCCCTTATATATCAAGGCTTTCGTCGAAGGTAATCCCATTGACAAAGTGATAATTGATGGAGGAGCAGCTATCAATTTGCTGCCCAGGTCAACATTCGATAAATTGGGTAAGACCAACAGGGACCTTTTGCCTCATAATATCATGATAACTGACTTTGCAGGGAAAGCATCAGGTTCAGAAGGAATAATTGCGTTGGATTTGATGGTGGGAAAACAAGTAAGAACCACCATCTTTGTGGTAATCCAAACTAAGGCCAGTTTCAAAATGCTGCTTGGCAGAGAGTGGATTCATGGCGTAGGGGCAGTTCCTTCAACTGTGCACCAGAAGCTTTTCCTTTGGGATCCAGAAGGGAATCCCATTGTGGTCGAAGCAGACCAAGGGATGTATAACATGGAACAGGGCCTAGTAGAAACAGATTTTGATAAGAATCTGGCTCATATTAGTCCTTATGAGTTAGATTCAAGATCAGCAATTCATTCTGCTAAAATCCCTTATTCGGTGAGATTAGACCCTGTTAAGGGTTTCACTTTAAAAAGAGAGGTCGATATTGATACGGCCTTAGACATGCTGGGTGACTCATGGAAAGCCTAGAAACGTTCAAGAAAAGACTAGCGGCCTACTTGGCCGAATCAAAAAGCATGGTCCTTTCGAGTCCAGAGGAAGGGAGGACAGGAGGAAGTAAGGATCATAACAAACAGTTGCAGGCAAAAGAAGGTGACCCAGTCAGATTAGACTGCATTTATGATGAAGAAGATGTGGGAGTCGAGTACGGCTTCGGAAAGGTTACTAGGTTCGAGGCACAAGACCAACTTGAAGAAATAAACTTAGGAACAGCTGAAAATCGAAGACCAACCTTCATCAGTACAAAGCTAGATCCAGAAATTAAACCTCATTTAATCGAAATCCTCAGGCAGTATAAGGATTGTTTTGCTTGGGAGTATGAGGAAATGCCTGGTTTGGATCGTGATTTAGTCGAGCATAGGCTACCAACTATGCCTGAAAAGAAACCAGTGAAACAACCTCCTCGAAGGTTTGCACCAGAGGTGGTTTCGAAGATAAAAGAGGAGATCGAAAGACTTCTCAAAGCCAAGTTCATCAGAACTACCAGGTATGTAAATTGGCTCTCGAACATTGTGCCAGTGGTCAAGAAAAATGGCAAGTTAAGAGTCTGTATTGATTTTCGGAACCTTAATGAGGCAACTCCAAAAGATGAGTATCCAATGCCTATTGCTGATATGTTAATCGATTCAGCAGCTGGAAACGAAATGTTGAGCCTGTTAGATGGCTACTCTGGTTATAACCAGATTTTCATTGCAGAAGAAGATGTTTCTAAAACTGCATTTCGTTGTCCTGGGGCATTGGGCACTTTCGAATGGATAATGATGCCTTTCGGTTTGAAAAATGTTGGGGCCACGTATCAAAGGGCCATGAACCTGATATTTCATGATTTTATTGATAATTTCATGCAGGTTTATATAGATGATGTGGTGGTCAAATCGAAGACTAAAGCACAACACTTGGAACATCTGAAGTGTTCATTCGAAAGGATGAGGCGGCATGGGTTAAAAATGAATCCATTAAAATGCGCCTTTGGAGTTTCAGCAGGAAATTTTTTGGGTTTTTTGGTTCAACAGCAAGGAATCGAAGTGGACATAAACAAGGCTAAAGCAATTATCAATACCCAACCTCCAACGAACAAGAAGCAATTGCAAAGCCTTTTGGGGAAGATTAATTATCTGAGGAGGTTTATTTCAAACCTATCAGGTAAAACTAGAATTTTCTCCCCGTTGGTTAAATTAAAAAGAGGAGAAGACTTCGAGTGGAGAGAAGAACATCAAGTGGCTTTCGATTCAATTAAAGAATATTTAGCCAAGCCACCAGTGGTGTCGCCACCCATTCGAGGGAAACCACTTCGGTTATATATCTCTGCATCTGAAGAAACACTTGGTAGCATGTTAGCCCAAGAAGATGAAAATGGCTTCGAACGGGTTATTTATTATCTTAGTAGAAGCCTTAGTGATGTAGAGAAAAGATATTCTCCAGTAGAAAAGTTATGTTTATGCCTTTATTTCTCATGTACAAAGCTTAAACACTATTTGAAACCTGCTGAGGTTTTTGTTAGTTCTCATTTTGATGTAATCAAGTTCATGTTAATTAAGCCAATACTTCATGGCAGAATTGGGAAATGGGCATTAGCTTTAACTGAATTCTCTTTAAAGTATTTACCTTTGAAAGTTGTTAAAGGGCAAGCCCTTGCAGATTTTTTAGCCGAACTCCCAACG
Source organism: Sesbania bispinosa (assembly GCA_026901365.1). Classification (NCBI taxonomy): domain Eukaryota; kingdom Viridiplantae; phylum Streptophyta; class Magnoliopsida; order Fabales; family Fabaceae; genus Sesbania; species Sesbania bispinosa. The sequence continues at coordinate 394,254 of QLOH01000349.1, read as the reverse complement.
GCAAAGATTGAGGAGGTAAATTTTATTGGAATTAAACCTTGGAAGTTATTCTTCGACAGGTCGAAACATTCGGATGGTAGCGGCATAGGTATGCTGATCATATCTCCTAAGGAGATGATAACCAAAGTGATGTTTAAGATTGAAGGTAATTGTTCGAATAACGAGATTGAGTATGAAGCGTTAATAGCAGGTTTAGAACTATTATTAAATTTCGAAGCATCCCACATTCACGTATTGGGAGATTCTCAATTGGTCATAAACCCATTAAAAGGAATTTATAAGTGTTCTAGCTCAAAGTTAACGAAATATTTCGCAAGAGCCAAAGCCTTGTTGAATCAATTCGAGGAAGTAGTTTTGGAACATGTTCCTCGAATCCAAAACGAAGTGGCTAATGAATTAGCCCAAGTAGCTTCTGGGTATAAAATCAAGCCAGAACTCTTCGAGAACTTCATCAAAACCAATAATCTCCTTTCAAAAGAAGAAAGAGTGGTTTGGAATGTAGACACACTCCCTGCGTCAGATTGGAGAAGGCCTTTGATTGACTACTTAGAGGATTCAACAATGCCAGTCGAAAGGAAGGTCAAACTTAGAGCTTTAAATTATACAATTCTAGGGGGTGAATTATACAAGAAGTCGAGTGGTGGACATCTACTCAGATGCTTAGGAGAGACAGAGGCATACCTTGCCCTTGCAGAAGTCCATGAAGGATTATGTGGAGCACACCAAGCAGGGGAAAAGATGAAGTGGACGTTGCTAAGGTATTGTTATTTTTGGCCATCAATGCTGAAGGACTGCCATGATTTCGCAAGGGGATGTGAAGAGTGTCAAAGGCATGGTAATTTACATCACACACCTGCAACAAAACTCCACTCGATAATCAAGCCTTGGCCGTTTCGAGGATGGGCCCTCGATTTAATAGGTATGATTCATCCACCATCTTCGAAAGGTCATAAGTTTATCCTAGTAGGGGTGGATTATTTCACTAAGTGGGTAGAAGCGGTTCCTTTAAAGGAAGCAGACCAAAAAGAAGTAATAGATTTCATAGAAGAACATATAGTTCATAGATTTGGCATACCTGAAACCATAACCACAGATCAGGGAACCATGTTCACTGGAAGAAAAGTGGCCCAGTATGCCGAATCTAGAAAAATTAAGTTACTTACTTCTACCCCTTATTATGCACAAGCAAATGGCCAAGTTGAGGCCACTAACAAGATTCTGATAAGTTTGATCAAAAAACATATTGGGCATAAACCTAGGAATTGGCATGAAACGCTTAGCCAAATACTGTGGGCATACAGGAACTCCCCAAGAGATGCCACAGTATCTTCCCCATATAGGTTGGTATATGGACATGAGGCTGTGCTACCTTTAGAGATCAATCTTGAGTCGATTCAAATCCAGAGGCAAAGTGAATTGCCTACACAAGATTATCTAAATTTAATGTTTGATAGTTTAGATGTTCTCGATGAAGAAAGGTTACTTGTACTCGAGAACATAGTCAAACAGAAAGAAAGAGTGGCTCGATTTTATAATCGAAGAGTTCGCCATAAAAATTTCTTAGAAGGTGAAATGGTGTGGAAAGTCCAATTACCCTTAGGGAAAAAGTTGCCAAAATATGGCAAATGGACCCCGAATTGGGAGGGACCTTTCGAGGTAGAAAAAGTTTTATCAAGTAACGCTTATACGATTCGGGACGTAGTATCAGGTTGCGTGATTCGAGCCATAAATGGCAAACACTTAAAGAAATATAAACCTATCATGCATGAAGTAAAAATACGTATCGAATAAATAAGCAAAAGACGAAAGTCAAGGCCAGACTTGGCCAATACAAAACTCAAAGCCAAAACATGGCAATGATAATAGAGAAACGAGGCTGATAAAAAAAAAATATATATATATATAATAAATTGTTTTTTAGAACAAATTCTTGGCCTTAAAATCATTGTATTCAGTCTTGATCTTCTCGAGAGTTGCTTGGAGAGTAGCATGATCATTTTGCATTATGGTCAAACTTCTAAAGCAGTTCAGGAGCGCAACAGAATCTTCTTTAACTTCTCTCTTCAGAGTTTCTTGCATCTCCTTACCTCTTTCGACTGCTTCAGCGAGGGCATTTCTCTCTTTCACCTTGAGGTCTAACTTTCTCTGCATCTCTTCGATCTCTGTATTGAGTACCTCAAGCTGAGTAGCACCTTGCTCCAGAGTGGTAGATGAATTTTCAAACTTGGTTTTTTGAGCAGTCAGTTTTTCCTGAAGAGCAGCCTCCTGATTGACCACTTCATCTTGTTTGCTCTGATTGGTATGGAGTTTGTTGATGATATCAATAAAAGATTCATACCAGGCGTAGAAGGCACCAATGGCTTCATCGATCTCGACTGGAATGTTGTCAGACATTGACCATAACTCAGCAAAGACCTCTCTGATTTCCTTATCCAAGTCATCGTTGAGAGATTCGATGAGGTTCTGAGAAAAAGCCAAATGTCGAAGTCTATTCACTAACCCTTGCACTTTTTGATGGGTGCTAGATTCAGAAGTTTTAGCACTATGGCTCGAGGTAGCCACTGTGATTGAACCTGCAAGCAATTTGTTGATGATGTAAAAAGGGTCATCTTCGAGTTTCTTAGTGAGGCTCTCGAGATCAGCTTCTGGAACAGGAGTCTTAGGAGAAGAAATAGATGGTTGTTCAGTCTGAGTAGTAACCAAAGCAGTCGAAGGATTCGAGATAACAATGGCTTTAGAACCTTGGACGCTCTTGTGGTTTTGGGCTCGAGGCAGGAACAGCTTGAGGATCTTCATTCGTTTTGAGGCTTTGTTCCTGAGAACCGTCATGTGGTGTAGACTCGAATCCACCTTCGACAGTATCATGCACATCGAAAGAAGGAGTCGAAGGTACTTCACTCTGAGCACCCATATCAACTTCTTTATCTTGAAGCATTTTCAGGGTTGGGTTCTCATCGACTGCTATAGGCTCTGAAGCTTTAAACCTTGAGGTAAGTCGAGGGCAACAGGGTCATGCATGGCAATAACCTGATCAACTTTGTTTTGAGTCGGAGCAGAAGAAGGTTCTTCAGTTGGCATTGTGGTCGTGTCCTTTGCTGAATAGGTTTGGACAATTTTGGTGATTACTAAACCATCATCTTCAGTCGAAGATTCAGAGTTTTCTCCATTACCATCCCTTTCATCGAGACCATCAGCATTTTCTTTTTCTTCTTCTTCTTTTTCTTCTTCTTTTTCTAATTCTTCCTCATTCTCATCTTTTTCTTCATCACTATTTTCTATCTCTTCTTCTTCTCTCTCTGGTATTTCTTCCGGTCCTTTCTCTGCTCTCTTCTCTTCTTCATTCTTTCCCCCATCTGATTCTTCTTCTTCTTCATGCTAGTGTTGTTCTGATGAACGGTCAGGTGAAGTAACTTCTTCTTCGTCAACAGCGGCTGTGAGATTTCCTGTAGACTCAAACCTCAAAATTCGTTTCGAACCAGGATATTGCATAGCAAGTGGAAGGGAATTTAAAAAGGTATTAATACTCGAGGAACTAGAACCTGAAGAAGTTTCTTGCAGGGATGAGCTCGAGGAGACCTGAGAAAAAAATGACTTGGTGAGTGTCACATCGAGAACCAATCTCAAGAGAAGGTCTAAAGTATGTGCTTACTACTCGATTTGCTTTGCGGGAGTGCCTTACGCCTGAGGCAATGTGTTTGATCCTTTTCCTGGGGGCAGCCTTCTACAAAGAAACAATAGGATACATGAGGTAAAATTTCAATAAGTTTAACAAGAAAGACAATTCGAAGTTCACGCCTCAGTAACAAGATCTAAAGAAGATCCTTCTTCCTGAGTTCGTAAACCAGTGCTCCTAACCACATCAGAAGAGGCCACCTTCGAGCCTGCGGGCACTGTTTCTTTAGTAGAAGGAGCAGAAGATGTTGGGGCAATGGTTTGATCAGGAGCAGGGGTAGCTCGAGAGCTTGGTTCAGGATTTGGAGTAACAGGATGCTTTCTCCTTTTCGAAGTTCCAGTAGCCTTTGATCGAGGAGGCTTCGAGGCTTCTATAGCCTGAGACTTAGCCTGAAATAAACATAGTTTAAATAAACCGTTCGAAGAAAGGCAAAAAAAATCCTAAAAGAAGTATGATATGGAAAAATACCTCCTTGGCTTGAAGTTTGCCTTTACGATCGGCTACTGTAGTATCAGTCGAACTTGTCTCTTTCTTTTTTCCTCTCTTTGGAATTTTTGGCTGTTTTGAGCCAGAGAATCAGCTTCCTTTTGTGCTGAAATACATTAAAGCAGAGTTAGTGGGAGTTCAAGATATGAATCGAGAAGAGAAGGATTCGACTTATAGAATACCTGTGCGTTTTCGTTTAGCTGGTTCAGGGTATGGACTGTCTATGATCACTCGAGAGAGGAAGTCTTCCCTCGAACATGTCATAGAATTGTACCAGGTCCTCCACCAAGCATCAAAAGCAGTGGTACAATAAATGGCAGGAGTGAAATCAGTAGCTGCATAAGGAGGCTTCATGGCATCGAAACGCCTAACCCTCAATATAACTTCATCAGTGGAGAGGCAAGGATCGATCTTATGGTTCTTGAACATGGGAACAGGTATGTTCTGGCAAAGTCCAAGTTGCCTGGCCACTAGGGTTGGTTGATAGTGCATCAAGCAGGGAATACTCTGATCATAGTGAGCAAAGATCAATTGGTTCCTTAAAATTTCACTCCACCTGTCATCTTGGAGCAATTGATCCTCAGGCACCATGGTAACCAAAGGTTGATGAACCCATCGAGGGCCAACAACGCGTTTCGCATGAGGGGCCAGCATTTCCTCGAACTTCCTTTGCTCAAGAAAGTAAAGCATGAGCGCCTTAATCCTGCTACCCAGACCATCATAAGGAGGACAGAGGTGCGTAAAGCGTAATGGGGTTACGGTAGGCTCATAGGCATTTGTAATCTTGGTGGGAAGAACACCAGTATCTTGAGGAAAAGTGGCTCGAAGCCAATGATCGAGGAGCCAGAAAGGGCCATAAAAACCACTTAAGGGTTTTTCCTCTGCATATAGGCCTAATGCATCAGACATGCAAAGATACAAATGGCCTAATAACAGCTTGGCCAAATTGATTTGTCTACCCTCGTGGAGACAAACAGCCAAAGGATATAGACTCTTAGGGATTTGGAGTGATCTGACACAGAAGACAAAGTTGGCCAACCAGAACATAAGGAAAGCAATGTGCTCCTCCTCAGTTACATCAGCAGATGATGTGTTGTGGTGGCTAGCTATAAAAGCTTGGTAAGTTACCTTCTTAGTGTCATACATCTCATAGTCAGTTCGAGAAGGCTTGGTATTGGGGAGGTAAGTCTCACCTCGAGGATCCAGTCCAGTAATAACGGCAACATCCAGTAATGTGGGTGTGACCATACCACAGGGAAGGAAGAAGGTACACGTACCTCGATCCCAAAAAGGGATGGCAGCAAGGATCAGCTCGAAGTCATAGGGCGCGTTGATTCGAGAATGTTGAATCAAATCGAAGATACCAAGTTTTTCCCAGAACTTTCCTTTCACAGCCTGCACTTTATCCAGCCAATTGAAGTAAGACTTCCTATTCGCTAGTGGGACAGCGCGAAATGCGTTCTTCTCTGGTTTTGGAGTGTCAGCACGAACTTCGTTGGTGAAAGCCAAAATCTTTTCTTTAGGGTATAAGGCCTGATACTCCCTGAAGGTTTTAGTTTGAGGAGGAGATTCATAAGGCCCCAAGAAACCGAGTCGGAGGCCATCCACATTAGTAGGGATGAGAACGCTTGAACCCCACACTTTCAGTTTCTCCTCAGTGGCCTCAGGTGCCGGAACGAAAACCTCACCATCCCTCACGATGCTCTTGCCATTTTCAGTAGCAAGGGGAGTTGAGCAAGCTACTTGGTAGCTGGAGCTTGGGAAGCATAGGGTTAAAGAAGAAGAGGCCATTTTTTCAGAAGGAAAGGAGACACAAATGGTTTAAGGATTTCTAGCAGAAGGAGGTTGTAGAGCTAAGGGTTTTTCTCCAGAAATGTGAGAAAGAAGGTAAAGAGATGAGATAAATTGATATAAAAGAGTAAAGGAGGGAAACCCAGAAGTCACTGACAGTTATAGGTCTAGGTGGCATTAGTGGAAACCCAAAAGTCAAACTCATGGGATCGTGTGAAAGAGAAGGAGATGATCAATGATTCGATGCGGAACGTAACGGTGCGTACAAAACGCATTAACTTCTTAATAAATCGAAGTTATACGTTTTGGGGGGCATCTGTTGGGCACTCAATAAAAATTCGAAATAAATATGATCGAATGCTGTTGGTCAATTTTTATTCGAAGTAAGAGGTTACATCATTCGAAGTGGCCTAGTCGAGAGCCAAGTAAAAAGGCCAGTATTAATGTTTTGTCGTGTCAATGTTATCTGAATCGAAAAAGGTTCATTTAAATTGCCAGTCGAAATGGCTATAACATACAAAACACTAATACATTAAATATAACTCCTTACAAGGAATTAAAATGACACTTAAGCTATGACGCAAGACCCTAAGTTACCTTGGCAGGTACTTGTTTCGAGCAAAGATAGGCTTCGACGTCTTCTGTTTATTTTCGGTCGTTGGCCTTTGAAAGGGAAGTGGAGCAAATGATTAAATGTGATGAGGGGTAGGAAGTGCTCGAAGGATCCAAAGATTAGGAACAGAGCAGGCATGTGATCTCTGGCCCCATTCCCGGCAAGGGAACCAAAGACGGACAGTCTTAAAAGAATCGAAGCCTCAACATGGTCCCTCGAGAGACGCTATTAAAGGAAGCGTAGTTCAAAGGGGAAGTTTCCTCAAGCACTCTTTGTCAACTGCCCAGTAGCCACGTCAACCAAGAGCAGTTACTAAAAGGAGGCAGCAGCGTACATGGAGGAAGAACGTGGGTTACTGCACCCAACCCAGAGGGCAAGAACGGTTATAAGCTATGGCTATATATAGGAGAAGGGGCTTCAGATCAGGGGTCGGCAACCTGAAAACTCACAAGCACTCTGAAAAAAGCCATAGCATCCACCACAGCGATCACAGGCTACACCAGAAAGCTTCAAGAGAGTAGGGCCTTTATGTAGACCATTTTCTTTATGCTTTCAGTTTTTTTTATTGATTACTAAGTCTACGTTGCTTGTCCAATGTGTATGACTGAATCCATCAGTCCCCTTGCTTGTATGTTTCATTTTTACTTTTAATGCAAGTAATGGCCTTACCAGGGGCCATTTTCACACAGTAAACTTGTACAAAGAGTGAGGTTACTCTTTGATACTATCTGATAGTCTCCAAACTAACTCTGAGATTTTACACTTAGGTAGAACCCACGTAAAATAACCAAGGATTCGTATCTCGTCCTAGATTGAGCAGAGATACATTTGTTTGTGCAAAATTAACGGACAAACAATTATTTACATTAAAATTGTTTAATTTGTAGATATTTACACACATGAGTACATTGAAATTGATACTAAAGTCTGTATGTGGTAATCAAAACCCAAAGAAAATTTTGTTAAGATCCTAAAATTTACTTTAGATTTTTGTAACACCCCAACCTTGACCTGCAGCCCAACTGCTAGGGCCCAGGAATTCGATGGGCGTGTTAACTAAGCTTTTCCACTCCCTAGAGTGGATTATTCCCACTAATCAGGAACCTCCGTGGATTCGAACCCAAAACCCCAGGATATAGTCTTAAGTTCCTTAAATCCACTACCAATTGAGTTGGATTCGAACCCAAGATCTCAGGGATATAGAAAAAAAAAACATTTAATCCAACATTTTATAAAAAATAGCACGACTTTTTATAAGAAGTTTACTTCTACTTTATTGAAAATAGTAAATAATAATAATAATAGTAAATTCAAAGAAAATTTTATTCAGATGCTAAAATTTGTGAAAAAATTACTATAGATTTTTGCACAACAAAGAAAATAAATTTGATAACAACAGTTTTATGTAAAAAGTTTGTAATTTTTTTGGAAATTTACAACACATGAATTTTTTAGAGAAAAAATCGCAAAATATTCCCTGTGAATTTTTACCCGGGAAAGTCATAGTAGAGTTGCGAGAGTGACCTAACATAGTACAATTAATATGAATGACTAAAAATATGTGATTTTATAAAATGGATGAACAAAAACTATGAAAAAATAAATGAGGGACCAAAATCAAATTGCATCACATTTTCAGGGACCAAAAACATATTTAACCCAACATTTAATAAAAAAGGGCACAACTTTTATAAGAAGTTTACTTCTACTTTATTGAAAATAGTAAATATTAATAATAGTAAATTGAAAGAAAATTTTGTTCAGATCCCAAAATTTGAGGAAAATTTAGTTCAGATCCCAAAATCGCAAGAAATTTCATGTGAATTTTTACCCGGGAAAAGTCATAGTAGAGTTGCGAGAGTAACTTAATAGAGTACAATTAATATGAAGTACAATTAAAATTACTTCCACTTTATTGAAAATAGTAAATAATAATAATAGTAAATTCAAAGAAAATTTTGTTCGGATCCTAAAATTTGTGAAAAAATTACCTTAGATTTTTATACAACAAAGCAAAGAAATCTTATAGTAACAATTTTATGTAAAAAGTTTGTAATTTTTTTTGGAAATTTACTACACATGAATCTTCTAGAGAAAAAATCATAAGAAATTTCATGTGAATTTTTACCCGGAAAAAGTCGTAGTAGAGTTGCGAGAGTGACTTAACAGAGTACAATTAATATGAAGTACAATTAAAATTACTTCTACTTTATTGAAAATAGTAAATAATAGTAGTAGTAAATTAAAAGAAAATTTTGTTCAGATTCTAAAATTTACGGAAAATTTACTATAGATTTTTTTACAGTAAAGCAAAGAAATTTTATAGTAACAGTTTTATATAAAAAGTTTGTAATTTTTTTGGAAATTTACTACACATGAATTTTTAGAAAAAATATCGCAAGAAATTTCATGTGAATTTTTACCCGGAAAAAGTCGTAGTAGAGTTGTAAGAGTGACTTAACATAGTGCAATTAATATGAAGTACTAAAAACATGTGATTTTTAAAAATGGAGGACCAAAACCGATAAAAAAAATAAATGAGGGATCAAAACCAAATTTTATCATATTTTTAGGACCAAAAACATATTTAACTAAACATTTTATAATTAAAAAATGGCACGACTTTTTATAAAAAAATTACTTTTACTTTATTGAAAATAGTAAAGAAATAATAATAATAATAATAATAATAATACTTAAAATAATATTATTAACACTAATAATACTTTAATAAATAAAATATTAAAAAATAATCCAATAAATAGTAAAAAAATTAATATTAAAGTTATTGAATTGTAATATTAATGATTCCAAATTACTTTATCTCAATCCTACTCACAAAAACAATAAAGACAACCATCAATCAAAAGAAGCAACAAAAAGCAATAAAAACAGCCAGCACAAAAATGAAGAAACCTTACTGAAAGAGAAGCAATATTGCAATAAAAACAGCCAACCATCAACAGTGGTGATTCTATTGAAGCATTAAGGCTCTGCTTGCGAGTTTAGAAAGATGGGGAAAGAAAATTTTAGGAGGGTAAGGAAAGGAGGGAGTAAAGAAGGATAAACTCCTCCCTTGTTTAAGAGCTATTATTTGAAAAGAGAGGGAAATAGATATTCAATTTAGGAAAATGACAATTTTACCCTTTCAATTTAAAAACTAATATAATGCCTACCATTTTTTAAAAATTCAACGTTACCATTTTTTAAAATAAACACAGAATTTTAAATAATTCAATGTTAACAAGGGAAGGTAATGTAATCACTAATCAAGTACCCACGGTTCCCTCTCCTTTCCCATTGGTTTGTGACTCGCAAACAGAGTTACAGAGCCTAATTAAGTAGACTTAAAACAGCCATACCATGCCGTCTAAATTTTTTTGTTTTTGATGAACATTCCAGAACAACCTTTTTGTTCAAAGCATTAGACTTTAAACAACATTTCGTCTCTTTCAAAATCGAAGCTCCGTACAAGGGACTCTTTTTCAGGTTAAAAATAATAAATCTAAGAATTAAAAATGGGTCTATAACTAACCCAAAAATCCAATTAATCTATAGAGAACCAAAGACCCAAAAATGAAGAAACCTTACTGAAACAGAACATTGATGCAATAAAAACAGCCGGCCATCAAAAGTGGTGAAGCAATAACAACAGCCAATAAATCAAGCAACAATCAGTGAAACCCAGCCATCAACAGTGGTGAAGAAACCTTACCGGCGCGGTGAGTGACGACGAGCGCGAGAGGTGAGGATGCACGGCGAGGCGAGCGGTTGAGCAGCAAGGCGGTGAGAGGGATGAACGGCGAGCGTGAGCGGATGAGTAGCTACCCCTTTCGGACTGTCGGCGGCGGTGTGATTTTGAGCGCACCCTTTTTATAAATATGTCAAAAAAAACTATATATATATATGTGTGAGACCTATATTATAGGAATGCTATTTTTACATGAGAGAGAATGAAAACAATTATTTTCAACCATCAGATTAAAATTAAAGGCAGAGATTATAACCTCTCATCTCAACAACTTCAAAAATATCACGTGCTGCTCCGTCATTTTTCCCTCCTAAAGTTTGCATCATCACCAAACCCTCCCCCCATATTCAGAATCTCCAACAGTGACCAGAGTCCCCTCCCATTCCTGGCTAATTTCATCACGATTTGTTGTCCATTCGCTAATATCATCAGATTTCATCTCCAACAGTGCGAAGGGGAGCGTTGCGATAGCAGCGCTCAGGGGAGCGTTGTGACGACGACGACGCGTAGGCGAGTGCTATGACGGCGGCGACGCAGTTGACGAAACAACTTCGAAGGTTGGGCGACGCTCGGAAGTCGAAGACGGTGGTGCGGGAGACTGTAGTTAAGGTGTGGCGTCACAGGGGAGCACTGCAATGGTGCCGGCGCAATTGGGGCAACAACTGTCGAAGATTTAGTGTTGTGTCATTTGAGTTTCTTGTCTTATTTTCAGGAAGGTGTGGATGAGGAAGCGGAAGCCATGTTTGTTAATTGAGAGGCAAATCTAGAATTTCTTAAATTTTTCATAGCTAGCCTGTTATATTGGGTGGTTTGAATCCTCGGCTGAAAGGAAAGTTTCATTTTCATATATGTTTGATTTTTGCCTGTTTTCTTGTCTATTTGAAAGCTTTCAGATTTAAACCCAAAACAACAAAATGTTTTGTTTTCGAACAGTAGGTGCTTGATCCTATGTCTTGCTGTGCCTGTTTGTCTAAGATTTTGTTTTCCAAAATTTTTTGGAAGGAAATGAAATTATTTGTTTAATTTTGAAGAGGTCAGGTCACGTGAATTTTTAATGGGTCAATGGCAGCACGTGATATTTTTTAAGTGGTTGAGATGGGGTGTTTTAATCTCATCCTTTAATTTTAATCTGATGGTTGAGAATGATTGTTCTCATTCTCGTATAAAAATAGCATTCCTATAAGATATGTCCCCATAAAATATATATATATATAATATAAAATTTCAAGGTAAAATAATTTTTTAGTCCCTATAAAATACCTAAGTTTTGATTTTCGTTCTTGAAAATTTTTCTTTTTTATTTCATATTTATAAAATATTTGAGTTATTTTGTAGTTCCTACTATTGATTCTATTGTTAATTGCATATGTGTTGAATGTCCATCACAAATTCACAATTAGTAATCATATGTAGAGCACTCTGACACATTATATAACATTGTTAGCATCTATAAACTCATTCAGATATTGTTTGTGATATATAAAAAGGAGGAAATGTACAAAGAATTTCATTTCAAGTCAGGTATGAAATTTGACTTTTTGTGGTTTTCAAAATGTCTGTTTTGAAAACCACAAAATCAAGTTTTCAGTTTTTGATTTTGAGTTGTAAAAACTTAATTGAAAATCTCTAAAAACCAAAAACTGAAAACTCGCAACCACCCCGAACAACCCTTTCAATTTTTAAGGTTTCCAATTTTCCCTGATTGAACAAAATTGGTGGCGACTTCCACTTTTAATAATTAATTAATTTTCTGGGTTATTACAGATGACGACTCCACTAGGAACAATTTTGAGAATCAAGCCCATTTAATTGATTGTGCAAATTGTGTTTTATTCGTTTTCTTTTCTTTTGTTGAATATAAGTATTTTATTTTATTTGCTTCCCTTTTTAGATTAATGTTATTTGTTTGCTTATTTCAACCCTAGGGTAGAATGTAACATCCTAATTTCTTGATTCAAGGATTACGTTCGTTTGAAACACAATACCCGAATTTATGAAATTATTTCACGCATTATCGATATCCCATACAATCATAAACAATACTTTGGTAATCCAACAGTTACTTAAGCACCACACAAAACAATCATTTACACATAATCAGTTCGCTCCAGTTACAGTACAAAATAGAATCATAGGCTAAATGGGATACAATTATACATGCGTCCTGACACGAACATAACAAGGCCTTTAAGGCTCCACATGTACTAAGATATCTCATTCCAAAAGAATAATGCTAGCCTATACAACCAAAATATCCAAAATATTAGTTTGGGCCACACAACCGGCCCAAACATCAAATCTCCTCCCAAGTCCAGCATTCGGCTTAGGACCCTGCGAATCTATTCCATATCAATTTTTTTTCTTTCATCATAGAAAATGAAAAAAAAAATGTGTTGATTTGTCATTATAATAAATAAAAAGAATTTTGATGGTTTCAATGAGAGAGAAGAAAATAAGACTCTTTGCATTGCATATTATAAATAAAAATAAAAAAAAAAATTATTTCTTGCCATCATAAAAATGTACATTGTTTGAGTTTTTTTATTGTAGATTTTGTATTAAAAAATTTATTGTATTCCTCCTACTATATTTTTTCTTACATCATAAAAAATAGAAATAAGAACCCCATCGCTTGTCACTTTCTTTTCATTGTTAAAAGAGAAAAGAAATGTTTAAGTTACTCCTCATTTGTAAATAAAAAAAATGCATAGTAACATATTGCATTGTTATTATATCTCATGTCATTGTCCGATAAAAAAAGAAAAAGTCATATTTTACTTCCTCTTACATTTTTTTATAGTTTTCATATCAATATATAAAGGGATAGGATTGTAAAACAAATTTCATCAAAGCATAAATATTTTACATCTCTGCATGTATAGCAAAGAAGAAAAAAATCATTATCATTGAATTGAAGTGTGATTTATTTTTTTCATAGTTTTATTTGGGTCATTAAGGCGGTCAGAGGGGTGAACGATGGTGAGAGGGAGCCAGGAAGGCTAGGGCTATGTTTTTGTTTTTCCTCTCTAGAGTGAATCAGAATCAGAGTAATTGTGTAGGGTTTTGGGTTTTATAGGGATGATGTGTCTGTCTCGCTAAGTAAATAAATTATATAAAAAAAACTTTTTTTAATTTCTATGTTAGTTACTCGGGTCAGGTAATAACTCAGAATTCTTTTATGGTGAGGGGCGTGAGTATGAGCACTATACAGTAGAGCTCAATTCCACCATTCTGTGCACCGGAAACAGTTGAGGTAAAAGAGAGATCACTAAATTTGCCTCAGAAAAGGTTAAAGAGAGATAGCTAGAGAAACAATCATATATAAACAAAAAGAATGTAGCACAAAGAATTCAGAGACCAGAACACTACATTATCATAGCAAGCAAATTAGTATTGTCTACATTATGGTAATGAAGAGATGATAATATTACCAGCAATAACTAAAAATTTTACAGTGACCAGTTTATAAGTCAGGGTTTTGCCCCAATTGAGTTGGGCTCCACGTGTTTGGTTTTTGTTCAATAGCTAACATGAAAAAAAAAACGTTTAACTAGAAAACCTGTAAATTGATAAATCTAGCAACTTCTTCCACCGAAAACACCTATGGAATTAGCATATTGAGAGAATTATATTTTAAGTGTAATTATTAGTTTTAATGATAGTCATCAAAAGAAAAAAAACAATGTTATCAATGTAATATACAGGTAATATTGTAAATTTGTATTGAAATAATTTTATTTATATTAAAATATAAATAATATTATATTGATTATATATAAATAAAATGCAACATCAAATAAAAATAAAAATATTTTAAAATAAGTAATTTTATTTTAAAACTACTTAATTTAAATAAAAATAATTTTAATTTTACTTTCACCCAAATTCTAAAATGTTTAATAAAAATAACTTTAATCAATTTATATATGATTGGTGTTTTAATATCCAAGTCTCTATGCTTTGGTTTAAAAGAATTTTACTTATTTATAGTTGCTCCACATTATCAATGAAGAGCGTGTAGAAGGTATAGATGTAACCAAGTGGCAAGTGTGTGGTTTGAGAATGCTATTTTTATATCTTTTAAATATATTTATGATATTTACACATGGAATAATTTTTCATGATTATAGAGAGTTTAATTATTCTATCTAATGGAAGTGTTTTTAAATTCTATTTCAAGAAACATCATAAGTTCAACGTGCATGTGCGATGCATAGTATATATATATATATATATATATATATATATATATATATATATATATATTAGTAAAATTATATATTATATAATTACTGAAATGTTATATATTATCATAATCTTGTTTAGTATGTATAAATTATGTGTTATAGAATGACAACCAATACATTAAAAATGAATTATATGAAAAAAAAAATATAAGAATTTTAGTCATGTAAAAATTATAAATTCAACAAAACATAAGAAGTGACATTAAATCAATTGTTGTGATCTTATAGGTTTTTTCACCCACTCTTTCACATATTAAAGAAATATAAAATAACTTAAAATCATAAAATGCTTATTAAATAATTTTAAGAAGGTCAATATGTAAATATTTTTTTATCTTGCATATGCACATAAATTATCTTAACTGTGATACCCATGCCATTGCATGAAAAAATTTATGTTATATTGTATATTGTTATAAATATATTTTTAAATATTTATTGTTATTAAACTGTAAATTATATATGTTAATTATTTATAAATAAATTATAATATATAGTCGATATGTAAAGACTTAAAAATAAGTGAATTTTCCTTTGTGTTAAATTAGCTATTATTTGTGTGGGCATGTTATTCTTATTTTTTCTTCCTATTTTGTATTATTGTCTATAATGTGTTATGTGTTATTTGGATTGGAGATTGTGATAATACTACTACATTAACCCGTGTAATATGCGGATAAATGTATATTTTTATTTAGGGAAAAATATGTTTTTCGTCCCTATAGTTTTGTTCAATTTTAGTTTTCGTCCCTGTTTTAAATCATGTGTTTTTTGTCCCTAAACATTTTAAACCCCTAAACCGTGATCCCTACCCATCAGTGAGATCTGTTAACCTGATGAGCTGGCTAACAAAAGTTACATGTCCATTGACGGATCCAGAAATTTTAATTTGTGGGGGCAATATTCATGTATACATATATAAAAGAAAATTATAAGGGGGCAATGGATACATATACATGTAATACTAGGAAGAAAATAAAAATTTTGTGGGGGCAATTGCCCCCAAAAGCTCCCAAGCAGATCTGTCCCTGCATGTCGGCCTCAATAGTGAGTCCCAAATAACTGAATGATCATCTAATTAACTTTTTTATTAATTATTAATTTTTAATTATTAAAATAACCCTAATGACTAAATTAGGGTTTTCACCTAAGCAATTTTACCCGATAAAAAACCTAATTTCATAATTATGGTTATTATAATAATTAAAAAATTAATAAAAAAAATTAATTAGATGAGTCAGCTATTTGGGGTCCACTATCGAGGTTAACATGTAACTTTTGTTACCCAACTCATCAGGTTAACAAATCTCACTGACAGTTAGGGACCATGGGTTAGGGGTTTAGAAAGTTCTGTGACAAAAAACAAAGGATTTATAGTACAGGGACGAAGACCAAAGTTGACCGAAACTATAGGGACGAAAAACATCTTTTTCCCTTTTATTTAATAAAAAATAAATTTATAATAAATTAATATTTTTAGAGTAAATTACTCTAACAACCCCTCTATTTTGCACTTCCAACACAAAACCCCCTCTATTTTTAAAACCTACACATAACCCCTCCAATTTTAAAAGTACATTGCACTTGATGGAACTGTTAGTCAATAGTCAACAGTTATCTTTTATCTTAAATTGACCAAAGTGCCCTTACTAACTGTCACTCATAAAAAATAAAAATATTGTATCGAAGTGGCTAACAGTGGGCCAAAAGAAATATTTATTAAAAGATTTCAATAAAATTACAAAAGGATCGAATTAAAATACAAAGGTTCGCTATTTGAACCTAACTTTCTTTTCCTATTACATTTTTGCAGGAACGTTGATCTTTGAACCAGTGCTTCGAATTTGGGAAGTAGCTCCTCTAACCTTCGAGTCAGTGTCATGTCTTCGGGGAGGAGGAGTAGCACCATACTTCGAACCTTGAGGAGGGATTGGTTCTCATCCTTGGACCTTCCAAATAATCCAAGAACAAGGTCCCTCACCCTCATCTTCTTCCTCTGCCTCCTATTCCTCCTCCTCCTCCTCTTCCTCTTCTTCCAAGGATCAGAAGATAAGGCGTTGGGCTTTGAGGTGACTCACTGCCCTGAGATCAGGCTTAGCACCAAGGAGGTGGAAGTAATACCAGGCCATGCATGGGGCTAAGGCCTTGAACGTTGGCTGCGTTGTTCGACCTGAGGTCAAGGTCCACGTTGAAGTGACCACTAATGTTGGACACCCTGTCGACCTGAAATCCAAAGGTAATGGAAAGATCAGGTCGTACAGGGCAGCCAATATCAGGGATCTCTCCATGGCTGAAGGGAAGAATGGTGAAGCAAAATGGAGTTTCCCCTTTTATAGAGATGAAAGCCATAAAAGCATTAAGAGCGCCACTCCAACGAGCCAATGAGAGGAGATCTTAATCACGTTGACCAAGATGGATGGTGGTCAAGAAAGTCAAGTTGGCCGGCAGGTATGTTACTTCGAAGTGCAAGGAAAGTCATGAGAGAATCGAATGCCCTTGGTATAAAGAGAGAATCAAGAAAGGGTCTAGGCAAGTTCGAGGTAGGTCATGATTCGAAGAAGAATCTTTGGATGGTTCGAAATGCCTCCCTCACTTTGGTTCAAAGGAGAAAAAAAATAAAGTGAGGAAAGATATTTTAAATTATTAATTTTTAAAAGGTTAAATAGTACATAAAAAAATAATAAATACTTATGAAAAATTTTATATTGTTTTATATTAAGAAACGTATAAATAGGAATTGACTCAATTGAGTGAGTATATAATTAAATGAATTTATACTATTTTTAAAATAAAAATATTTATATAAAACGTTAAATTATAATTTTAAAACGGGAGATATAAGTTGATAAATAAAGAGGTAACTAGTCAGTTAATTAATATTAGGGAAATTTTATGGTTCCTCTGGTGAGAGAGAGTTTTGGTACCTTCTTTGATTATTTAATCAATTTCTCTCAAATTTTTAAATGATCTTCGTATTTTTTTTAAATGATCTTCGTATTTTACAGTTACGGGACAATATTTAATTATTAGAATTTGTATTTTTAATTTTTAAAAAGACTTTTTGACCCCTTATAACTATTATCTTGTATTTTTATTGTATTCCATCATTTTTTCACATTCTCATTTACAATACACATGTGTCTCATTTAAAATCTACATTATTTCTTTGAAATGATTTAGGATGGAGTACACAAGTTGTTCCTATATAGTTTTGACCTTTATGCATGCCCCATTCAATAAAAAAATAACAAAAAGGTATCAAAACCTTCTCGGACTGGAAATATAGATTATAAAACGTTGGTCTTTGGGAGTAAATGACCTTGTAACTGCATAACCAAACATGTTACATGTCTGAAGAACGTAGTTAACATGGCTTCAATTAATCGTGCGTTTTAACATTAATTACGACCTTAAACCGTAACCTCTCTCTGCCAAATACTACTTTCCACAAAACCAACATCTTATAAGAAAATAACATTGTAGAATCACAAAAATCCTTTCATGTAATCCTAGTGTGGTGATAAACAGAAAACAGCCTATAACTCCAATCGAACAAATAAAGAAATTCACAATATTAAAAGCTGCTATAAAGCATGGGGTGTCAACCAAAACTTACTATTTCATGCTAGATATAAGCTGAAATGTTGATTCTTATTGTGTACTTAAAATTACTCTTTCCACATATCAGCAAACTCGTCAGGCTCCAGAGGATTAGACATCTCATGCATTTTCCTCCTTGTCTTTGCTTTGACCTTCTTTGCAAACTTTCCGGCCTTCTTTCTTTTCTCCAAAGCACGAATCTACAAGAACCAACATAAAATGGTCAACCAATGATGATATAGTCACTTTTCAGTAGTAAACTAGAGAAATTATGAGTATCCATGGAGAATGTTGGTCAGTACCTGATTTGGCGACACATAGAATGGATTCTCATATAGAGTTGGGCCTCCAAAACTGCCACCAAATATTTTAATTGGGTTCAAGCAGAACCGTGGACCAACCTAAACAAGTAGTTTGCACATACAGGTTAAAGGAATATTAGAAATTGACAGATCAAAATATAGCTAAGCCAATTTTCAGACCTCAACCAATGTCATTTTGTCAAGGCCTCCTCGAGGTAATTTGTCTGACTCATTATGAGGAACAGAGATCTGCATGGGAATAAAGATGTGATTTTGTATATAACATGGTCAGTATGCATCAGCATCAACAAGGAGCAAAAAATTAGACAACAGTATGGTATGGGAAAGCCATGTTCACAAGTTACCATTAGTTTAATGCTAGCATCATTGTTATCAGTATCGCATGAATCGCGATACGATTCGTGCGATTCGATACGATTCGGCGTCCAGGCGATACGAATCGCAGGTCGAATCGTTTTTGGTACTGAATCGCACCTCGAATCGTTTGTATCGCAGTGAATCGCGATTCTGACTGTATCTTACGATTCTTGTTTTGACGGGTTGTGACTGAAACGGATCAGTGTCATGCGTGACCCAGTTCAGAAAACCCACAGAAAAATACTTTTTTTATAAAAAAAAAAGGTTGGAATAGGGCCTAAAAGTGCCGATTCCTTCCCTCCAAAGGCACCCACTCTGATATTCATAAAAAAACAGACCCTTTTGTTTTCTCTCTTCTCTTCCCCGACAAGGCAACATGTGTGACTGGTAGTGTGCAAGTTGCTGTTGTCTTCTGCACTGTCTTCTTTGTGCTGTCTTCTGCGCTTTCTTTTTTTATTTCTTCCAGGTGGTCCTACTGGTTTTATCACTTTGCCTCCAAAATGCTACTTAATACATGTTTTCATATGTATCTTTAAGTTAAACTGCTCCTACATTTATGTTTTTTAGTTGTTGGTCTAGAATTTTGGCATTTATATGTCTCTATTAGCTATATATGCCATTCTTCATATTGTTCATGAATCTTACGATTCACGATACGATTCGATTCGCGATTCGGAAAAAAAGCCTTTCCGATTCACGATCTGAATCCCGATTTAATAACCTTGGCTAGCATACTTAGAGAAAATGATACCACTATCTAGTCCAAATTATTAAGACACCTCATAGATTATAAAATGACTAAAATTTAATTCATTAGATTAATATGAGTCATCAAATGCATGAACAAGTAATCTTGTATACTCATCATCAATAATGCACTAGCAGGTAGTGTCATGGTGTCTAAGACGCACATAAATATATCAAGTATGCACTTCTTTTTATTAATAGAAGTGTAAACAATGTAATTACATAATAAAAGCACCCAGTGGTTTACTGGCTTGTTTGAGCTCTAAGAATAACATTGTCACCTAATGACTTGAGTACAATACAAATGAGTGAAATGACCCAATGCCATGGCTTAGTGTCCTGCACAAATGAGTGGAACATCTATCGCAAGCTTGCACAGCCACCAAACCAAAATCAAGACACCATGATTCAATCAACATCGAATTGGTAAGGCTGAGCCCAAATTAAACATATAAAGTGGATTGGTATCATGAAACCTTACATGCATTCCATATTACAGTAACGATTTAATTTTTTTATTTATTGCCAGATTTAGGAGTTTTACACTATCAGTGAACCATATGGAGCCACTTATTGAAAACAGAAAATCAGTTGAAAGCGTTCCCCGCAATCTAAGTAAAAGCAATAATGTGATGTACTTTTAGTGCATTGATACTTAAAAGGCTTTACATTGGTGATACATAAAATTTAGACCCATACCATAATAACCATTATTCTCAACTCTCAAGGTCTTCAAAGTTGTTTTGTTTAAACATATTCTTATTTCATATAGTAAGTAAGGAGCCCATTGCTAATCCTTCAAATTGAAATGTTTAGAAACCTAGATTAATTTATCAGTAATGTTCACAAGAAAGAAAAAGTCTAGACTTTTCATCTCAACAACTTCATTTCTATCAATAAGCTATGGCTAACCAAAACAATCAACATAATTATAATCAAAAGGTGTGCGACTGAACGCTATATGTTTTTACAGAAGTAGTTAGAAGGAATGTCCGAAACAACAACTCTATGGATCTTAAACTGTAAATACAAATTAGTAAAAGATGCATATGCCAATTATTTATATCTTGTGCAAATGTAAACACAAACCTGGTAATTCCGAAACCATATATGGTCATCAACTATTGAGAATACAAAAACGTGATCATGGAAAGGCTTGGCCTTTCTATGGTCCTTTGGTATTTCAAATATCTGAAAGAAAGAAAGAGTATTTCAGCAATAATGGAAATTGTGTGCAGTCTTATTATTTAATCACCCAGAAACACAATCCACTGACCACACTCAAATTAAAGTACTCAGGCACAAGTATCAAAATTAGAGAAAATTGTGGCCCAGAATAAATACTTGTCCACATCCTAGTCAATAAAAACTATGCCAAACAACATTACAGTGCACTATAAGATCACAAATACATCAGAAAAGTGCAAATAAACTATTCAATTAGATTAGCAGTTCATACAGCACAGCCCCACAAAGCAACAAACTAAGATGATATTATGGAACTTTATCTGAAATGGTAAATAGTAAATACAATACAACTACAAGATTGATCAACATGTTGATTAGAGATTTCCTGATCTTCCTTTCAGATTAAACTAGATAGAAAATAAAGAAATAGTACTTACAGGAAAGAAAGCAAACCAAATACCTGCAATAACATCTCTTTCAACAGTTTCCAGTGTGCATCCTTTTCAAAATTGACTGAAAATGTCAAAATAGGGCGGGAGCCTTTAAGGTGATTTCCAGTTAGCTTCAATTCCTCCATTGTGTGCACTGCAAACAGTGGAGGTAAGAGAGAGATCAGTAAAATGGCCTGAGAAAAGTTTAAAGAGAGATATAGAGAGAAACAGTCATATATGAACAGGAAGAATGAAGCACAAAGAATGCAGAGACGAGAACACTACATTAGTACATTATCATAGCAAGCAAAATAGTATTGTCTACATTATGGTAACGAATGGATGAGAATATTACCAGCACTAACTAGAAATTTTACAGACGGGCCATTGGGACATTTTGCCATCCAGAGATAAAGATCTTTTTGCTTCCGGCACTGAATCATATATAGAAAAAGGGAGGAGAAGACAGTAATCAGAATGTCACGAGAAGTTCACCGGTCATTACTAAGAATTGGAGTCCAAACTCAAGCGTTGTAGTGCAAAATAATTACATGATTAATCAGATCAGAACGAGGAAGAAAAATAAACAAGAGCATAGACATAATGCATAGATGTCACTTAAAAACCTTGTGGCATATAAAAAGAATACCTCAAAAAATAAACAAGAGGAGCAGTTTCTGAGCTCAACGAGTTCATTCAGGGTGGCGCCCTTAGTTTCCTTAGATTCAACTTTGTTATCCTTCTTGCAATGTGGCAGAAGCGAGACCACATTCAACATCAAATGCCGGTATCTGTAAATTAATTAAAAGCGTTCCACCCCATCAACACCATATTCAGAAACTAACCCACAAGACAAGACAAAGCATAAGTTTCTTTGGGCTTATCTTACACATGCGTACTGACATGACACACAAACTTTTTTTATTTTTTTCTTAACACTAACTAATTTGAACTTCAAACAAACACAAAATCTGCAACTACAACAAGATATAGATATGTGGTTTGTACCTGTAATTAATACGCCTTGAGCAAGTGACCAATACTTTCTCTTTGTTCCTAAATAGAGGCGAATCATCATTATCCTTAGCCTCAACCTCATGTTCATTCTTATCCTTCCATCCCAAAAGGGTTCTAGCCGGTCTCTCTGGAGCAGCATCATCCTTTTTAGGCACTACCACAGCTTCAGCAGTCTCACTGTGCTTCCTCTTCTTCCCCATGTTTTGCCTAAAAACAGCCAGCCATCGACAGCGGTGAAGCAATAACAACAGCCAGCAAATCAAGCAACAATCAGTGAAACCCAGCCATCAACAGTGGTGAAGAAACCTTACCGGCGCGGTGGATGACGACGAGCGCGAGAGTTGAGGATGAACGGCGAGGTGAGCGGTTGAGCAGCAAGGCAGTGAGAGGGAGGCTAGAGCTAGGTTTTTGGGGCTTAGGGTTTCACAGGGGTGATGTGTCTGTCTCGCGAACGAAAGAAATTGCAAGAAATTTTTTTAATCCCTATATTATCTGTTCGGGTCGGGTCGGGTATAACCGATATTTATAGACTTGTTTTTTATTTTGTCAAACATTATGAAACTTGACTACTAGGAATTGGTATGGATGAGCATGAGGATCAAAATTGACTCCGAATCCATTTAGTGCCCGCAATAAACAAAGTAAAAACTCACCAAGCGAGTAAAAAATATATATTTTTATTTAATAAAATTAAATTTATAATAAATTAATATTTTTTTAATTAAATAAAAATAGAATAATTTTAGGTAATTTTTTTAATTTTAAATTCTAATAGTATATTATATTTTTCTATTAAAATCTAACTTACATTATTATTTGATAACAAAATATAATAAAAAACTTGAAATCATAAAAATAAAAATAAATATTTATATATTAAAAAATATTGAATTAAGAAATAATATGATAAGATTTTGAAACTTAATAAATTGTAAAATTTATGATTAATATTTGTTAATATTTAAAAATTCAAATATGAAGAGAGAGAAAATTTGTGTTAATGATTGAGGGAAAAATCTCACTCACAAGCGTGAGTGGAACTCACCATCCAACGGAAGAAAAAGGGAGAATGTAAAAAATCATTGAGAGAGAAAGTAAGGTGTGTGAGTGTCTCACTCCCTAATGTGAGGTTTCAAAATTATAATATAGAGAGTTGATTAATTAAATTATTTAATAAATTATATCATATATAATTATATATTTATTAATTCTATTTGGATTTAAATATCTAATATATTTATATCGATTTTTCTAACATATGTAATATGTAATGTTGCACATGTTAATAAAATCAAAAGTAGAAAGATTTTATTGAAAATTACAATACAACTTTCGCACCATTCAATGCATTAGTAATATAAAATGTTACATTTTCCAATAAAATCTTTCCATTTTGATTTATTATCATGTGCAACATTGCGCATGTTAGAAAAACTATATTTATATATGTATTTTTAAAACTACCTATTTGTGATTTTTTTAATTTACAATACATGATTAATTAGTGTTAGTAGTCATTTTTTGCAAATCTTAGAGAATGATAGTACATGACGTCCAAATTTATAAAATACTTTGAGGTACAGTATATTGCAATATTTAATAAAAAATTGAACATTAGATTATACGTTGTGTTTTAAAACCTTAATATATTGTGTTTCAATTTTATTAGATTGTTATGCCAGTTATATTCAATATTCATGTTTAGATGATTTTGAAGTGGTTTTTTTTTAATTGAGTTACAATTTTCTTAAATTATTTTTTATTAAGTTACTAATCATTCACTTAATTAAAGTGTGGACCGTGGGTAACAGATGCGGATTTCGACAGATAGGTGCCTATTGGGTATGGAGACTGTCATTAAAGTTACTGCTCACGCGAATATGGGCACGAATACGATTTTCTTTAAAAAACGCAGGTATCGGGACGAAAACTATAGTACACTGTCTAGATAGTATCCATTGTCATTTCTACTGCTTTGTTTTGTTTCAGATCGGGTCTACCCCAAGCATCCGAGCCGATTTATTGTCATTGGGCCATGTCTAACCCGTCGGGTTAATCGGTGGAAAATAACCCAAGAACACCTCAGTCAATCACTAAAGACTACAACTCAAAACATTTAGGTGGTGTTTGGTTACCCTATTTTCTGAAAATGAAAACAGGAAATAGTGTTGAAAATACGTTTGATTGGTTTTTAGAAAATGTTTTCAAAAAGCGGCCCAAAATTGAAAATAATGAAAATGGTGGTAATCTTGTAAATACCATGCTATTTCATTTATTGTTAGTTGTAACAGTGTTACTTGTCACTTGTGTGTTTGGAGGACGTACACAAAGCTGCACAAATGGCACAATTACAACAATGCTTTATTATTGTAGTGACGTTTGAGTTTGGGATTGCACATTCATTTTTTTTCTTGTCATTCTATTTTCTTCAGATAATGTACATTGCTCATATTGGCGAGGCTTTGCTCATATTTGATATCTTAAAAGAAGTTTAATTCTTTTAATATCCTTTTAAATATAATTTGTATGTATTTTTTCTTGTAATTTGTTTTATAAAATTTATATTAAAAAAATTTCATGAAAATCAATTCAGGAAACTTTGTCCACAGCTGCTCTAGAGTAAGTTGATCCCCATATATATATATATATATATATATATATATATATATATATATATATATATATTACTTAAGGGTAGACCAACAAGGTGTTAATGTTGATGCTAATCAAGCGGCTGAAATGGCACAAATTCGAGAGGTTATTGCAAATCAAATGTGGGAAAGATACCATAGATCTTGAAATAGTTCATGTGTTTTTTTAGATACCTACAAGTCATAATATTTATATAAAATTTTTGTTATTTTTGAGACTTAAAAGACATTATTACGTCTTAATTATAATTAACACATCATAATATTTAACACTTGATAATTGTTACTTTGTTATTTTATTAATTATAATTAACACATCATAATATTTATATTTAATCTTATTTAATAGTTAAACATTACCAAATAAAAGATATATATTACAATTTTTTATTCAGAAATGACATCTTCAAAAATAAAAATATGCTTATTATTTCAAAATTTAATTTCTAACTTTTTATAAAATATATAAATTTTTAATTTAAAATGGTTAAAAGTAAAACCAAACACATTCTCATTTTCTAGAAACAGAACACAAAAAGTCAAAACAAACATATTTTCTAATTTTCAAATATTGAAAATGAAAACAATATTCAGAAAATAAAAACATGAAATGGAAAAAGATAACATTTCTTCAAATTTCCTATTTTCATTTTATTTCTTATTTTATGAAATTTTACAAAGTAAAAACTAGAAATGCTGGAAATAAAACATTTCTATTTTCAGTATTTCCAATTTTTCCTTTATAAAATTTAAAAAAACAGAAAACAAAATAAATACAGAAAATAAAAATACAAACCAAACATGCTCTTATAAACCTATTTAAGGATGTTTATGCCCTTATAAACCTATTTAGGGATGTTTATGAAACTAGTCATCTCATTATCTAACTCAATAGATTGATTGAAGCAAAGATTGGATGACACGTGTGATAGGTTACAAGGAACAAGTTTATGCCATCCCTTACCCTAAAATTATATTAATCAAGAAATAAAAAGTTTGAACCTTAATCTTTAGTTTTAGCTTTTTGGTTACCAAGTAATAACTTAATAGAATAAATTTCACATAATTATAAATTTCACATAATTATTTTTAAATCTCTGTCCAACATGTTTCGTAAAACGTGTATTTTCAACCATTAATTATAGAACCAATTTTACTCGTCTATAAACCAAACATACACTTTATCCTTTTAATCAGATTCTGAATTTAATTTTCTTTATTTATTTTTTAAAAATCACATTTTACACAAAGTTTTATAATGACATATTGTTATTTTTCAATAAATAATGTCCTAAAATTAAAATGGAGTAAAAAATATTGCATATATAAGAGAAATTAAAATGTAAATAGTGCGGGTTGAAATTAAAAAAGAAATATTCCCATGCTTCACCAACAAGAGAAAAACAACGCGATTTTATTAGAGCGTTAAAAACTAGTATAAAATTGCAGGTCCCCAAATAGAACAGAGTATAAAATTGCAAAAACTGAATAAGAGCCCTTGTTCAATGGGATGTCACAACTCACAAACATTCTTCTGGAAAGCACTCTGAGGATTTTTAAAATCAATTTTTGAGTGGTGAGGGAAATCATATGGCATATTTTCAGCAGATAGTCCTGCCTCATTGAACAACTTTATCACTTCCTGGTAGACTACTGCATTTCCTTCTGGTGTCAGGTGCAACCCATCACTGTAACAATAAAACAGCAAAGTCACATGACCCTTAATAGGTGGAATCTCCTATAAGTTTCCAAAAAGAAAATGGTCTTGATTTTACTGCAGATAACTTATGCATAAATTAAATAGCCTGAGATGATGCCAGACAAAAAATTAATCCCAAACTCAAAGTTCCCCAATCTTCTGTCTTATACAACTTCCAATATTCATGTATAGATAGAAGAAAAAAGTTTATTGCGTCATTAACTAGACTAATAAAAAAGCTAACCCATGGTGTCCTTAACAAGAGAACAGGATCACATTATAACTAAACTTGGTCAAAGCTAATCCATGATACTTCTAAGTTTTAACAAGAAAACAGGGTCAAACTTATGTCACTGTCAGTATATCTCAAGTCCAGGTTGTAACAAACCTCAAAAATTTCTTTCGCCAGCCCTCTGTTTCTTGCATTTTGGACCACATATTGATATACCGCACACCCATTTCCTTAGCTATCTCAACACATGCTTTTGCATATTGACCAGTTGCTTCATTTGTTCTTTCAGGCAATTTGCTAGCATTCTCACCATATAAGGATCTGCAAGATCCAAAAAGAACTTCTCAAACATGAAACTTGAAGAACTACTGAATAATTAGAAAGCCAATATATGCGAACATTCTCTTGCCGTGCCAGAATGGTACAATTTCAAGGACTGGCAGGCAAGTCTTATACCCAAAAAGCAATAATGTGAAACAGTAACATAGTACAATTTTTAAAGATGGCAGCTTTAATTAGACTGGGAAACCACACATCAATGGAGGTTTAGCTGCGGAAAATTTTTTCTTGACAAGATACTTACAGTAACAATAGCACAATGTGAGGATGAGAGATATAGCAAGAGTGTATAACAGCAATATAATGGACTTCAGATGCATATGACTGGAGGATGAATAGTTAAATAGTGGTTTGGAAAAGATGGATGCAAAAGGTGGTGCTAATAATAGCAAAAATAATGGTTGTAGTGAATGTAGCAATTATTGCATAAAACGACATAGTAGTAAAACAGACAGTAAGGAGCAGTTTCATTTGATGATATTGGTAAGATGTCATAAATAGCAAAATACACAATTCTGCAGTAAGATGGTGACCATCAAGGGATGCAGATTATGAATACTGAACTTAAGAAGAGAGGAGCAATTCATCATACATTGCATATGCTCGACGCCCTTCCTCACAAACTGGAGGTGGAGTAATAAGCACAATTAGCATAGTTGGTGAGCATTCCTGAAACCAAATTATTACTTGAGATTAATAACAAATAATATAATTGTCATTTAGAGTGCATTTCGTTTAAGCTTTTTTCTTGAAAAATTACTTGTCAAAGATTTTAGAATATTTGTTTCAGCTTTTGAAAAATATCACATTTCTTAAAGAAAAAGAAAAGCTGTAATTGTAACTAATTTTTTAAATCAAAGGTGTTTAATAATTAGAATAATAATTAGAACCAAATGAAAAATAGCTTCTACTTATAGAAAATCTCTAAACAGTAAAATACTTTTTTACATAACCTTAAAATTATTTGTTTTTTAAAGCTTAAACAAGTGGGCCCTATATGGTATAAGGGCTTAATTCATGCTATGCTCAGATTTTTTACTCACATGCAGTAAGTATCAAAACAACCAATAATAGGCTACTCCTTAACCCATTACAGTAGTTAACCCAGCAGCAAAACCATAAAGCTAGAAGAAATCATTCCAGTAAGATTAGAGAATAATAGCACAAGGTGCTTAAAAAAATCAAACTTTTGTTCGGTGAAATATCCCAGTAAATCAAGAGTATGTCAAATAAAAGAAGATAATATCTCTATAATTACAATATATAAAATAATAAATACTTAAGACTCTAAAAAATACTGAGCTAGCCAATCAATCCTGATATTTGTAATCCTTTTTCAGGCCATTGCAATGCATTTGAGCCAGCAGGCACAGGAATTATCCAAAATATTTGCATTGGGTTAATACATCAGAATCAGATTAGCCAGTCAATAGCTGGGAACTGGGAGATATAAAATGATAAATGGAATGGGTAGATAACAAAAGACCAAATGTGGACCAAGGTTAAACCCCAATTAAAATATATCATCCTGTATCAAAGGTAAGCCCAACCAAGGGGGCACAATTCAGCACATAATGCACACAAAAATTGGAGTAAAAGTGTTGAACAGGTAATTGAGAAACTAATCAAGTTTAAATGTTAAAACATAGAAATAAAAAAAATTTAACCTGTAAGTGTAGGACAATTTTTCTGAGGTTTCCTTTGTACTCTTCAATAGGTACATGTTGCCTTTCACTGGTTCTTCCTGACAAAGCTGCATCATTAGCACCAAAGAAAACTGTGGTAGCAAGAGGTGGCTTACTTGATTCCTGAAAATGAAGTCATCCACACAACTAAACACTTGGAAGTCAAGATAAATAGAGCAATTTTCCAAATATATAAAATAAAAAGACCCTATATCTAGGTAAAGAAAGGATTTTGAGGAGGGGAGGTAGAAGACACTCTGGTGGTCTGGCCCCTCACTGTTCCAAAACTGTATAGTGTATGAGAATTGTAGTCTAAACACATTGGCTTTCCTCAATCCTCTAGTTTGGCCCTCACACTTAATGCATAAACAAATCTGTAGTTCGAGATTCCAAAATATGAACCAAATGCATATGTAGTGTCCAAAGCAATTTTGGCCTTTACCATTCAATTTTATGTAGTCACACGACTAGCATAAGCAAAATTATGAATTATATTCACTGAATCTTTCAGTAACACTGTTATATTCAAATTCAAGATGAAAAGTAGAACAACCTATTAACCATTTTGATCTCTTCATGTTATACAAAACCTAGTCTAACTCTAGAATTCAGGACTTGTTAAGCCTTGTACAGGGACACTATGAAAATAAATAGAGTTAGCATTTTGATCCACAAATTGAGCTTACCTCAATTGAGTTTCAACTTTCAATGCATGAATATTCTGAAACTCTAATGAATAACTTTTAACAAAACAAGACAAGTGAATAAACCGATCATGCTTGAAATGAAAGCACAAATAAAATACTATTCATTTATCTATATTTTGGACCTGCAAATAATAATTCCTAGATCTATCCCTGAATCTAGGGGGCAAAACACGGCAATGTGATGTAGGATTAACAAGAAAAGAAAAGTAAAGACAGAATACATTAAAATTTTACACAATTATGAATAGCCAAAGAAAAAAAAATATACGTTGAGTATTTTGATTTAGATAAGCATAAAATACCAGAGGGAAGATGTGGTGCAGTAAGAACAAAGCCCACCTAGTGTTGTATCCACCATACCCGCGAGCAAATACATCAGCCTGAAGAAGCAATTGATTTTCTGAATTGTTAATTACAGAAAATAGCATAAAAAATGAATAAAATGGATCTAATCTGATCTAGGAGTGTTTGAGGAGAATAAAGAAGAAGCTTAACTTGCGAGAATAGGCATTGGCAAGCGCAGCACCCCAACCATTTTCTCGGAACGATTGCTCCGTTATCGAATCTCCAAACAATACAATCTTTTCCCTCATCCTCGCGCCAACGTGATTCTATGTTTCGCACTAACCAACTCTGCACTGCACCACTCACCTACAGCCACCTCTTTTATAATGTTCTTACCGGCAAATATATGCATTTCTTGATTTTTTAAAAAAATATTTAAAATTATAGATATAATATGAGGAAATTAAGGATAAGATTTTTTAAATCAGTTTTGACAACGTGAAGCATGAATTATATTTTCATTTTTATCACAAATTAACTATTAAACACTTTATATTTATTATTTATTGATTAATTAAATTCATGATACTTCTATGACCATATTACCCTCCTAACGAACATTTGTATGACTATTTCTATTTAAACATATCATTGTGATAATTTTAAAATCTTTTCATACTCACAACGGTAGGTTTGGTGCCAACATCTAACTGCAGGTTTTTTTTTTGTGTCAATTCACAAATTTGTAGTGCCAATTCCTAACGGATTTGGATTGGGTGTAGTCATAAAATGACGCATTCATTACAGTCATCAAATGGTAGTCGTCCGATGAAGATTGGAGGACTCAAATGTCGTGATGAGTTTTATATCCAATTTACTCATCTCGGCATCTGAGTCGTTCGATCTTCATCAGACGACTATCATTTGATGAATACAATAAATGCGTGATTTTATAAATACAAGTAATCCAGATCCAATTTTAACCGTAGCTATTTTTAATGTTAAACAGAATAAATTTTGTATGATAAGAAAATAGAATAACTTTATATGATATTTCTTATAAATATCATATCATAATTGTGTAAAGATGAATTAGTCGTTGGGATATTGATGAATGTAAAAACAATGAACAATAATTTAAAATAACCGCCTAACCCGCTTAAAAAATTGTGGATTCACGTTAAAAAATAAAAAACTGGAGTTACACATTGGCACCACAACTTTGTGAATTGATGGGAAAAAAACTGCAGTTTGATAAAAATGAGTGTATAAAAATTGAAATTGGCCTAATGATAAAAAGAGAAATAGTCATGAAATGTTAAAAGGGTAATATAGTCATTAAATATTATAAAATCTAATTAATTAATATAAATAGTAACTTTTGTTTGCTTGGCTGTTTAGTGTCTTGTATTAACACTACCAGCTTATAAGGGTCACACACCCCATGAAGTGTTATAGTATTTTTATAAATTAATATAATTAAATTATAATTTATGAGTTTTAATGTTAAATTTTATTAAATGTGATTATTTAATAGTCCATTTTAATTTTGATTGATAGAAAACATGTAAAATCAAATTAAATTCTGATTAATTTAAAATCAATTTGAAAGCTAAGTATAATATTGATGGATTTAAATGAAAACGTATCTGCAAAATTGAGGTGAATATTATATAAGGTGTTATTACTCATTAATGTTCAGAATTATTCTTTCAATTACTAACCGTGGATATATCATTATTTAATGATATCGGTTACAATATCTTATTTTAACACAATCAGGTCACACATTCCGTAAGTGTTATAGTATTTTTATAAAATAATATAATTAAATTATAATTTATGAGTTTTAACGTTAAATTTTATTAAATGTAATTATTTAATAGCCAATTTGAATTGATAGAAAAGGTGTAAAATTAAATTAAATTCTGATTGATTTGAAATCAATTTGAAAGCTAAAATAATCAAATGTTAATGTGTAGTATAATATTTTTTGGTTACAAGTCAATTTTTTTTGTTACAATGTGTAGTATAATATTGAATTGAATGAAAACATATATGTAAAATTGATGTGAATATTATATATCATATCACTACTCATTAATGTTCAGAATTTGATTCTTTCAAATACTAACTGTGGATACATTATTATTTAATGTTATCCGTTACAATATCTTGTAAATTAATAATTCTATTATCTTCTATAAAATATTAGTTTGATAACAAATTGTGTATCATCTTCTTCTTGTATCAGTATCTCTTATATTTTATGCAGGAAAAAGAGATTAAATTAGTGGTAGTTGATGATGTATCTTTGAGGTGAACGCGTTAAGACCTCACAGCGGGAACATCTCTTGTGGTGGTGTGAATCGCCTTAAAAAAAAGCGAAATCACTACATCCCACTATCATTGTTATTTTTAATTGTTATTGTAATTTTTTATTTGTTTTTTTATTTGCGTAATTTATTTCAACAATAAGTCTGTTTCTATGGTTGAGAAAGGAAGCAGAAGGAGGAAGAAGATGAAAGGGGAGCAACAAGAATAAAATGTTAACAAGTGAATTAACGGTATTGATGAATTAAAAAAAATGCATTTGTGAGAAATAAAAACAAATCTCAATTCATTTGTAGGAACCAAAAACATATTTTACTTTGAAATTAACTTATTAGTAATCATTGACAATCTTTGTATTTTTAATAATGTTCGTATCAGTGATCATTATCACACATTTGTTTCACATTTATAACATATTAATTGAAATCAAATACAAATTGATTAGTCCCACGGTATATAGAATTGGAAGGGAAGAGGGAGGCCAATGGTATATATTGGACTCAAATCATTTGGTTCTACACACCTCAAGTTGAAAACCCTTTAAGTTTGTATTTATACTCTTAGAAAAGCATGACATGGAAATAGTATGACATGTTGAAAATGTGGAAAGTGTAGGCATGTAAACAAAAATTGTCCAAGGACATGGAAATAGTATGACATGTTGAAAATGTGGAAAGTGTAGGCATGTAAACAAAAATTGTCCAAGGGGACCTTGGACAATATAAAAAAAAAAAATCTGAGTGATATGCTAGCAGTATCTCATTATCTCTTTGCTTTCGCTTGCTTGTGAAGAGTGTGATATTCTATAAAAATGAAAATTGTATCCTCAAAGCAAGGGCGGGGGGCAAGCGTCGCACTCCCCTCCCAAGATATTTTTAATCTTTTTATTAATTATATAGTTTTTATGTAAAATATTTTATTAACTATCAACCTATCCCTGTATTTTTATAAATTTTGTAGTATTACTTTTTCTAAAAAAATTAATTTTTCCTTTTTTATATATTTGTTATATTAATCATTTTTTCTTATTTAGAGATGATAAGGTGACAATTGAATTAAAGAAAAATTTATTTTATTTAGATGTGATTTTAAGAATTGCATGATAAAAAATTAAAAAAAAAACTTTGATTTTTTTTTAATTTGACTTCAAGGATTAGGTAATGAGATTAAGAAAATAAAAAAATTATCTTGATTTCAATTTTATTTTAAATATTATATGATAAGAGAAAAAGCACTAAAAAACTTCATATATTTAGTGTATGTTTGGGTAGCTTATTTTGAGCTTTACTTCTCTTTAAAAGCAAAAGCTATGCCAAACAAAATTTTTCAAAAGCTCTAAAAAATAAAAGGAGCTTTTTTCATATAAGAAAAAAAGGCTTTTTAAAAAGTTGGTTTTTATAGCTTATGCGGGGCTTATTTCAAAATTGACCGCCTTTCGATTCTCGCTATTAATATAATTTAATCTTTCTTTATTTCTTTTATCAAGTTTTTAACCTTATCTGAATCTATAGAGAATAGGCACATGGGATTAGGATAGCTGGTACCACCTTCAAACACTTGCATTCACCATTACCCAAAACACCTACCATTTGTACGCCCCCTTTTCGCTGTTTTTTTAACACTTGGAAAAAAAGAGAGAGGAAGCAAAATAGCATTAGCACGAGGAGATTTCCGGATAAAGAGGGGAAAAAACGTGGAACACTGGAACCCCTTCTCTATTTGCTTAACGTTAGTTTTTTTATGTTAATTGGTTGGTTAGTTTTGAATAATAAAATTTAGTTTCACATAGAATTGTGAATGAATTATCTTAATTAAAATATTTATTTTTATAATAGTTATTTTAATTAATTTTATTTATTTGATATAATATAATCAATCTTCAAATTTAAATATATATATATATATTAATAATATAATTTATGATACTATTAAATTTTATTTAAAGAATTTATTATTTATTTTATAACAATTTCATTAGATACTAATATCCTAATTGCATACCATTTCACGAAAATCAAAGTGTTTTATAAATATTTTTCTGTCACTTTTATGATATGGTTATTTATGAATTATTATTTATACAATAAAAAACTCTAAAATATATTTTCTTTTTAATTGACAGATTTTGTTTTTAAAAATTATTAATTATAAATATTTAGAATTTTGTAATTAGATATTTTTTATGTGAATTCTAAATAAAATAAAATATTTTTTAAAAAATATTTTTTTATAAAAGTATTTTATCAAACAATTTTTAATTTAAAATATTTTTTAAATTAAAAAATTAAAACAGTCAAACAACTTTTACTTATTTTTTAAAACTCTTATTTTTAACTTTAACTTTGAAGCAACTTATAAGCTAAAAATAAGTTAAGCCAAATGAAGCCTAGTCAAAGATTTTTTTAAAAAAGATTAGGTGATAAAAAGAAAAAAATAATTCATATCTTAATTTCATTTAAATTATTATGACATAATATGTATTAAGGAAAGATGTTTTACCGTATTAGTTTTTAAAAATTTCCTATTATGAGTTTACCCCTATTTTAATCATGCTCTATTTAATTCCTAAACATTAACCAATATAAAAATATATAAATGTTTAATAACTATGAATGGTGAAGATAAAAAAGTAATAAATACTTCTAAAATTTTAAAAATGATCTAGAAAAGGACCAAATAAAAATTTAGAAAAAAAACTGGAGGAAACATTTGATTCAGGTCCCCAATAATAAAATTCTAGCTACATCCTTGCTCATGGCATTATCACATCGTCAAGTTATTGCCAGTGGATCCATAATTACACATTGGCATTGGTTGGCATTGATGTAAGGTGTGTGGTGGGTTCTGTCGATAGTTGAAGAACTTCTAGAGATAGCCAATATGAAAGTTGCACCAGCAAGGTTTTGACATGTGTTAAGGGAAATTCTTGTAATTGCCTAATTCCAAGTGAGTATATTCTTTATGATGGAATATAATAGCTCATTTGAATTATAATTCTCAATGTAGACAATGAAGCCAAAAGAAGTGTATTTCGATCAAGGTGGAGATTATTGTAGTTGGTTGAAATTAGTCCCACATTACCTAGGATTGCAAAAGGGGAGGCCAAGGCTATATATTGGACTCAAATATATTGGTTGTACGCATCTCAAGTTGGAAACACTTAAGTTTGTATCTAGCTTCCTTCTTCTATACTCTTGGAGTATTGTGAAGACTGAAGAGTAATTTTCTCATGTTATATTTTAACAACAATCATGGTTTTCCTCCAGATTTGGAGTTTTCCACATTAATGTTTGTGTTGTAATTGTGTTATTTTTATACCTTGCTTTTCTATTTTAAACAGAGTTTTCAAAGGAAAAATGACATTCTTTTCTAATATAAATAGTATAGATAAACACTTTACCATAAACGGAGGTTGATTTAAGTGATACATACTTGATTGTCCTTAAATAAATATAGAAAAAAATCCTTATTTCAAAAAGGTATTGTATGGAGGATACCAATGATTTATTTATATTAAAAAAAGAAGACCACTTGACTAGTCAATCTCGAGGTGGGAGAGAATAAAAAGTTTCAATATAAAGTAATCCATATAACCTATTTGAGGATATGGTATTACCTGCCCAGCAAGGTCGGACTTCGGTTCTTGCCCGCCCTTACTATGGACTATGGTTTATACACGCGTGTGTGTGTGTAAACAACCTACTTGACTAGTTAACCGCATGATAAAAGATAAGAGAGAGAATAAAACGGGAATAACTGTTAGAACCACAGGCAACACTAGAAGGGGGGTTGAATAGTGTTGTAAACATTGTAAGACAATTTTGGAAATCTTTATTATAAATCAATCACGTTAAGTGATCATTGTGCAAACCAATCTTAAGATCAGAGTTATTTTAAATACATGCGGAATATATGAAAGATTTAGATTAAAAAACTTTCTCTTACACTTAAGATTGTTTTGATTTTAAACAAACTTCTCTTAGTGTCTTCTGAAGAATATTACTAAGAGTACCTTCAGAACTGTTTCTGAAATACTTTAGATGATCAGAGACCATCTATATCATGTGTCTGAACTGAGTTCCTGTTGGGCTCACTTCAGACAGATATTTCAGACATCCCTCTGAATATATTCTTCTATAATACTTCAACCTACACTAGAGACGTTTTAATGTTATGTTTGTATGAAAACTTGTTTTATTGAAATCCTTGAGTTAAGCTTGTTATGAAAAGTACTTTTCAATCCCCAGCGTAAATATGAAAACTGTAAGTAAAAGAGATTAAGGGGTGAGAAAACTTAGACACAGAATTTATCCTGGTTCACCCACAACCCCGTGGGCTACATCCAGTCCCAGAGGCAAACCACCACTGGATTTCCACTATCTGAAACCACAGATACACATGTTAACCTCTCCAGGCCAACACAACAAGTATTCTTTTCTATCAAGCCTCTCCAGGCTCTACCACGAGTATTCTTTCTTCCACCAAGCCTCTCCAGGCTCTCGGACACTTAACTAAGTGTTGAGTATTACTACTCAATCTAAGCTAGATGTTCGCTAGAACCTCTCAACTCAGATTCTTCTTGTACATAGAGATTACTGAGTACATACTCAGGATACAGTCATTACAAACTAAATACAAGGATAGACAGTGATACAAGTGTTTGAATTAAGTACAATCCCTGTCTTTTCTATGAGGAATACATCCTCTGAGAGTAGGCTAACTAAGATATGAAATTAAGCTCCAGCCTTATTCTCCAACCATTGATTTCCATGGGCTACATTCTCACCCGTATCATTGGAATACCAAGGTATCTTCAAAGCTTCAAACCGTACCCGGTTTGATAGTCATTTGTACAGCATGATTGCCTTCCCGACAACCAACTCACTTGATCAACAGACCAACTGTACAATCTAACTAACTGACCAGCTGATCAGTAGCCCGATTGAGAATTAACTCTCTGATCAATTGTTGTTGACTTTTTCATGATGTATTTAAGCTCGAGTCAACTCTTGTTAACTGTAAGACACTCAGCCTAGTTAACACTTTTCATGCTGATTGATTTCAAGAACCCTCTTGAAAAACAATCCCAATTGATCTAACTTGGTTGATCATTCTGACCAACTTGGTTGCAACAGCAGCTGCAGGTCGACAACATGGTTAATATGCTCAGCATGCCAACATCTTCAAATTCAATCTTGAGGCTATTTATATGTTCTTCTTGAATATAGCCGTTGAAGATGTTTCATAATACCGTTGAGCTTTTGATGATGTGGCTCATATAGCCTTTGTGTAATAGCTTCTCAAACGGTTGCTTCTCCTTAAGCATATTGAGTGTTCAAAATACTCCCGTTCTGACACTTCTGTTGATGAGCTCTGTTTTGAGAGATGTGATGATTATGTGTATTCTCTCTCTTGAATTCTTCTGCTTTCTTGCATCTATTTTATCCAGCTTGCATCTGCTTGCTCCAGCTTGCATTATCTTGCATCTGCTTTATCCAGCTTGCATTATCTTGCATCTGCTTGCTTTCTTCTGTTTTGTCCGGCTTGCATCTGCTTTCTTCAGATTTCCTCTGATTTTCTTGAGAGTGTATATGAGTAGGTATCCGTTGAATTTGTCTTTTTGCTTATTCTTCATATACTCCTTTTTCATTTGCTCCTGACACCATTACTTCTTTGAATGAGATGTCTTGACCAAATAGTCGTTGTTTGCAGATTCCTCTTTTGAGATTTAGATAAAGATGTTGAATTGAATATATTTTATTCAAACATCTTCCTTGTTGCTTTTGCTTAGTCTCCTGAGCTTTTCTTCTGCTTTGTTCCAGATTGCACCAATGAAGAAATGTCTCGTTGAAATACTATCGTTTAGAGACAACAAATAGTCTTCTTTTAATCCGTTGTGAGACACGCTTCTTGAAAGTTCTGACACAGTACAACGTTGGTGCTGCAGTAAAGCTGCTACCGTTGTTGCTGCGAATGCTGCGTTGCAGAGATTTCCTCAGTGGTGTATGAAATTCAAATGCACCAGGAAAGGTCTCTGTGATTGTTGCCATAAATGTGTTCCAAAACGTACGAGCAGCAGAGACTTAGAAAAGTCTTCACGTAAAGTTTCAGCAAAGATGCCACGTCATTACTAAAGCTTCAGACGACCTCCAATCTTCAGACCGGTTCCAATCTTCAGACAGGTTCCAGTCTTCAGACGGGTTCCAGTCTTCAGACAGGTTCGAGTCTTCAGACGGGCTTGGCTCTTCAGACAGCTTCAACACTTAAGACAGCTTCAATACTTCAGACATATTGCGTACTTCAGACAGCTTCAGACAACTTCTTTTTTCATTTCTTCTTTGATTGTTGTTATTCAGACAAATGTATATTTGAATCTGTACTTCTTCATATATCTTCTGCCTTCAGTTCTTCAGATAATATTCTTAGTCTTTAATTCTTCAGATAGTCTTCTAATCTTCAATTCTTCAGATAGTCTTCAAGTCTTCACTTCTTCAGACAGTCTTCAAGTCTTCACTTCTATTGATAGTCTTCTAATCTTCACTTCTTCAGATAGTCTTCAAGTCTTCACTTCTTCAGATAGTCTTCAAGTCTTCACTTCTATTCTTCAGTTGCTTCAATTCTGTTAAGGATTATTCTTCTTCAGATTCTGCACTCTCGTTCTTCTGATTCGGATCTTCTGATTCTGATTCTGTTCTCAAAATCTTCTCCTTCTTCTAAAGAGTATTTCATCCTGAAACATAATTAACAAACAAATACCTTTCTCAGTAGAACCTGTTTATATAATCTAATTTGTTCTTTATATAATCTTATTTGTTCTTTATATAATCTTATTTGTTAATCATTAAAACTAAAGGATGCTATGTCATATAATCATGTTTAATTACTTAAACAGATTTATAGACTTCACAATAACTTCTCTCCATTCTAGATTTGTTAAGTAGGAGAGAGGTAGATACATGAACCATGTGAACATGTGCTCACACATGTGGTGTGTGTATCTCTCCCATGGTATATATTTTTATCTCTAACACAATTTCAGTATTTGGAGAGAATATTTAGGGTATGTCTGTTTAATATTAAAATAATTGATTCTTAGATTGTACAAAAATATTTTAATATTTTTAAATATTTTTATGAAAATTAGAAGCAGATATTTGGTTATAATCACGAAAATCATTTTTTTAACATTTTCTTTTCTATTCCTGTTGGTTATTTCGATAAGCAAGTAAGAATAACTTCCTATTATAATCAAAATTTAGTTCTTTTAGATTCTATTTATTTTTAAAATCTGAAACAAACACATAAAAAGTGTTTTTTTTTAAAAGTTATTATTTTTAAATATGCTCATAAACAAAAATCACTCTTAGTTTAACAAAAGCAATGTTATGAAACTCGACTGGGATCGGCCGGTCAAACAGTTGAGCCTGTGAACCGATCAAGTGACTAGTCTGAGCCACTCATCAAATCGAACATGCATCTGAACCGAGAAGAACCAGTTTGGCTCGGTCGATTCAGTTAAAAATCAGTGACTCGGTTAGAAATTGTGTAACGATACACAAGTGAGCAATTACCAGAAGCAGCAGGTTCGTTGGTTGTTAAAAAAAGTCGTAACAGGGGCGGCTATTGAAAAGCGGAGTGACGACCAGAGATAAAGGGCGTGCGACAACAACCACGGCTAGACGAGGTCGAGAAGGACACACCATACCTTAGCAGGGACGTGGGTCACTGCAGGGCGGTGTGAGTAGGTGAGGGTGGTTTGCAGTGTCTGGTGAGATCGCCATGGTGATCCCAATTACTTGTGTACTATTACATAAATTTTTAATTTGGGTATGTTAGAATCTTCCTAAAAAAACGTTATTTGAAATTTAATCTTAGGTGCTCGTTTTTATTTTGGACAAAGGTGTCTAATGAGTTGGACTTGGATGGCCCCAATAATGTTTTGAATCTATGAATTGTGTTTCTTATTAAAAATTCTATATATTATATAATGTGATATTGTTTTTATAATTTTAAGTATAAAACTTATTTAACCAGTTCAGCCAATGATTCACTAGTTCGACTAGTGATATATTAACTTAGTACTCAATGGA
Source organism: Sesbania bispinosa (assembly GCA_026901365.1). NCBI lineage: Eukaryota > Viridiplantae > Streptophyta > Magnoliopsida > Fabales > Fabaceae > Sesbania > Sesbania bispinosa. Next base: position 354,008 of record QLOH01000349.1, on the reverse strand, counting down.
GGACCTTAAGCCCTTGTTGGCAGCAAAGAGGTGGGGGGAAATAGGGAGGGGGAGAAAAGTGAGAAAGAAGTTGATAACTTCTCTTGTTTGGTGGAGGAGAGAAGTGAGGGAGAAATGCCAAAAAACTATGGGCCCCACCAAATTTTTAGTATTTGAAGAGAGATAGGAGAGAAATGCGCACAAACAACATAATAATCGATTCTTAATTCATGAAAATCGATTATCACAACAAGTCTTACTAATTTTTAGTAAAAACATTGATTTTTTTAGATTAATCGATTTTTAAGACAAAAAATGATTTTTTTTTATGAATAATCGATTTTCAAAACCTATTCCACACTCATTTCTCTCACACCAAACAACTTAAAAATATATTTCTCTTTAATTTCACACTTATTTCTCTCACACCAAACAACCTTAAAATCTCATCTTCCCTATTTCTCTCTTTCCTATTTCTCTCTTCTATGTTTCCCTTAAACTACCAAACAAAGCATAAGTGTGACAAGGGACGCATGGCCCCCCAAAGGTTTTTTTTTAAATTATATACACATATATTTATAGTTGTTAAAAATCATATACTCTACAATATTCATAATATCCTTATAACTCATAATGTCCTTAAATCACAAATCTTGTGTAAGTTTCTTTGTGGCAACTCTAGTCCCAAATCTATTATATAATATAAAAGTTTCCCGCATAATCCCTTAATTGAATGTGATTTCTAATATTTTTTATATTATTTAGGGTTAAATATGTTTTCACTTTTCAATCTAAGAAAATATAGTGAAATTTGGTTTTGGACTGTATATGAGTCGAGCCGAACACCTGGAGCTCAAGCTTGACTTGTGAAAAAAAAATGATGGCCCAAGCTTGACTCATTTATTTAAACGAGCCAAACTTAAACCTTAAGCTTGTCTTGTTAAAGAAAATTAAATCTTGGACTTGACTTGTTTAACTCGTTTATAACTTTATTGTTTTCGCTTTTTTTTTTAAATTTTTTCAAATAATTTTTAAAGTTTATGAATTTAATATTTAATAAATATTTTAATATAAAGTGATAATTTCAAAATCGAAATATATTCTTAATATAATATATGTGTAGTTTAAAGATTCTAAAATATCATATTTTCAAAATTTCATACACAACTTCTTGACTAATATAAGAAATAATCCAATACTCATCTTTTATATATATATATATATATAAAGTAATTATATTACTTTATTATTTTATTATTTATTTTAAAAATAAATTAGTAAATTAGCATATTGATCCCTGACTTGGGCACCATGCACTTTAGTCCTCGACTTTTAATTATTCTCTCTTTGACATTACTTTTCATCCAACACTTTCATCCAAAGTCCCAACTTCTATTAAGTTGGTGCGGATGTGTCATGTTAAGTGACACATAGGCTATATAATAGTATAAAAAACGACGTCGTTTTCCGCATTTTTTTAGCGTGAGACACCTAATCCTAACGATCATTTATTCTTCCCTTTCTCTAATCTTTATTCATCTTCTCCAACGCCCATTTGTTGAGTGATAGTTAAGGCTAGGTGTTTCACACTTAAAAAATGGGGAAAATGACGTCGTTTTTAGGTCCTACTAGATAGTTTAAGTGTCACTTAATGTGACACATCAACACCAACTTAATAGAAGTTAGGAATTTGGACTAAAGTGCTGGATGAAAAGTAACATCATGGGCTAAAGGGGGTTTGTTAAAAGTATGAGACTAAAGTGCATGGTTCCCTGAAGGTCGGGGTCTGATATGCTAGTTTATATAAGAAGTTAGTTATTCACGAGCCCTTAATATGTCAAGCTTATAAAGCTTGGGCTTGGCTCATTTAAGTAATTGAGCCCAACTTTAAACTTGAGTTTGTTTGTTTAATTAAACAAACCAGATTGATTTGGTATTTAATGAGTCAAGCTAAAATAGTTTATGAATAATTTAGCTCATTTAGAGCTCTTTTGGTCACTCCTTTATTTTTTTTTCTTTGATTTTGCTCTTCTATTTTTAAAACGCGTGTTTTCAGTTCTCGCCATTAATTTTGTTTCGTTAAATAATAACACAGTACTATCTTTTCAGATTTTTCTATGGTTTTTTCTACATATATTCCTTTGGATTTTGTTGAAAACTTTAAAATTCATAAAAGATTTTTTACAGATTTTAAAATTTACAAGAAATTTTATATGATTTTTTTTCAACAAAATAGAAAAAATTCACAAATGTTTCCATTAAAAATGAATCTTTTTTAAAACTTATAACAATAAATTTTTGGTAGACTTTTACACTAACTACGAACATAAGTTAACAAAACATAATTAATAACGAGGATTAAAAACATATGATATGAGAATATAGAGGACTAAAATTAAAAGGGAAAGAGGATAAAAACCAAATTTTATTATATGGTGCGAGACAAAAAAAAATAACCCATATTTATAGTCAATTTTTGGTAACATTCAACCTTAACCTATATAATATGATATTACATATTTAATTTATGTATGTGTTAAATTTTATTTTGACCGTGTCGAATTTTAATATTTTATAACATTGAATAAAAGGTTTCAGAGTAATCCACGTAAGCTATCCGAAGGAACGGGAAAGTAATGCTATTTATTTATTTATCATTTACACTTTCCAATTTTCCTGGCGTTCATCTCGTCTCATCTGAAGAGAAAATGCTGCGGGTCGGCGCAAAGAGGGTTTTGGGAACGGCGTCGTTCGCTGTTAGGGTTCCGGCGCGGTTGTACCACGAGAGGGTGGTGGATCACTACAACAATCCCCGCAACGTGGGTTCCTTCGACAAGAATGACCCCAGCGTAGGCACCGGTTTGGTAGGGGCACCAGCTTGCGGCGACGTCATGAAGCTACAGATCAAGGTCGACGACAACACCGGAAAAATTGTCGATGCACGCTTCAAGACTTTCGGCTGCGGCTCCGCCATCGCTTCTTCCTCCGTCGGTAATAATAAAGGAGCAGCAACATCAATTGCTCTCTGTTTTGTGAATCTGTTTTTCCCTAATTCAATTCATATATCCTCATTGACCTTATTTCTTGTCTTTATTCAGCTACTGAATGGGTAAAGGGAAAACATATGGAGGAAGTTTTGTCTATTAAAAACACGTAGGTAACAACTGCCTTTTGTTGTTGCAATTCTATGTCACTTTAATTTCTATTATGTGTTTGTTATCTTTGCTATAATGTTTCATGTTGGAATATGTGTTGTTCCTTAATGTATATCTTTTGCTTGTTTGCTAATTGGGAGTAATTCTTTTATGATTGTAGTGTTTAAAACAGTGTCTATAATCATAATCAATAAAAATGCAAGATAATAACCCTCAAGCATGCAGGTTTGAACCCCACTCATTTTGTTAGAGTGAGTTAAATGTAAGTATATCTGTAAGTACTCTTTGAGTCCCGAGGCTTTCCATGCCTTAAACCCGGGCACCATCCTCTCTCATCCAAAATTTTTCTTACCAAAAAAATGCAGGATAATGTTGTCTTTTTAATTATTACTATTTTAATACACTTGATACATTTTGAACTTTTGATTAGTTTCTATATCATGCAAGAATTGCTCCCTAACTGAATGCTAATCCCTCTTTATCGCTGCCAAATAGATTATTTCAGAATTACTTGTACCTCTTTGCTGTTCTGTTTTGGACTCTTGCTTCCTATTATGTATGCCTGCTCTATGAGATGATTCTGGCATTGGTTATGCTTTTCTTTGTGGTCTGTGGTTGTGGTCTGTTGTTTTGAGTTTTGGAAGTGACAAATAATTGATGTCCTGCAGTGAAATTGCAAAGCATCTTTCACTTCCACCAGTTAAGCTCCACTGCAGCATGCTTGCTGAAGATGCCATTAAAGCAGCCGTTAAAGACTATGAAGCCAAGCGTGCTAAGGCAACTGCTAACGGAGAGGTAACAACAGGAGAGAATGCCGCCACTGCTTGATTTCTTCCATGTCTAGAATAATGATGAAAACAACCATTTGTTTGGCCTTTTAATTCTGTATTCAGTTATATAAACACCTTCACTTAAGAGTTCAGACTTTTGGTTGGAGCTAGATTTTGTTCACAATATATGTCAGTGAAGTAAATACTTGCGAAGCTGGCTTTGGTTTGTTATCTGCTTGGGATGGTTTGTACTTAGCAGGACTTGAATCATGTTTTGGCGTTTGAAGTGCAATTCGTATTACTATTGTTAACTATGTATGCATACAATAAAGCATATTGAAATGTTTAGAGTTTCCACAATACAATGAAGTGAACAGCATGATGTTTTCACAATGAATCGTTATGGTTAAAATTTGTCGTTTCTATTTTTGGTGAATTTGTTTGTAATTAAACTTATGTATCTTGACATGAACGAGTAATGTTGTATGGTCAGACTGAAAATAGCCAAATATTTTAACTAAGGATAAGTGTTGCTGTTGGATGGAATAAAGTGATAATGATTGCTTATGTCTTTATCAGTAAATAAGTATGCTAAATCAATTTATTAAAAAATCTAATTAAAAGTTATAGTTGTTCAGTTCAGCAATTTTCCTACGTAAACGTGTGAGGGAACATATTCTGGCCTACGGCGAGGCCGGAGGAACACAAGAGAAAATGAAAGCTACATAATGACAGCAGCGACATGTGGCGTGTGGAATTGTTCTCCAGTGAAGTGCACGCAACATGCAATAAAACTGTGGAATTGTTCTCCAGTGAAGTGCACGCAACATGCAATAAAACTGTTCTTTTTTATTAGTCGAATAAAATTTCATGGTGATTGTTGATGTTTTATAGAATAAAGCTTACTCACAAGGTACTGAAGCATAGAACCTGATGCAGAAGCAATTCTGAATATTATTATTATTATTAAAAAAAGAGACCGCCTAGAAAATGAGCACCGTCAATATAACCAAAAGTGACACCGTAATATGTAGTTTAAACATGGATTCGGGACAATGTCATCGTCAATGATATTTGTTTGGATCCATATTTAAAAGATAGTTCTATAAATGAAAGACACACCTAGATTTTCTCCTAACGTGAGAAAGGATTTTAGATTTGTTTCCTACTAAAAGAAGCCAAATGAGTGGGTTTTCGGAGTATTGCAAAATGAAGGATTCATACCATTGTCATTATGCGAGCAAATGAATGCAAGGCATTTAACATCATAATGTTAGATTAGACCACGTTTAGGAATTCAAATGATCAAATATCCTAATCAAATATGTCAGGTGCAAGCTCAAGTCATACGGATCATCGAAAAAGAGGAAGGCCAAATTAAGAAACTTTAGGAACACAAAACAAAAATGATTAGACAATAGTAGAATAACAACATCCTCTGGCTCATAACTCACACCTATGCAGTGTTGGTGTGTTGTACAATATCCAACAAAAAATTGGTGAAAAGGGGCTCATAAGATGGCAACTTTGCATACCCGGGAAAGTAATTGATATCAATCACGAGGTACCTTCTCTGATCTGTACCATCTCTAATCACATCAACGTTGAAAAGGTTAAGTCCCAAGGCCTCCCTCAACGCTCTTGCCAACTCATCTATCAAACTCTGAGGAGGCATTTCAGCTCTCTCAACAGCCCCACCACCACCGTCTTCGCTCAAATTAGATACTCGAGAAAATGGCATCGACCCCTTCAACGTTCTAAGCTTCTCTTCAGATATATCAGCCAAAGATTTGCGCTTTACGCAAATCACGCGCTGCCCAGCAACGTAAATCTTGAACACAACCCCACCGTGATTCACAAACTCTTGCAGCACCATGGGAGTGGTCAACGCGTTGACGCCGTCACGGTCGAAAACCAAACGCAGTTCGTGAGAACCGGCGGTGCCGTCAGCCACCAACGGCTTTGCGATCACGGGGAATCTCAAACCCAGTTCTTCGATTGCTTCGAAATTGAAGGCTTTCGGTTCGTTCACGACCACTTGCTTAGGAACCCCGATAGTGGCGTTTTCTGGAGAAACTTGCAAGTGGGTCACCGATTCCAGCATGGAAACTCGGTTGTGAAGCCGATCCACCAACTCGGGGGGATCAATGATGACAGTGTTTGGGTGTTTCGCTGAGAATTCGTGCAATTGTTTCTTCCAGTATTCAGTGTGCAATTTTTGGATGATGCAATGGAAAGGGCCCTGTTCTGGTAAAGGTGTGGTGGGATCGATTTGTACGAGGTCGATGCCGTATTGTTTGGCGTAATCAATGAGTGATTGTTGAAGGAAGGTTGTAACTTTCTTGGGTTCGAGAGCATAGCCCACTCGATACCTCTGACTCTGAGCTGCTACTTCAGACTCAGACATGGCTGTTTCTTTTTGTGGGAATTTTGTGGAAGCGTTGCGATGCAAATGAAGCTCAGTTATGGCTTATGGGTTAGGGAAAAGGTTAATGTACATAACATTGGATACATAAATTGAGAGAGAAAACGTGTATTTTGTACTTGAAGTTCCCTGTGGGATAAGTGTTGTATGTAATGTATTATGTACATAAATCACAACTCGGTTAGGTTATGACTAATCTCAGTTTCTTAAATAGGTTCTTTTTGCTTAAGTTTAAAAATAGATAACACCGAATTTTGGTAGATAGTAGTGTAGCCATATTACTCCTGATTTTTGCCACTAGTTTTGTCTTTATTATATTAGTTTTTTAAAGTTTAATTTTCACGATATGCAATTATACTCCCTTATTTTTTTCGGAAAACTAAATCCTTTTATTTTCAAAATCAAGATTCTTCCTCAATCAATTATTGTGTAAGGATCCTTTTGCTCTCAACAACCTCTCAGTCAAGTTTAGCTACCAAATAACCATAGCTTAACTATGAATTTTGATTTCCTAGTTATTCCGCAGCTATTTCGCAGCTAAATTTAGCTGACACGCTGCCTTAAACTTTTAAATTTTCATTTTAAATCCAAACATCTTGGGTTTTATTATAAATTTGAGGTATAAAACAATTTTAAAGGTTTAATAATAATAATAATAATAATAATAATAATAATAATAATACAATTTTGATAAAATTTGAAGGATTTAGTAGGTTGTAGAATTATGGTTTAGAAAAAGAAAATTTGAGTATTTTCAATTTTAGGTGAAATTTGATATTTTGATTGATAAGTTTTGAATTTAAGAATATTTTAAAAGATTTAATTAATTCAATTTGTGAAATTATTGAGTAAAAAGTGAGAATTTAAAGGTTTTAAGTAGAACACAATTGACAGAGGAACCAAATTTATTTAATTTTAAAAGTAGGGTGACTTAATTCACTAAAAAAACTTGAGAGATAAAAAATGCAATTAAGCCTTTTTTTAAAAAAAGGTTTTTCATCAAACTAATTTTTCAATATTTAAAATACTAAATTAGTATTTTTATATTACTACTTTAATTATTTATATGGACGAATTTAGAAATTATTGTATATATATTTGATAAGGGATTAATATGATAAAAACTTTTTTTTAAAAATTTATATGGTGACACTTTAATTTTTGAGATGTTAATTACAAAAATCTTTATAGGGATAATGCAATAACATCTTAAATATTTAAAGAATCAAATAATTTATTTTTATCAATATTATACTATTTTATAAAGAGAGGGTATTTAAGTTAGGTAATGATGTATAATTGATAACTTATATACTTTTATTTCAGCTTTATCGTTCACTAGAAATTCCATATTTACACCCACAATATATGGGTTAACAAAGGATGGTTTGCAATAATTTTGTAAAATTAATAGGGATAATGGTGTAAGTGGGTCTGAATCGACCTGTAAATTCAATTGAACCGACCCAAACCAAGGGTGAAGATCCACGTTGGTTTGGGATTGTGGTTCAGTTTATTTTTTGTTGGACCCAAAGGTTTTCAGGTCAGGTCTCGGGTTTTTTGAAAAATCAAGTTACTCGATCCAAACTAATATTGAAGGACGCTTTCTTCTTCTTCTTCAGTCGCAAGCAACCATTCTTCAGTCGCGAGTCACCATTTTTCTTCAGCCACAAACCATTATTCTTCATTGTTAACCACCATTCTTTAACTATGAGCAAGCTTCCTTCAAATATGTCTATCATTTGTGACCAATTTGGATGTGCTTAGTATCCTAGCAAAGAGCCAAAATTCATATTACTAATCCTTATTTCCTATGCATAATCCTAGTACAATAGGATATGATCTAATAAATGTTGTGGATGTGGGCCAAAAGTTTACAGTAGAGGAGATGCAATGATGAGTAGGGACCAGAAGTGGAGAGAAGAGGAAAGTAAAAAAGACACATCGAGGGCTTGAGGCAAAAGGTGCACAAAAGAGATGGTGGGGAACCATCAAAACTCCAATAATCTGACCTATATCAATTGGAGCCAAGCATTTCACCCCCTTCCCCCTTCATAAAAAAATTGCAAAAAGGGAAACCTAAAATGTGTTTTTTCATAACCAGGTTGCACGACCCAACCCATTTATAGGTGTTTCACGCTAGTATGAATCACTTGATTCTTAACATAAATAGTTGGTGTCTAAAGATTAAGATAAGCAAGAGGATAATTCTGGAACCCTAACGTTCTCACTTCTGCGAAGAGCTTCCTAATGCCGCCACCCCATCCCCATCCCTGAGGACCCCTCCTCTCTCATGGAGGGGTTTCCTCCCCACTTTAGGTGGGTTTACCTCTCTCCCCGGTGAGAGCTTTTCTCCTCCTTCCTCCACCCGATTCTGCTCCTTCCTCCACCTCCCTCCTCTTTACCATTGCCACTCCTCGCCTCCCCCTCCACTCCCTCCTTTTCTATTCTCCCTACATATACCCTCTGCCACCTCCACTAATCCAACCGCCTTCTGTTAGAACCACAGACAACACTAGAAGGGGGGTTGAATAGTGTTTTAGACATTTTAAGATAATTTTGGAAATCTTTATTTTAAATCAATCACGTTAAGTGATCATTGTGCAAACCAATCTTAAGATCAGAGTTATTTTAAATACATGCGGATTATATGAAAGATTTAGATTAAAAAACTTTCTCTTACACTTAAGATTGTTTTGATTTTAAACACACTTCTCTTAGTATCTTCTGAAGAATATTATTAAGAGTACCTTCAGAACTGTTTCTGAAATACTTTAGATGATCAGAGACCATCTATATCATGTGTCTGAACTGAGTTCCTGTTGGGCTCACTTCAGACAGATATTTCAGACATCCCTCTGAATATATTCTTCTATAATACTTCAACCTACACTAGAGACGTATTAATGTTATGTTTGTATGAAAACTTGTTTTATTGAAATCCTTGAGTTAAGCTTGTTATGAAAAGTACTTTTCAATCCCCAACGTAAATATGAAAACTGTAAATAAAAGAGATTAGGGGAAGGAAAACTTAGACACAGAATTTATCCTGGTTCACCCACAAACCCTGTGAGCTACATCCAGTCCTAGTGGCAAACCACCACTAGCCTTTAATCACAACAACAATAACAACAACACATATGTGCCACTCCGAATCCCCCAGACCCTTGCAGCCACATATGTGTTCCACTATCTGAAACCACAGATACACATATTAACCTCTCCAGGCCAATACAACAAGTATTCTTTTCTATCAAGCCTCTCCAGGCTCTACCACGAGTATTCTTTCTTCCACCAAGCCTCTCCAGGCTCTCGGACACTTAACTAAGTGTTGAGTATTACTACTCAATCTAAGCTAGATGTTCGCTAGAACCTCTCAACTCAGATTCTTCTTGTACATAGAGATTACTGAGTACATACTCAGGATACAGTCATTACAAACTAAATACAAGGATAGACAGTGATACAAGTGTTTGAATTTAAGTACAATCCCTGTCTTTTCTATGAGGAATACATCCTCTGAGAGTAGGCTAACTAAGATAAGAAATTAAGCTCCAGCCTCTTTCTCCAACCATTGGTTTCCATGGGCTACATTCTCACCCGTATCGTTGGAATACCAAGGTATCTTCAAAGCTTCAAACCGTACCCGATTTGATAGTCATTTGTACAGCATGATTGCCTTCCCGACAACCAACTCACTTGATCAACAGACCAACTGTACAATCTAACTAACTGACCAGCTGATCAGTAGCCCGATTGAGAATTAACTCTCTAATCAATTGTTGTTGACTTTTTCATGATGTATTTAAGCTCGAGTCAACTCTTGTTAACTGTAAGACACTCAGCCTAGTTAACAATTTTCATCCTGATTGATTTCAAGAACCTTCTTGAAAAACAATCCCAATTGATCTAACTTGGTTGATCATTCTGACCAACTTGGTTGCAACAGCAGCTGCAGGTCGGCAGCATGGTTAATATGCTCAGCATGCCAACATCTTCAAATTCAATCTTGAGGCTATTTATATGTTCTGCTTGAATATAGCCGTTGAAGATGATTCATAATACCGTTGAGCTTTTGATGATGTGGCTCATATAGCCGTTGTGTAATAGCTTCTCAAACGGTTGCTTTTCCTTAAGCATATTGAGTGTTCAGAATACTCCCGTTCTGACACTTCTGTTGACGAGCTCTGTTTTGAGAGATGTGATGATTATGTGTATTCCCTCTCTTGAATTCTTCTGCTTTCTTGCATCTGTTTTATCCAGCTTGCATCTGCTTTATCTGTTTTATCCAGCTTGCATTATCTTGCATATGCTTGCTTTCTTCTGTTTTGTCCGGCTTGCATCTGCTTTCTTCAGATTTCCTCTGATTCTCTTGAGAGTGTGTATCCGTTGAATTTGCCCTTTTTGCTTATTCTGCATATACTCCTTTTTCATTTGCTCCTGACACCATTACTTCTTTGAATGAGATGTCTTGACCAATAGTCGTTGTTTGCAGATTCCTCTTTTGAGATTTAGATAAAGATGTTGAATTGAATATATTTTATTTAAACATCTTCCTTGTTGCTTTTGCTTAGTCTCTTGAGCTTTTCTTCTGCTTTGTTCCAGATTGCACCAATGAAGAAATGTCTCGTTGAAATACTATCGTTTAGAGACAGCAAATAGTCTTCTTTTAATCCGTTGTGAGACACGCTTCTTGAAAGTTCTGACATAGTACAACGTTGGTGCTGCTGTAAAGCTGCTACTGTTGTTGCTGCGTTGCAGAGATTTCCTCAGTGGTGTATGAAATTCAAATGCACCGGGAAAGGTCTCTGTGATTGTTGCCACAAATGTGTTCCAAAACGTACTAGCAGCAGAGACTCAGAAAAGTCTTCACGCAAGGTTTCAGCAAAGATGCCACGTCATTACTAAAGCTTCAGACGACCTCCAGTCTTCAGACGGGTTCCAGTCTTCAGACGGGCTTGGCTCTTCAGACAGCTTCATCACTTAAGACATGTTGACCACTTCAGACAGCTTAAGTCTTTCAGACAGCTTCAATACTTCAGACGGGTTGCGTCCTTCAGACAACTTCAATTCTTCATACTGGTTGAAACTTCAGAAGCCTTCTTCCTTATGATAATAGAATTGTAGCTTCATTCTTCTTTGTATCTTCTTCTTCTTGTATCTTCTTCTTCTTCTTTTTTCTTTTTCTTCTTGTATTCATTTCTTCAATTCATTGTTGTTCTTCAGACAGATGTATATTTGAATCTGTACTTCTTCATATATCTTCTACCTTCAGTTCTTCAGATAGTCTTCTAGTCTTCACTTCTTCAGATAGTCTTCTAATCTTCGATTCTTCAGATAGTTTTCAAGTCTTCACTTCTTCAGTCAGTCTTCAAGTCTTTAATTCTTCAGATAGTCTTCAAGTCTTCACTTCTATTCTTCAGTTGCTTCAACTCTGTTAAGGATTATTCTTCTTCAGATTCTGCACTCTTGTTCTTCTGATTCTGATCTTCTGATTCTGATTTTGTTCACAAAATCTTCTTCTTCTTCTAAAGAGTATTCCATCCTGAAACATAATTAACAAACAAATACCTTTCTCAGTAGAACCTGTTTATATAATCTAATTGGTTCTTTATATAATCTTATTTGTTCTTTATATAATCTTATTTGTTAATCATTAAAACTAAAGGATGTTATGTCATATAATCATGTTTAATTACTTAAACAGATTTATAGACTTCACACCTTCTCCCTTTCACCTATTCCGGTCCCCCCCTCCACTTTCTCCTTTTTCCCTTTTCCTCCACCACCAACAAGGGCTCAACCGTATGACTCTAATACGAGACAAAAGAGTCTACATCTTGTGATTCAACTACCTTTCTCTACATATTTGCAGTGCCAATAGAGTTGGTTAGGCCAAAAAATAGAAAAAGAAGAAAAAAAGAAAAACGTTGTGAGGAAAAAATAAGAAAACATTATATTCGCTCTTGTAGCTAGCAATTGATTCCAAGGTTTAGGTGGACTATGGTGGAGTTCAGATTTGCTAAGTTCTGTTTATTTTCAAATTTTCTTGTACCTACTTCGACTCTTGATCTGTTTCCATATATTGGAGTTAGCATGCCTGTGATTTGGAAGTTTTATTTGTTGGAGCATTATAGTATCACTCTTTGACTCTGATGTAAGTGTCGTTTGGCCACTATTAATTTAATCACCTACAACCAAAATAAAAATTCAACATAAATTGTCAGGCCACCAATACAGAGATGATTCAACAATTCTGACAGCAATTCAAGGCTAAAAACAATTCATCATCCAATATGAATTGATAGGAGGCATTTTGGAATCGTATCACGATATGAATCGTATAATTCATGCAATTAAGAATACAATACTCATAACATTATTGGTATCGTACAAAACCTATGAAGCACTAACACCTTTGTCCATAGGCGTGTCGCAGTGTCAGACAAAGACACGACATCGACTGTTCACTGACACTTTTGTAGTGTCATATTAAAAATTATTTTTTTTTAAAGCTCAGACACCTCTCAAACACTGGTTAAGCCAATGAGGCGACACCTCTTTCTAGCTCAACACCTTTCAAACGCCGCTAAAAAAGATATTTTTAAAAAATATTAAAAAAATCAACTTAATCAAAAGATATTTTTAAAAAATATTAAAAAAATCAACTAAAAAAAGTAAAAAACATATCTTTTAATTCTAAAAGTTGAATTCAAATTTTTGTCAAATACATTATAAATACATATATATCAGCAGTGTGCCAATATCCTATAATTGGACATTAACCGTATCCCAATGGACACTGTGTCCAATGTTCGTGTTTGAGTCGGTGCTTTGTAACACAAAGCACTTTCAGAACAGAAGGGTAATAAATATTATACTCTTGGGAGTACAAAAGAAAAAATGATCAAGTAGTTCGACATTATAAGAATTATATGTGGATAAATGTGCGGCAGCTGCCTCAAATTAGAGTAAGAATAAATAGTTGTATTTATGCTGAAGTTAACAGCGCCTCTGCAGTTTTTCAATCACAATAATTTTCTTTCGCTGGACGGTTGAATAAACATTTCTATGTCACATATTGAGAGCAGGACTGGAAAACTAATCTACATGAAAGAATGAAATACTGATACTAATACAGCAGCTAAGCTTACATCTCAATTGACAGCAAAATTTTTGCTAAATATGACAGCAAGATTTCAAAATACGTAACCAAAACAGCCCTTCCATCGATCAATTAGCATATGTATACATGAGAGGATGAAAGCACCAATCCTATGCTTGTAATTGTATAGATTCGACTTTGTTGTAAGCTACATCCTTGACTTTCTTCTTGTGGGAACCATGTCTTGATTTGTTTGATTTCCTTTTCTTTGAAGTGGTATTTTCAATAGTGTGATCTTCCTCCTCGATGCCATTTTCTTTCTGTGGAAGGTCGATTTCAGACTGCCTTGGAAACTCATCCTTTGGTTGTGTCGGTTGAGTCTCTGGTTCAATAACTGACATTCCTGATAAAATGTAGTCTAACAAAAATGTGCTTCTAACAAGTCTGTCTATCCTGCCAAAGTGCCTTTGGCTATATGGGATAAGGCCTTCAAGAAGTTCACCAACCCCTTTAATCTGAAATGTCTCATAAAAAATGTTCATCAAACACGAATTTTTTATCCTCCAAAACTTGCAATTGACATTTGTTATGACTGAAACATTCTAACAAATTACAATATGATACACAGGCAAAAATCCTTGCAAACAAAAAAAAATTACATAGGCCAAAATCCCTTGACACTGGTGCAAAGCTTTGCTAAACCAAAGAACAGCCTCTAATATAAAAATTAACAATTGGATAAAAAGTTATCATTATGTAGAATTCAATTTACATCAGTTTATTGTATATCAACAGAGAGCTTGTTTTAGTGCCAGCTATCATATATTTCTAAAAGAATATCTCATTTGCATTAAAGCAAACAATATAATCTGACCGGCAATATAAACATAATCAATATCAAAGTCTAACTAAATACCTCAGGCAGCATATGCAGCTATTACACAGAAGTCCGAAACCATATTCAGTAATCAGCCCAAGCACTTCGGACATTAAGTATCACAATATGCAAGAAATGCATGATCAGTTGCAGAAGCTTCTTAAAAAAGTGTTAAAAAAAGCACCTGAACAATATCTGTTGGAGGAAAGATGTTGAAAACTCTGAAAAGCACGAACTGTGAAACATAACAGAGCTTAGGTTTTGTATTCCATTCTCGAACATAGTTAAATAAGACACGAAGCTCTTCATTGCCCAAGGCCTTAAGAGCTCGATCAATATGATTTTCAGCCCCTCCCTTCCTGCAGAAAAATCAGTCAAGCATGTACCAATAAGATTCAGACGACAAAATATATTAATGCTAACCTGCAAAGTTTTGCAAATAACTCAAAAAGCCTATGGGGTCTCCGCAATTCAAATGCAATTTGGATTGCTTTAGCATAGTCAGCATCTGAGACAGCATTTTCTAGCTCTTGACCTTTCAAAACTCCCTCTTCCTGCATCAACATTAGATATCATATTACTTTTGTAACACACAGGACACAAGTAATTTGGAAGAGTAATTCTTTTGAAAATTATCCTAAAAATTAAATATATGCAAAAGGCAATATATCTGGACAATGTTCCACAACCTTGGCCATTTTAACTTAAGAATAGACAAAATTTCTGGGATAAGTCTCTTCTTCTCCATGTCTCATTGTCACTAAAATAAGTCTTTGCTTGAAATACTTCATGATGAAACAAAATAAAGTTTTCGATGGCTAAAAATATGATCTTGAATAAAAATGCCTACATGAGTTATTTGACATTGTACTTCACTGATTTTGACTTTCATATAGTTGAGTTCCTATATGTGACTGATATTGGTCCTTCATTGTTTGTCTTAAATTCATAGAAACAAGTCAAACAACTAAAAATGGGTCCATCAGGTAAGAACAGAGAATACTTTAGGATGAATCTAGCAATTATTTATTATATCATGAACAACCATTAAACATGACCTTTGATTTAACCTCCATTCTGTGTGGTCATAAAAAATGTATTATTGGTTTACTGACCTCTTTACGGAAAGCTTCTTCTTTGTCAGCTGCAGTAGAATCAAACCATAAATTGACAACAGCATCACTGCCACCAGTTGCAAGCATTTCTGTTTTCCTGCCCACAGCCAAGGCCCAAACCTGCAGGACAAATTTGTCAGCAAAAGAAAAGGGCAAATAAACTCAATATTTCATGTGTCCGGGAAATTTATTGTGGGAAAATGGATAGTAGTTCATACAAATCTTATCATTGCAACTGCATTTGGGAAAAATCATGAATAAAACTAAACATCTCGGTATGTAACAGTAAGTCTATTTGGCACCTTAATTATACTAACTAATCCTTAGGATTCAAACCAGATGAAATCTTGAACAATATTAATGGTTAATGAAGTACTCACATAAGTGACAATCATATATATTATATGCACTATCTTAGTTAGGGAGCAAGAAGAAAACTATATATGTGCCACTGCCAAAACATAATCTGAAACCTTAAAGGAAAAAATAAAATCAATTAGAATATAGAAAAAACTAAATAGTTGGATTTAAACTTTTCTCTAAGGTACGGAAATAATGAGTGACACAGGAAAATATAATTTGAATGTTCAGCATTGCATAGAATTTGGCAGCATTTATAAAATTTGCTGAATGAGTGCTGAATAGGCCAAAGTTTACGCTTCCTACTGATAATAAAAGATTTCAAAACTTTCCATCAGAATACATCAAGCATGTAACACATTTTAGCCAGAATTTTCCAGGTATGTATCTAGAAACAGAAAAAATAATATATGATATTAAAAATAAAAAAAATTCAGCAGAAAATGAAGAATATAACAAAGGATCAACTGGCACCTTGTCTTCATGATGATCATATGTGGCAACACATTCATTAGTTTTCACAGTCCACAGCTTTACTAAACCATCAGCACCTGAAAACATTAATTAAATTGATCACACATGCAATCAAAATGTTAGAAAAACCAAAATCAGCTACAGATAGCTTCATACCACAGGAAACTATTTGAGTTCCACGAGTAATAAATGATGCTTTAAGCACACTTGAAGTGTGTCCTTCAAATGTCTTCAAACATGAGCCATCAGATATAGCCCATATCCTTATTGTCTTATCACCAGATGCTGTTACAACACACTGATCAACAGGAGAAAATTCTACAGACCAAATTCCCCTTTTATGCCCTTTAAGTACAACAACTGAAACTAGATCTGGAAGTCTCCAAACACAAGCTGTGCGATCCTGATGAGAGACAAGTAAAAAATAAATAATGGTAACGACGGTGGAAATGCTATAATTTTCCAAAAAAATAATAGGAAAAGTAAAAGAAGGGAGCCAGTGTCAGTAGTCTTCACTTAGGACAAAACCATATCAAGAAATACACAAGGGGGCAGTCCTTTTTCTACAAATAATTAGATTAGTTAATTTTAAAGGCCAAAGAAAGCTGCAAGTCAGATATAATACCAACCTGAGAACCACTACATACTAAACTATCATTTGGAGCAACAGCTACAGAATTGATATCTTTATCATGAGCTGCAACAACAGCTTTTGCTTTTAAATTAATTGGGGCTGTCATATTGTCTGAGACACCATCCATACTCCACACCTTAAGAGTATGATCACTGGGAAACATCGACACAGATTGATAAGAAATAAATTTGAACAATACAGTATCATCCAAGAGCTTGCATGTTTAAAACCAAATGATTCAACAGTAAATGCAGGAACATATTACAGCATTCAGTTCATATCATGAATTCAATCATACTAGTAACCAAAAGAAGTTCTCTGCCATTTCCATTTTCATTATCTTTAAAAGAGTGGACAGCACCACATAGAAGGTCAACCATGCCATTTTTTAACAGGTGAAATCAAATTATCACTGCTGCAGAAAGGGAAACAAACAGCAATCAACCCTAACAGCAAAAGGTTCTTGAAAATACTGCTTTTTAACTAGTTTAAAAATATGTCTTGTTGGTGCTAATTATATACTATTGTGAGAATCGAAATAGTAGCAATAGATAAGGTTGCTTATTCTCTTTCTCCTTTATAACATTATCACTTGAAAATAGAGATAAACCCCAAGACATAACACATTTCTTGTACAATTTTAATGCTCTTTTTCATTTTACGTAATTACTTTAGCAGTCAAAAGATTGAACATAAGAAAAACCCAGATAAAAGGAATCCAAAATGCACGAACTTATGGAGAGTAAAAAAGAAAATAAATTCTTGCTATTAAGAATAAAAATAGGAAAAATGCATCAACACTCACCTACTGCCACTAACAAAGAAGTCTTGCTTTCTTTTGAAAAGGCAATGGCTCCAACAGCTCCCATGTGACCTATGCCAACTCCAATGCAGTTTGTGCTTTCTGAGTCCCACAACCTAACCTATATGGCGAGTGGACATTTGTGATGTAATTTCTGATTCCTATGCATAAGACTTCAAAACAGTCCAGTACAAGCATATCATGAACTAAAAGGAGCACCAGTGAACATTGGACTGGACCACCTCAAGCACTGATACTCACAGAAGAAAATTCAAAGTCTTTATTGGGACTAAAGAGGGAAAAACTTACACTGTTGTCTTTACTTCCAGTTACAATCAGTGTTCTCCCAGAACTTGATACACAGGTGTCAAGGCACAAAACGATTTCAGTATGACCAGATAAAACAGAGGAACATGACATAGATGCAAGGTCATATACCCGAACCTGCAAAGCTCCAGTAGGGTAGTATGTTAAAGACCAAAATCTTAAGCATCACTCTTGCTAGACTAAAGAATGAAAAACACATAACAAATTGAAGGGTGGTTAATCAAATGCTTAACTTTTTACATTCATCAACCATTCAAATCCAATAACTGGGGTGTCAATGTTTCATTTATATTTTTCTGATAGTATCTATACACTTTGGATTAACAATGTACAAGTTCAAAAAATTAGGACAAATAGTTTGCTTGTGTGATATTATGCAAGTCTTTGCAAAATATTATTGACCAAGATTTTATTTCTTTTTCTTATTTTTTTTGTTCTATGCTTTTACCTTTTCCAATAATTTGTTGAATTTTTATATTAGATTCACTAAGAAGCTACGATTACATAATATTTGGATAAATATAAAACATGTTCATCACTTTATCTAAACACAAGATCATGAGACATTGCAAACAATGACAACAGCAAAATTAGAAATGGACATTCCAAACACCCGGCAAAAGCTTTTTAATCCTTCTTACTTGCTTTCGACCAAAATATAAAGCAAGCTAAGAAACCTACGAGTTTTTTATATGTCATCACTCACCAAAGCATAAATAAGACCACGACAATATTGTAAAATTATATCAGATATGAATTGAAACTACTTGAATCGAAACAGTTTACAGATTTCTAGATACAAATGCACATTTTCATACCTGTTCAAGATTTGTAGCAAGAGCAAGGAATTTTTCATCATCCCCAATAAACTTCATATCTATGACCTCTTCATTATATCCAACAAGCCTTTTGGTTAGATTTAATTTCAACAATTCTTCAGTGCATTCCAGAGAGTAAAACAAAAACTGCTGATCTGCAGTCACACAAAGCAATCCTTGATCTGAGGCAAGCATAACAGCAGCAGTAAAACCCCTTCTTGAGCCATCCTCATCTATGTTGACTGTAACATCCGAAGCCTTTTGCTCAAACATGCAAACTGCACTGTTAATAAAAAAATAAAAAACTAATGAAGCAGTGCACAAATTTCATCTTGATTGACGCAATTTTGAAAATTTGAGGTCCTTCACTTTGTTTTGGTATAAAATATTTACATCGCAAAGTCCGTCATATTATTTACTAGCTGTCTTCATCAGAATAAATCCCCAGTAACAAACACATTCAGTTGCCATGATTTTTACTTGAGTCCTTGCATACCTCCCAAAATTTAGTCCACCATTAAATCAGTGTAACTAATGGAAAATGTCATTGAACTTGAAATATTTAAAGTAAACTAATGAGAAATCCTCGTATATTACCCCTCAGAGCTCCATATACGCACAATGCCTCGTCCACCAACTGTTACAAAATATAATGCTTGGGAACTAGCATGCTTTTTTGCATTTTGCCGATATGAATCCAGAGATGAAGCAAAAGGACTCCCAGCACCAATTATACAAACAGCTTCAACTGCCTCATTTGTGATGACAGTCTTCTTGTTGCTATAATCATGAAGATCCCACAATGTTACAACCTGCCAATAGAAATCCGCACAACAATTTGTCAATTTAGTATATTAAATTCATTACAGTTTTGGCATGCTAAATAACATTTCTTCCAGAGAAATCAAGCATTAAGTAAGTTACGGGTACATCTCACTCAAAAATCAAATAAAAAAAGAAAGAAAGAAAAGATAAATGCTCTGAATACTTAATATTCAGAAGGAGTTTTAAAAATTTTAATGGGGACTCTGCTGCTTTAGTCCCAAAGAAAAATGAAGAACAAACTTAAATCCAAAAATGAATGAATAAAAGAGAATAAAGTAAATAATGAGCTCATGGTGCAAAACTTGTATCCCGAGTAAATTAACACAAAAAGTAAGGCCTTATAGAGCCTGCCTTATCTCTTCCAGCACTAAGCAATGTCCATCCATCTTCAGATATTGCCATAGAAGTCACTGCTGATCGATGATTGTCTAGTGTTGCAATGCAGTTCTTTTTCTTGGTCTTGGAAATATCCCAAACTCTCACAGTTGCGTGATCACCACCATCATCACTCCCAGAAAAAAGCTGTGGACACCAATCTCATCATGATCAGTTAAATATATGAAGAAAATTGGAATCAACAATTTGAAATGGTTGAAAACAAGAAATGGGGTAGGGATAAATAAATTTCACATTTGCATCAAAAGGATTAGAAACAAGTAATCATATCAATTCCATTACTTCTGATGTTACATTAACTTTCATCTTCTTATAATTATACTTCAAAGATCATAAATTGTAATCTAAGAAAATGAAGGTGAAATAACCAAATGACAAAACCACATTGCATCACCGTTAATCAAACTCACACTCCTGTCCCTGCATCATTAATCACTCTGCTCGGTATACTGATTAGACACAGTGCAAAAACCTGACAGTCCATAGTTCATACCAAATATTGTGATGTATTAAGCTTTCTCATTGGAAAAACAGAAGGTCGAGTTTGCTCTTCCTTCAATTAAAGTCAGATTTTAGCCCGTAACTCACACAACAGCACAACAAACGTCCGCAATTATGATTCAATTCACTTTAGTACAAACTTATCAATTGGTTCAGACAATAGTAAGTAAGGAATTCCTTTGATTGCTGTGGATGAAATGCATACTGGAACAATGCAATAAAATAAAAGCATTAAGCTTGGGACTCACAAGTTGTTTCTCCGGATTAGGATGGAACATAACACAAGAAACAACTCCACCGTGACCTTTAAAGTAGTGAGTGCAGTAGCCACCATCCACATCCCATACGAGGACCTTTCTATCAGCTCCCCCAGTAGCAAGCAGCCCTCCAGAAGGGTGACACGCCATAGACATAACAGGACCATCATGACCCTAACACAACGCCATCAGTTACATTACATAGACATAACTTAACATTGAACCGAATATAAATATAATCTGATTAATAAGATGAGATGGTACCTTCCAGGAGCGCACGCACTTGAGGGTGGATAAATCCCAAACTCTGATTTGGCGGCTGTGGCTTGAAGAGAAGAGAAGGTTGTCGTTAGGGGAGAGAGCCAAGGCGGTGACTTGTTCGGAATCGCCGTCGAGGGTGGACCTGATGGATGCGTTGGCTGAATCGACGATCTTGATGGAGTCGCCACATGCACATACGATGAAGGAACCGTCCGATGAGACGGTGAAGGGACCGCCGGTGTAGAACTGTTGCAGAGCCGGAACGCAACGGTAGTTCGTTTTCAAACGAAGGGGCTCCATTGGCATTCGGCAACTGTGAAACAGAATCAGTTAGGGTTGTTTCCCCGCCGAGGAAGGAAGGTAGGGTTTAAGAAACAGGGTTTTGGTTCTTACTTGTTTTATTTTATTCTTAATTTAATAATATTTATTCTTATAATAAAGGCAGGACTGGAGTTTACTTGTTAATGTCAACAACAATAATAAAGGATCTCGATAATGCATCAAAAAATTAATAAAATTATATTTTGTAGATAATTAATTTTTAAATGCTGAAAATTTTTATTTTCTTAAATAAAATTCCTACTTTAAATGAAAAACATTATCTTGATTACTTCTTTATTATAATGGTTTATTTGGTTGTCTATAATGCATAATTGATTTATTTTAATGGTTTAGAGAAAAAATTTGTGATCATTAAAACTATAAGATTTTGCCTCAATAAAGAGTGTATTTCTTTGTCAAGCCTTTGAATTACCTACTTTTCCTATTGGGGAATTGTTCACTTTTAATTCTCCCATCTTCTTAGTTTCCTTGCACTTGAATAGCCATGGTGAGTTCTGAGTATGTCGTCATTGCTCCCTTGTTTCCACCATATACACTTAACTTGTTTAGCCAATTTTTTTTTGTTCTTTACAAATGTGATTACTTATTTGAGGTGCTAACTCAACAAACAAGGAGAATCCATTAGCTGGGACTTCAACACTTCAAACGGGGATCTTGTTGTTAATATATCTACCTCTTTCCCTCACATGTTTGATTTGACACACTGATAATTTAGATTGCACATATTGATGCAAATGTATTCATGGTTGACTAAACAACAGCAACTAGGATCTCCATCAACAACATGGAAAAAATTCATCATTCTAAAATGTCCTACTTCTAGCAAGTCGGTGACACAACCCATTATCTTTATTAGTTTCTTTGAAAGGTATTGAGCATCACGTCAGTGCGACATGGTTGGTTTGTAAGTATACTCAATGAGCTGAATATGGAGGTTAGCAATATATTGATGTCTGGCCAATTATCCACCAATGCACCTCTCCCTCTTAGTCCTCATGTACTTACTTTTACATATAGGGGATGGTTCTAGAAAAAGTCACCAATATATGTTCTCTTAAAAATGTAATTGAGGCATGTGAGTGTGTAAGTCTAGTGAATAGGGCACTAGCCACACCCATGTGTCCACCTTTGTCTTTTATGGCTTTCATCATTGCCTTGGCAGCTTCCACCCCAGGCATCTTGATTCTTGATCCAAACTAAATTGGCCATAAAGGATCTTGAATCCCTTGGTTTAGCAAGTCCCTTACTCAGTGTGTTGTCTTTTGCCTTCTCACTTTGTTGCACCTCATCATCTCCACGTATTTTTGTCATTGAGTGCTAGCAATTACGTTATGATAGGGTAAAAACCTCTTATGCAAATTATGCTCCTTTCTTCACATCTCTAGTAAAGGGATTCCCCCCTCTTGTAACAGATTTAAAACATTTTTTCATATAACCCAACATTTTCATTGTGAGTTGGTCCTTTGTTAGGCGGAGCATATAATATGTTGGGCCATTGTACTATCTAATAGAAAATGCAAGCCTGCCATGCCTTATCCCCATTATTCTATCTTAATTGGAACATATGTTACTTAAGATAAGGAATAGTGGTAGCTCATTTATCTTGTATTGAGCATAAATACTTAATGCTTATGGAATCTTGAAACTTCATTTCCTTCTTTCTTTTGAGGTGTATATTAGGGTGGACAGGAAACCGATACTCGACCCGCAATTGAATAATTTGTCAACGAATGAAGCCAAACGGGCGAGTCTGGGGTAGTTTAAACTTTAAAGTGAAAAATCAGATACATTCGGTTGAGATCATACGGGTGCGGGTCAAGGAAAATAATTTTGATCAAAATTGAATCCAACTGAACATTTATATTTATACTTCTTAAAAATTGATAATAATGTAAAATAATATGACAAGCAAGCAACCCCAGCGCCGCACCAAAAGTCTCACACACAAAACACTTTACTATTCACTTTTCAAAATTCATTTTGGAAACTGAACCCTCTCCTCTCCTTGGTTTCTTTCTCTTTCTCTCTCTCAAAGCATCGTTCTCTCTCACGTTTTCAACCCCTAGACTGCTACAACCATCTCTTTTCTCGGTTCTCGTATCTCCCTTTCCTCTCTTCATCATTGTCCCCATTTTTTTGTTAATATAAAGTCTCCATTGCTCCCATCGCAAGTTTGTCAAGAAAGGAAACAAATTGCAACGATCATGTTGTGAGAAGGAAATGAATTGTTGGAGAAATGAAACAGATTGAAGCCTCCATCTTCCATTTCTTTGTTTCAGTTGCAACGATCTTCCCTTTCATCAAAATGTCCTTGGCTCGTTGCATCAATCCTTTTTGCGTTGCGTCCCTGCTCGCCGATGGAAGATAGAGCTAAAGAAATCCTTACCTTGTCACGAGGAATAAGACATACGAGGGAAGGAACATCTTTTCTTTTCCCTTTCTTATTTTTATTGAAGGGTCTATTAGGTTTATTTTGTTCAATTGATGAGTTTTATTTTTTGCTTTCTTTTTAATGAATGTACTTTCTTCTTCTCCAATGTCCTTTTTCCTTTTTGATGTTCATTTATGTTACATTTTTTCCTTCCATGTTTGGTGGTTGATAAGTGAAAAATATATGATAGTTTAGTATATAATTATTGCACTTATCAAGGGTAAAATAATGAATTTATGCCCCAAAATATCTCTTTTTATTAATAATTACATAAATTGTGAATATTTGATTTGAATTTGAATTTGAATTTGAATTTGAATATGATGCTATTTTGATAGAAAATCTGTTGATTTTACAGATAAATTGGAAGGATTTAAATAAGGAAACAAGATAGCATTTATTTGAATAAAGAATATGCGAGATAAGGATTTAAATGGCGGGTGATTTGGATAAAATCAGCAAATTATTTGGATAAAGATTCTGCAGATAAATTCTCAATTTAAATTCAAATCAAATTGAAGATAAGATGAGCAATTATTTGGATAAGGATTCTACAGATTTAATTTCAAATTCAAATTGAAGATCAAATTAGCACAAGATCAGACTAAAATGAGGGAAATAAGGAAAGTAGATCAAACGAGGATAAGATCAGGAAGAGATTAAGCTAAAAAAAGGAAATCAAGGAAAGCTGGAACGTGTATCACGCTCCACCTGCGCTGAGCGTAGGTGGAGCGCAACAATTAAATTACATTCTGGATCCTACGCTTCAAACGCGCTGAGCGCAGGATACGGATCAGTTTTTCAAACAGATTTCAAATCAGATTTCTTCCAGATTTCATATGGCTTTCCAACCTTTATAAATAGAACCTTTTGCAAAGATCAAAGTAGCTTTTTTGGGTGGAGACTGCAGAGCAGAGCTAGAATTGGAGTAAGGTGACAACTTCTCCATTGGGTTATAATGGCTACCATGCGTAACTAAGCGTCTCAATAGGATTGAATGTAGTTGATTCAATCCCCAATTGTATGTGAATTCTCTCTATTATTTATGAATCACTTTTATTATAATATCAGTACTTTTATACTTTGCTTAGTGCGTAGCTTCCGCACTTGTGCCGGAGTTATACGTTGTTTTATAAAATACATTGGTAAATGGTTTTATTAATTCAACAGCGAGTTTGGGGGAGCCGATACTTATGAAACTTAAATTCTGATTGGTAAAAGTACTCATAGTAATCGCTATAGGAATATAGGGGAATCGATGATTGAAGAATTGGAATGTGACAACCTCTTCATAGTAGTCCCTATAGGAATATACGGTGAATTGATAGTGTTAATGAACGGGAAATTAGAACAATCAAGTCGTGGTAATTTGTCGCCTGGGAGAACCCGCACGGATTATCTTCGAGTGGTTTACTGCTGGTAACTCGAGGTAAAACAATATAGTTTGGCTAAGGTATCATAGAAATATATTCATAATTAATATTGAGGTTCACATATGAAATGGGTGCGATGATACGAAGTTCAATCCTAGTTCAAGTAATTGTTTCTATCTCTCTCACTTAAGTTCAATTTTACTTTATTATTGCAATTCTCTACAACCAACAATTATACGGTCTTACTTGATAGTTGTGACCACTAATCCTTATAAATTGAGTCGTTCCCTGCGGATACGATAACTCTTACTTACTATTATACTGCTGAAATTTTGGTACGCTTGCCAGAATCTCATCAGTGGTGCTTTGGTTCTAGAAGTGTCCATTTGAAAAAAAAAAAGAAAAAAGAAAATGCTAAAAAGTTGGATCAAGCCCAAAAACTGGATCAACCACATATTAGTCCATACCCAAACGACCCCACTTGTGCGATCCGAAAACCCACCAAACCTAAAAATTAGACCATAAAAACCGAACAGCTCCATAGTCAAAGATGGGCATATTTTGTTGTGTGCGATTAACTACAACTGTGGATTTTGAGCCCAAACTCGCCTAAAACAGACCGTTGCCTAACCCTAGTGCATATCTCCTTACCACGCTTGCCATGTTGCTTCATGGATTCCGCTACATCTACTGTTTTTTATTAATTGCGCAAAAGTGGTTATTCCTCCCAACGCAAGGCAGGTCTGAGACCCATCTTTGATATTCTTCATTAACCTATACATAAGGTCTTCTTCTAGTAAAGTTTCCTTACATTGTAGAGCATAATATCAATACCATTTGATGAAAGCGACGAAACTTTTTTCACTTCATTACTTAACTCGCCCTAGGTGTGTCATATGCAATGTGCCTCTTCTTTCATAAACTTGCCACAAAACTCTATTTCCATCTTTTCCCGTGCCTTTATAAAATGAGGGAGTAATTGGGTGTAACATGTTAAAACCCAACTAGCTAGTGATTTTAAGAACTCATTCAATCTCAATTCTATAATTTTTTTTAATGCTCAGGTCATTGAGAAAGCATATAATATGTTCCCATACATTTTATATGACATCAAACTCTCTAAAGGTTTGAGGGTTGGTATCCTATGAGATAGGGTTTGACCAATACTTCTTCGGCAAATGTGGCTTATTATACTCATTTTGATTATAAATTACAAAATACACACACACAAACACACACACAGACACACACATATATATATATCAAAGTCTCAGCAAGAAATAGATAAAATTTATTAAGTTTTTTTTATTTCGTGTAGGATAAACCATATTAAGTTAATAGTATTTATAAGATGATCAAATTATATGTATATGTGTGTTTGATTAAAATTCAATTACTTTTCAGAAATTAAATTTAAAGCCTAAACCCTAAATTTTGGAAGACATATTTAATTGAAATTAGGCTTTAATTAAATTTAATTTTAAAAAGTAATTCAATTTAAACCAATAATATATATATACACCATCACTTACAGTTATATATTTATTATTGAAGACAAATATATTTATAAATATGCAAGTATTTACTATATATATATATATAATTTTTATTGTTTTTTAAGTTATGGATTCAACCTAATGTAACTTTCACATCACATGTATAGGTTAAGTTGAGAAAGAAAAAGGAAATGCATCCAATTAAAAATATTGCTTTCATATGTTGATTATGCCAAAAAAAAACATTCCAAATCCAAGTCATGTTCACCCTAAATAACATAATTAGTATATAATTATGTGAATTTTTTATGGATAATTTTTATTGATTTGTGATTTTCAACATCATTAATATATAATTTAGAATATCTACTATCAACTATAAGACATCATATGTTAAAATAAAAGATTTTGGGCGAAATTTCATAGTTGATAAATTGAGCATTTAACATTTTTTTTTCATTTTTTAAAGTCATAAAATTAATGAAAAATATTTAAAAGTGGTGATAGTAAAAGTTGTCCAAAAAGAATAATTTCACTAAGAAATTTATTCATAATGATTCATTATCACTAAAAAGTTTTTTTACGTTAAAATGAAATAAAATGGAATACCTATTGATTTTTTTAGGGGTGAGAAGTATAGACTTTATAACAAGAGAAAATGACTGTAATTTAAGCTTCTCTTCTGGTTGGGGAGGAAAGTGTAATTTACTTTTTTATTTAATAATTTCATTTTATATTCTCATATCATACGTCATATTATATTATTACAATTTCACACACCTAAGTAGGTGAGAACATACTTTTTATCAAATCCAAACTTACAAATTAATTTCATAAAATTGAATTTACATAATTTGATCCACTCTCGCAGTAATCATTATTTCACTAAAAGGACATTTATTAGTTCCACACTTCCACTTTTCTTATGTAATTCTTTCTCCTCTAGCTCCCCTTACCATTTTCATAGTATTTACTAAATGAAAATTTTAGAACTATAATCGATATCCGAAATTTCAGTTCAACAAACAATTAAAGTGGAAAAGATCTTCGATTAGTGGGGCCGGATCCTCTCCAATTTTTTTAAACTGGAGTGTGGAGTTTTGCAATCCAACGACTATGACTTTTTTGATAACCTTTTTTTTTAAAAAAAAACAACGGCCGAGATCTCGTCGCGTTTATGATTTACTGGAGAGGATCCGGCCCCAATGAGTGTAGGTAGGGGTGGGAATAGGCCAGCCGGCCTGTCAGGGGCCTACGGCCTGACCTGTTTAGGGTCTGGCCTGGCCTGGTTCATTTATTAAAAAGGCCAGGTCAAGACTTGTTAAAAGGCCTGTTTAGTTAAATAGGCCAGGCTTCAGGCCTATGAAAAAGCCTATTAAGCCTAACAGGTCGGCCTGTTTAATATAATAATACATAATATATTAAATTAATTATATAAATAACTATAAATATAATTAAAAATTTATAATATAGTAAAAAAATAGAATATATTAAATTAATTATATAAAAAAAACTGCTTAAAAGGCCTGCTGACCTGCATAGGCTTATAGGCCTGTTGGCCTGTTTGTAGGCCTTGTTATAAAACAGACTTCTAAAACAGGCCAGACCATGCTTTTTCGCAGGCCAGACCAAGGCCTTACAAAAAAACCTGTAACAGGTAACAGGCCAGGCTCATGCTTAAGATTTAGGAGTCAGACCAGACTCATGCCTGCCAAAGCCTGACCTGGCCTTCCAGATTAAAATAGAAAGAGTGTGATTGGTCAATAATTACCACGCCACTATTGTCACATCAGTCAATAAAGAAAATTTGCCTCAAGGCTTTGGCACAACGATGATTCCGTATTTCATCATCCAAGGCCCAAGGGTCAAAGTTCCACTCACATATGCATGTTTCATCATGCGTTGTTGTTGACCCGTAGAATTTTATAATTATCTGTTCTTGAAGCATGGCTTCACTTGTCTTATTAATTAATTAATAATAATAATAATAATAATTACGACTTTTACTGCCAAAAACTCGGAAAGGGTAAAACCTGTGTTCTTCTTTCAGTATAGATTGGCCCACTGGATCAGACGATCAGTAATCTCTGATGCTGGTAATTTGATGAGTTCAGGAGGTAGTTGACTAGTTGGGTGGGTGGAGTAGTTCTTGGCTAAATGGCGGGCTTGGTGCAAATGAGGATATAAAATTATTATTGAAAATTACAAGTAGGAAGAGACTGAGGGGAGAAGAAACAAACGCAGGCAAGGAGAGAAATATGGCACCCACAGCGCCAGCCAACAGTTCAATTCGCAGGTCGAGTTCACGCCCTCAGCTGGATCTCAGCAAAGCAGAAATTCAAGGGAACGTCGAGGATAAGGATCCCTCAATTTTGTTACCTAATCAATCTCATGATATATCTCACCTGGCTCTTGACATTGGAGGTTCGCATTTCATATTTCTCGGTCCAGTCTAGTATTAATTCTTAATTTTTCCATTCCATTTTATGATTATTTGCTATTGCTAATTCTCATTGATGATGGTAGAAGCAGGATAGTAGCTAGAATTAGAAACTAGTTTCTAGAATTTTAGCTTTGCACTTTACTATTGTCAGGGGCTAACTATTTATAGCCTATAGGAGTTTCTTCCCCTATTTTTTTATCTGTTTCATATATTCAGTAACATGTGTGACTCTTAAATTGCTTACTAATTAGTTTCAGGGAAAAGGTTGGTAGCATTTGAAATATGTGGATATGCTTGATACTTAAGATTATTTAAATTGTATTGGCAGGATCTCTGATAAAGTTGGTGTACTTTTCAAGACACGAAGACAAATCAAGCGATGATAAAAGGATCAGAAGAGCGAAGGATCGACTGGGATTTCCCAATGGTAATAGGAGAAGCTATCCTATTCTTGGTGGGAGGCTTCATTTTTTGAAGTTTGAGACAAGCAAGATTAACGAGTGCTTAGAATTCATTCACTCAAAGCAGCTTCACTGTAGTGGTATTACTGTCTTGTTCAATTTTCTTCCTTAATTAGTCTCTTATCTGCCACACTGGATTGTTAAATCAGTACTGCTTGCAAGCATTGAATGTCATTTTTTGTTTTAGTTGTTTGCTATGTGTTAATTCATCTGTTTTCAAAACTTAATGAATTCACGGTTATTGACTTTTTCTTCTTATAGGATGGGAATCGCATTATTCTGATGGTGTGGCTGATCAGAATGCCATAATAAAGGTAACTTTGATTCTCTGACTATTTTTACCTTTTATCAAAAGCTAGATTCTATTTTTCTCTTGTTGTAGGGGTATATCAAATCTCCAAACCATAAGCTATGTTTTTTTGGTGAAGAAATCATAAGCTATTTAAGTTTAGCTGCGTCCATGAGGGCTATAATCTATGTCCTGCTTATCACTTTCGGAAGCCACGTTACGTGGATCCGAGCCGATGCTACTCTCAGTAGCATTGGCTTGGATTCACGTTTCAAACGTTGTTTCGATAAAAACCAAACACAGCTGAGTACGTCGTCCCTTTTGTATAAAAACATCACAGTTGTTTCCATTTATTTTTTATGTTACTGGTTTTGTTTATAACAATTTATTTTAGAAAGCTGTGGTCATAGGTAATTTTAATATTCCTTACTGCTTGTTCTGTCTTAATACTGTTTAAGTACTCCATTGATGCATTTATTTTGTGACAAAGGCTACTGGTGGTGGAGCATACAAATTTGCTGACCTTTTCAAAGAGAGACTCGGACTTAGCCTTGACAAAGAAGATGAAATGGGTTGTCTTGTAGCCGGAGCAAATTTCTTGCTTAAGGTGGAACCAGATTTTGGAATCATCTGTTTCTCTTGTATTCTGTTTAAGAATCATCTTGATAGCCACAAAACCTTGCATCTTTACAGTTGACATGTATGAACAATTGCAACTAGATATTTTTTATTTTTTCAAATAAATAATTGAAGGAGAAAGTAATTTGTTTGATTTTTCTTCTTTAGCCAGATATAGTGTTTCCCCTTGTTTAAAAAGGTAAAGAACCAATCAATTGCCAAGAGTGGGATGCTATTACTTCCATTGGAGTGTGGGACAGCCATATATAATGTTTATGCATATTGATGTTGTTTTATTGGTGAATTGGTTAAAGGAATATATAATTGGATAGCCATTGTTATGTCACACAATTTTTATAGTGCCATGGCTGATAGTTACTATTTTTTTGCGTTTCCTTCTTGCATTATATGCTTCTAGCTGTAAACCAAGATCTGATTGAGATCTATGTTAGCCCTTATCTGTTTAAAGAAAACAATATGCTTTGGAACATATGGCTATGGCACTAATTCATTCTTGCTGACTTATCTATTCTGTTATTCGTATCCAAAATTGCTAATTACATGTTGTATCACTTCTTAGTAGGCAATTCGTCATGAAGCTTTTACACACATTGAGGGCCAGAAAGAGTTTGTTCAAATTGACCCTAATGATTTGTTTCCTTATCTTCTAGTTAATATTGGATCTGGTGTTAGTATGATCAAGGTATAGTTGTTTAGTTTTCTCATTTATTAAACATGCTGATCTCTTTGTTTTATGTTTTCCTAAAGACAGACAGGTGGTAATCTATAGTTTTAATCTGGATTAACACAGGTTGATGGGGATGGAAAGTTTGAGAGGGTTAGTGGGACAAATGTCGGTGGTGGTACTTACTGGGGCTTGGGAAGGCTGTTAACAAAGTGCGAGAGGTAATTTTCTGATGACTCTCCTTTTTCTTTCCCTTATCTACTACTATATTTGAGCTATTGCCAAAGGGTTTGTTAAAATGAATTCTAGCTTTGATGAGTTACTTGAGCTGAGTCAAAAAGGAGATAATAGAAACACTGACATGCTTGTTGGGGACATTTATGGGGGCGTGGACTATTCTAAGGTAAATTTTGCAGTTGATCATATTGCCATATCTCTATGATATTCATCCTATAAACAAAAATGCTCCAAACTAACTTCATATAGGGATTAGATTGATATTTAATCATTTGATATCTTTTATCAATCATGACTTAAGTATTCACTGGTAGTAAATAACCGTAGATTGGGCTATCGGCTTCTACCATTGCTTCAAGTTTTGGCAAGGCTACAACAGAAAAAAAGGAGCTTGAAGATTACAGACCTGAAGATATATCACTCTCTCTTCTACGAATGATTTCGTACAATATTGGCCAGGTGAGTTAACAGCTGTAATTTTATCCAACTTTTTTTTATATCAATAAATTCAGGCCGGAAAAGTGTATATAGTTTGTGATACCTGTTGGTTAATGATTTTACTGTTTCATTCAGCTTATTCATGTTTGTAAATTCATTATTTGAAAGATCAGGAGTAACTGTTGGATAAACTAGGGGGTGTTAAAATAGGCAATTCTTTGTGTCTAGTTAATTGAATATTGTTGAATTTCAATGTAAAAATATACATGAAAGAATATATCCATTTTCGAATATTTCTGTAATTATTCACTACACATTTTTTTTTAAAATAGCTATGCATTTTATGTTGACAGAAAGTTTATATTAGTTTGTTTGGAATTTGTAAATTTGGTTAAGTTTTAAAAGATAATACGCTGATTTTGAAGTTTGTTCTTTTGTTCAAAAAGATTTTCCAGAAGAAAAATTCTGTTCATCCAACTACAACCTAAAAAAAGATGGACAGACATCTCTAATCAAGGAAGATAATCTGTGACACTATCATGCTTTTTGGCAGTATCAGGATTATCTTCCTCTAGGTAGTTTTCATGTTCTGCTCCACTATTTGTTCTTCCATTGAGTACTGTTAGGTAACCCCTTAGTTGGTTATTAGAATAATTAGTTAGTCAGTTAGTTAGTCAGTCAGTTAGTTAGTTAGTTAGAGAGTTGATTAGTTAGTTGGTTTGCAATAGGTAGAAGAAATAAGGCATGTTGCCTATAAATAAGAGGAAGGGTTGAGAGGGAAAGGTATCTTGTCATTTTGGCAGAGACATAGGGCCTTTAGGCATTGGGAGGTGCAGACTCCTCGAAGTTCTGCAGTGCTATTCTGTAATATAGGGAGATTTTCCCTATTTCATTTTAATAAAAGACCGGTTTCTTACAAGTACCTGACCAATTGTGTTGTTTGTATCTCCTGTGTAGATATCTTACTTGAATGCACTGCGATTTGGTTTAAAGCGTATCTTTTTTGGAGGATTTTTTATAAGGGGTCATGCCTATACCATGGACGCCATTTCTTTTGCAATTCATTACTGGTACATAAATTGTCTAATCATGACCTCACAATTATTTTATATATATTTTCCTTTAATTTAATAATTACATTGTGTTGAGATTTGTATATTTGTCATTCAGGTCTACAGGGGCTACACAAGCAATGTTCTTGCGACATGAAGGATTTCTGGGAGCATTAGGTGCATTTATGAGCTATGAAAAACATGGTTTGGATGACCTCATGGTGCATCAGTTAGTTGAAAGGTTCCCAATGGGTGCTCCATATACGGGAGGCAAGATTCATGGCCCACCGCTTAGGAATTTGAATGAAAAGGCAAGTGAGCGAATTGGAAAATTTGATGTCTGCTGTCATGTGCCTGGGATAAATGGCTAATTAAATGTGTTTACTCAACTTCTATTTTACGGTGTAAATCTGAAGTCAAATTAATTAGAATGATTTTTTTGGCTCTCAATTTTGGTACCATCAGGAATGCCCTACTTTGTTCTGTTCTGTCATGGGTTTCGCTTGATGTTGCAATTATAATATTGCTAAAGCAATTCCACTAGTGAGATTCTCTGGAATAATATGTCATGTCATCCACCGGAAGGAATCATATTCAATCAAATTGGAATACTATCCAACCAACTAAAGACAGAGTGTGGAATCTAGAAATGAATAATGAAAAAACCTTTAAATATGGAGAAAGTCATTATAAAGTCAAAACAAAAGAAGTAGAATATTATTAGCTGTTACAGCATCCTTGACAGTTTGTATATATTTCTAACGAGTTTTGCTTGTAAAATGTCCTTTTTATTAGTGCTTATGCTAAACTTGGTTATGGTTCTGTTAAATCCATAAAATTTCTGGTTACTACCTTATATGTGGTGGGTGTATTGATTTGATTGGCATTAGCTTTAGTTGCTGTTGTTGTTCTTTTCTTTCATTAGTTTTTCTATTATCCCATGTTAATAATACTGTAGTGATGTATTGAGTAAGAGGTCATTGTTTAGTTATACTTCTGAAGTGAACCAGTTTCCTGTGCTATG
Organism: Sesbania bispinosa; assembly: GCA_026901365.1. NCBI lineage: Eukaryota > Viridiplantae > Streptophyta > Magnoliopsida > Fabales > Fabaceae > Sesbania > Sesbania bispinosa. The sequence goes on along the minus strand of QLOH01000349.1, from coordinate 320,038 downwards.
ATTTGTTTTGAAGCTCTTGAGTAAATGAAGCAATTATATATAGATGTTGACAAACTTTGAATTAGAATGTATAGAAGGAGCAGTAACCATGTTGTACCTGAAGTATGCCTATGCAGCAAATGAGCATGTTAGCTAAACCTTGTTATTGGTTTTGAATAATTGCTAGATTGATTTCATCATATGTAGTGAATTAGAGTTTTTAGTTCTTTTTCTTGTGTTCAGAAGCAGCTCAATCAGTTAGGAAATTTTATGTTTTTAACTATTCTTGTGCAGATTTCATGGATGGAGAAGTTTCTGCAGAAGGGAACTGAGATCACTGCTCCTGTGCCAATGGCTCCGCCTGGAACTACTGGACTTGGGGGTTTTGAAGTTCCTTTGTCAAAAGGAAGTACTCTGCGATCTGATGCTAGTGCTCTAAATGTTGGTGTTCTCCATCTAGTACCAAATTTGGAGGTGTTTCCATTATTAGCAGACCCAAAAATGTATGTATGATTACTCAAAACGTTGGCATTTGTGAGAGTAAAAATCTATTGGGCTGCTCTTGGGATGTTATGTTTCATAATATACTTAAGGTGATTTTCTGTTATCAGCATTCTATTAACCTATTTTTCAAACATAACTTATGTGTCTACAGGTATGAACCTAATACTATTGATCTCTCAGATCACAGTGAATTAGAGTAAGTATAGTATTTAAATTGTAAACAAATTTTAACTAATTGTCTATAGTGTCTGGCTTCTGTGGCTAAGGCCAATTTATATCTGATGTAGGTATTGGTTCAAAATTTTGTCAGATCACTTGCCAGATCTCGTTGACAAGGTAATTGTGTGTTCTTGAAACACCTAACCTTTTTGCGCATGCTTATATTATGTCTCTTCATGTGCTACAAATGCAATACAATTAGACAATAGACCCATCCTTGCACATGATAAGAACTTAAAGCATGAAAGATGAATCTAGGTTCTGCTCATGAAAAAGTTAGAATCTCTTCCGGTAACCAAATTGATTTGAATAGGAAATAATAATTTTTTTTACATATGTCAATATATCTTTAATTCTTTATATATAAAATTTATAAGAGAAGAAAGAAAGAGAAGTACAAAAGCAGAGGATAAGGTGTCTTCTTTAAAGAAACCAAAAAATATAAACACCCACACAAATAAGACAAATCAACTATGCAAAGCTGGCCAGTCTCTCTGCATGTTCAACATTGAAATCCTCTCAATAATAATCTGACAACCTTACTATAAGGAGGCCATAAGGATCACTTTATCACATAAAAGAGGCCGCAGCAAAAATTTACTACAAACTTAGCTTTCCTCTCCAACTTGTATACGTACCAAATAATTATATAGTATATTGCAAAGTGCCAAAAAACTTCCCCTCTTTTGTCCCAAGACCCTCAACACGTAATATGTTGTGCTCAAAGCTTACTAGATGACTCCAACATAATGAAAATACCAAAGAGGCTTCTCTGCATATATCTAACAGCTGGACACTGGACAGTTTACAATAAATGGCTATCGGTCTTGGAATCAGAGAAACACTTAAAGACTAGGAGAGAGAGTTTGCTTAGTTATGAAATATATGCAACTGAGTGATTGGGATATGAAATATAAGCTTTAGCTTTCACAGTTTTCCAGGCATTCAGATGGAATGCGAAGTGTTGTGTAGTTGTGTTGAGCTTGTCGATGGTTGGACAGAAACACTTGGCAAATTGTTTTTTTCCTACCTTGTCCACCTTGTTTAAGGCATGATGTGGAGAAAAAATAGCTTGAAATTTCTAAGGCTGTATGTGATTGTGAGGTTCTTAACTAAATATGATAGGCTGTAGCAAGCGAAGGTGGGACTGATGATGCCAAAAGAAGGGGTGATGCTTTTGCTCGTGCATTTTCTGCTCACCTGGCAAGGTAAAATTGACATGATATTCCTGTTTCATGGTTTACAACTGTTATTGAAGCCTGGCTATATCCTCTTATCCTGATGCAAACTTACATATAAGAACCCTTTGAGACTATTTAATTGTTTTATGGTTAATAAGTTGCATTAGTTTTAACTTCTCGTAAAATCCATATATATGATCTTTGATGTGGTCAATCAATTTGACCAGTTCTAATTTCTTAAAAGATTTTTAGTGAGTCAAGCTCTCTGCCAGTGAATTTGATGGTTTTTGAGAAACTAAAATCAATGAAAAGAAGCGTGTGAGAAGCAACTTGCTGAACTCCCTGACTCTGCTTTTGAAAAGAACTGTCTTGCATGTACCTGGGATATATTCTGATAATGTCAAAATTGATGATCTAGAGAACTCACAACCTTTGCCTTCTTTGATCTTTCACAACCCTGTCCCACCACCTACATTCTTAATTTTATAATGTATAACTCTTCCATCAATGAAAGCCTGAGAAGAAAAGACCTAGTTGCGAGTAAGATGATAAGCCAAGGAAATTGCATTTTTAATCCATTACCTACTATTTGTTTCTTGATGTGTATTGAGTAGTTTTACTTACTAGTAACATCTTAATTTTTCCATATGATCACGATTTGAGTTTAAGCATTCTTTTGCTTTCATGTTTATACTCCCTCAGTGGCATTCTAAAAATATTGTTAGATCAGAACATGTTTAATATATTTTTGACTAAACCGTCATTTTAATCCCTGAAAGATTTGGAGTTAGTCAATATTAGTTTCTGAAAGATGGAAATTGCATTTTTTGTTCTTGAAAGATGAAAAATTGTTCAATTTAGTCCTTGAGAGATGAAAAGTCGTTCAATTTAGTCCTTGAAAGATTTTTTTAACGTCACTTTAGTTCCTGAAAAGGATTAAATTAAATAACTTTTTCATCTTTTAGGGACGAAAATGCAATTTTCATCTTTCAAGCACTGATATGACCAACTCTAAATCTTTCAGTGACTAGAATGAGAGTTTACTCTATATTTTTGGTTGTCTTCAGATAATCAGCTGTGGTTGAGTTTCTGTCCATGCTCCTTCTCTCTCTCTCTCTAATTGTGGATAAGTTAATTTTTCTCTGTTGTGCCACCGTAAACTTGTTTAGGATTTCATAATTTTACTAGTATCATAACCTCGTCCTCCTCTAGGCCATGTCATATCTGAAACTTAAGGCTTTTAAATTTTAGTTCCATTTGGATAATTTGGATAAGTTCTTTGTACCACTCTTGTCATTACAATATTCATTGAGCTCAATTAGTATCTAAAATCTACGAGTTCTACACTTCTACTTGGCATACTCCTTTCCGACTGATCAACTTCTACACCAACTGAATAGGTTAATGGAGGAGCCTGCTGCATACGGGAAGTTAGGCTTGGCCAAACTATTGGAAATGAGGGAAGAGTGCTTGAGAGAATTCCATTTTGTCGATGCCTATATAAGCATAAAGCAGAGGTAATAATGTTTTATCTTCATTGAGCAATATAGATGAGATCTTTACTTGGACTCTAAATGTAAGTTATGTAACTAACTGCCTTTTGAGCCACTACATTACATGTGCAAATTCTACACATTTCTTGGATAAACAAAAGTTGGCTAGCTGTGTGATAGGATGCAATGCATTATTCTGGATCACTAAAACATATACAGAAAGCATACTACACTCCATGCATTATTGAATGGTTATCTGGGGATATATTGTTAAATTTTTAATTTCAAATATAATTAAGAAAAAGGAGGGTAGGGGCTCTTGATTCTTCTGGTGTGTACATTTTTATTTTCAGTTTCTTACTCATTCTCCTGATTGGGAGAGGTCGCTTCTTGACAAGCCCACCTGGAAATCCAAATCTCCAACATTAAATTGTAAATTTGGACAGTGGTACTAAATAAGAATAACTCCAATGGCATGCCCATTTGAAAATCTAAATCCCCTTCAAAACCGTATAAACACATTAGGAAATCTTAATATCTTTTTTATGGTTTGTCTAGGTAGCCTCATTATCCTACTTTCTTGTACTTTTGTAATCAGTGCCTTCTCTTAATTCTTTTTTTTTAAATTCCCTTATTGTAAATTCTTTTGTTATTCTTTTTTTTTTCAGTTCTCCCAAAAGATTTGTTAAGGGTAATTTTTCTTTCATATACCCAAACCCCGATCATACCCATCACAACTAGAGTAGTCATGATAACCTGGATTGGATAACGTTTAATTTTATCTAAATGTACTTGATGAGTATCTATATAATATATTAAAACAGAGTCATGGTTATGGCGTTGCCATTTTTGCCACCTCAAGATTTTATCACACTCACCATTTCAATCTTCAAGCATTTCACCTTCTCGATCTTATGACCTATCCAATCACTCTCCACTAATTAAAATTCATATTATTTGCCATTTAATTTCCTTTGTCAATTACAACAAGGGGAAATAAAGTACTTTTACTAACTCATCACACTATTTATTAATCTTCTTTACTGCTTCACTTACTTGAAATTGTACCATACAAAAACATTCAGGTTCATGAAAAAAGGGATAGCAATTCATAAGAGAACCAAATTGGGCATTTTATATGTGACTTAAATAACTAATATTGCATGCTATTTAAGATAAAAAGGGGAATTTTGCTGTCACAGGAACTTATTCTATCAAATTTAAATTTTTACTCAATTTAATATTAAAATATAAACTATTTATTATTATTATATTTGATTTGATATACTTAATATTATAATTTTTAATTTAAAATACTTGTAAAATTATTTATTCATCTGCGCAATGTGCGGGTTCAAATCTAGTTTAGTTTATGATAAAAAACAATAGTATTGTTTGATCCATATAGTTGACCCCACCTAATGGGAAAAGACTTGAGTTGTTGCATCATAAAAGAAAACTCCCCTGCTGTCAATGTGAACTTAAGTTCATGTAGTCTTTAGACCTCCTGTCAATTTCCTTATTACTGATCACTTAAATTTTCTATTTGTGTGTATTATATATCACAGGGAAAATGAGGCATCACTTGCTGTTTTACCTGATTTGTTAATGGAGCTTGATAGTCTGGATGAGGTATACCTAACCAATCCTCTGAATTAACGTGGTGGGAGGAGTCAATATTGGTTCCTTCTCCTGTAGTACATATGACTGGTATATGAATCCAATACATAATTTCTTTTTGAGTAGGAGTGGCACTCTATTCAGTTTTATTTTTTATGCTATGCTGGGTCTAAACAAAGTTTTGTCTAAAAAATGTGGCCCTTTTGGTTCAGTCGCACACCTTAACCACCCTAGCTTCTCATAAATCATATCGACAGGTAATCTGAAAGCCTCCTTTGTTTCAGGAAACAAGATTACTTACTCTAATTGAAGGTGTTCTTGCTGCAAACATTTTTGACTGGGGATCACGTGCATGTGTGGATCTCTATCATAAAGGAACTATTATTGAAATTTACAGAATGAGTCGCAATAAAATGCATAGGCCTTGGCGAGTAGGTGGATTTCAACATATCCATTAATGAGTATATTTGATTTCTGAATTTATTTATCATGGTTGATGGTTTGATACTAAGTTAATTTTCTGTTGTCTAGGTGGATGATTTTGATGCCTTTAGAGAGAGAATGTTGGGAACTGGGGACAAGAAACTGCCCCCACATAGAAGGGCTTTACTTTTTGTGGATAATTCAGGTGCTGACATTGTTCTAGGGATGCTTCCCCTGGCACGAGAGCTCATCCGTCGTGGAACCGAAGTAAGTTCACTTTATTGATGAAAATTTAAAATTACTATATTGGACTAAATACCAAGTTTCTCTAGAAGAAATTATTTGATTTGAATTTTGACTCTTCATGATTTTGATACATGGTGTTTTGATTGAGTGAAGATGTTCTAGAATTATGTTGTTCTCTTGATGAAAAAGTAAACCAAATCTTGTCAGCATCCACTGATAATCTTATGAAATATGCCTGAATTCTGAACCCCCCTCCCAATCCTTAAATGATTTCATACATCAAAGTAAAATCATAACTGCTACCATCAAGGAAACTTTGAATTTTCTGTTAGTTTGGTTTCTATGCAGTCACTTGGTCCTATGCTTGTGAGTTGTGTGATGTGAATATGATAATAATGGATGAGTGCAGGTGGTTCTGGTTGCAAACTCCCTTCCTGCTTTAAATGATGTGACTGCAATGGAGCTTCCTGACATTGTTGCTGAGGCTGCCAAGGTTTGTGTATTTTAATGAACTTCAATTTGTTAGTCTCTGTAATATTCGTGATGCTTAGAGAGCCCCTTGTAAAATTCTTCTGAATGCCTTTACCATCAATCAGTTACCTCTCTTTCTGAATTTTCCCCTTGAGGTAGATGCCATGCTTGCTAAACTTTTGGTAAAGAAGGGTAATGGTTAGTAGACACCCCATTTCTTGGCATGATAATTTCCTTCACTTCATGACCTTCCCTTTACTTTTGTTTATTCCAAAATCCAAAGAAACTGCTGCATAAATTTAGGATAGCTGTATCAATTATCAAGTACTCTAGCATTCACTATAATTTCGAAGAGAATGGCTAGAGAACATTTGTTCAGTGTTATCTAGTATGGTATCATTGGTAAAAGGAAAAAATAAGTATCTGTAGTGGTATCTGATTCAAAGTGTTGTTGGGGATATCCTGACTTCATCGACCTTATGTTTGATATCAATTTGTTTTTTTCACCATGACCACATTATCCATGATGATACACATTAGTTAAAGCAGTGGAACTAATTCTTCTAGTTTACATACAGCACTGTGACATTCTTAGGCGAGCTGCTGAATCTGGAGGCTTGATTGTGGATGCAATGACTAATACTTCAGATAGTTCTAAGGAAAATTCATCTTCCGTTCCCTTGATGGTTGTTGAGAACGGGTGTGGTGGTCCATGTATAGACTTAAGACAGGTCAGCTCTGAGCTGGCTGCTGCTGCAAAAGATGCTGATTTGGTAGGAGAATCGTTCTGTTTATTTTATGTAAATCAAGGAGAAACATATTCTAATTAAGCTTTCTCTATTTGGCAGATAATTTTGGAAGGGATGGGTAGAGCTCTTCATACCAACCTCAACGCTCAGTTTAAATGTGATGCTTTGAAGGTAAGGTTATCTTGTTATTACTTCATAGGTGTTGTCTCAATCAGCTGAATTTTAATCTGGCATTCTTATCTTCGTGTTTCAGTATATAGTTACTGCCCTCATGCTTTTCTAAGATTTCTTGTTCTGTAATCTATGATGATTGTCTTATGTTGAAAAATTGACCGCTTTGGGTTGTTACGTGGTTTCCTGAACTCATTACGATTCATCAAATGGGTTCTTTCTCACTCTGCCAAATCTGTGATTGTCCATTCTGCCATATTTTTTTATAGTATGTTTGAATGGACGTTGGGATTTGGGAGCACCCACAACCACGTTTGGTGATGTAAACATGGATTGAAAGTTGTACCAACATGTTTGGTTTCTTTGCATCAAAATTGATTTGGGTCTTAACTTGTCAATGTGATAAATTATAACTTTTGCATTGAGTTGAAAAAATTATTCCAAATTTTACTATAAACATACATTTAAGATAAAAGTTTCCAAATATAAATCACTTCACCTCAAACTCACTTTTAATCATAATTAATTCTATAAAAGTTAATCAAAATTAATTTTACAAACACTCACTCAAATAAATATTCTATTTGTGCATTTGCCTCTGTGCTGTACTTGATGTAATCATCATATAGGCATCCTTCTGGCACATTGTTGCCTGTTGACTTACCTGCAAGGCCGCAACCCAATATCAAAATATCTTGTGTTAATTGTTTCTTCTGTCATTGCTAATTGCATTGTTATCTTTTCTTTACTGGTGTCACAAATGTGCTATTTTATTTTTATAAGTATTCTTTGTCAAATATGAATGTGAAACTGCACTGTTTAATTGCCTTACATTTTTAATGAAGCCTATTCTGTCTCCTGCTGCATGCCATTGTGTTGATAAGACGGAATTAGGTCTAAGTGGCTCCTTTTGACACATTTCTTCCCCTCCCTCTTCTTTTCTTTGTATATTTTTTGTAGCTTGCAATGGTGAAAAACCAGAGATTGGCTGAAAAGTTGGTTAAAGGGAACATATACGACTGTGTTTGCAAGTACGAGCCTGCTAATTGAAAGCTTCTAGTTCTATGTACGAGGTCATAGTCAAATATTATCTTAAAGGGGATCTAGATTAAACTTCTGGGAGCAGAATGCAATGTTCAAATTTGACGTTACATTGTAACAAAAAAAAATTTGACGTTACATTTTTTTGTCTCGTTGTGCAATATATATATATTTTTCTCTATATTTTAAAGAAAATTAAAACATTGCTTAACAGATAAGAACGCATTTATTCATCTGCCTTTAAAATTTTGGATGACGAGGACGGTAATGTATGTTGTGTTCATAGTTTATTCGTTCTTTTTTTTTTAAAAAAAAACTTAGAGTGTGGTTGGTAAAACTAGCTGAAAAACTACCTGAATGCTTAAAGCTAACTGAAAGCTTAAAACTCGCTGAAAGCTTAAAATTAGTTGAAAGCTGAAAAATTATTGAATGTGTTTGGTAAAATTAATTGAAAAAATGGTAAAATGTCATTTAATGACAACATTAATTATTAAATAATGATAAGTGGAGGTGGTTGAGAGCTAAATTTGTAATTAATTTTCAGCTAGTAGCTGATTATTGGAGCTTTTTTAAAAAAGCAATTTTTTAAGAAAAACTTTTAGCTACCCAAAAAAATTACCTTCTCAAATACAGCTGAAATGGTTTCAGCTACTATTTTCAACTTTAAACTAGCTTAAATGACAAGCCAAACACACTCTTAGTAGGATTGGTAGAGTGCAATTTTTTTTAGATAGAACTGTTTTTCAATGATACTCGATCCAACAGGATAAAACATGTTTGAAGTTGTGTACTGTGTAAAAAATTCATACACTCTATTCAACATATGAAATTGCTTAATATAAAACGATAATATATGTTATTAATTGACTTACGTAAATTGTATCTCCAAAATACTTCTTTTTTTAAGGAGAACATAATAAAAATTAAGTTACCAAAACATTGAAAAACGATAATATATGTTTCCGGAAAATTTTTAAATCCGGAAAGGGGGTGAGCAATGTGGAGACGAGTTTAGAGACGGAAGAACCAAAATCTTCAAAAAAAAAATAAAGGGGTGTTTAGAGACAAAATTTCCGTCTCTAAACACCAAACATTGAAAAAAAAAGGGAAAATTGCACTCACCTCCCCTTAGGTTTGCCTAAATAACCAAGACCTCCCCTCTAGTTTTTTAAATGCACTCACCTCCCTTGCCTAAAGCAGAATGATAAAAAAACTCGTAATTGTGGATATTCGTAGATATACCAGCGATGAGTACCCACATATTTATTAAATGAGTGGAGACGGATATTATACTACTCGTCCCGTGGGTATCCGCATACTCATTAAAATATATTTTTCATTAAATATATTAAGATATTAAGATATTTTATTATTTTATGATGAGATAAAATTTAATTTTATTATTTTATAATAATATTTTCAATACATTAACTTGTAATAATATTATATAATGTTAATTAATATTATATAAAATTGATATAATATGATACCATAATATATTATATGTCATTTTTTTTCTATAAATTCTGAATTCTTAGATATTAATGGATACTCTTGAATATATCCATTACCCGCTTGGGTAGTTGTTAATTTTAGTAGGTATGGATACAAGTAGTGTATAATCATTCCGCTCCGTTAATATCCTTAGATAATCTTCACGGTGTCAATGAGAAGGGAGGTTTCTGCATTTCAAAAACTAGAGGGGGGCTTTTGTCATTTAGACAAACCTCAGGGGAGGTGAGTGTAATTTCCCCAAAAAAAAATAAAGGGGAGGGGGGAAGTTCCGGAACGGGGGGAAGGGAGGGGGTGGGGGTGGCTGGCGGTTGGGGTGGGGGTGGGGTTTTTTGGGAAGTGGATATATTAGGGGGGTGTGAATAGCAAAACGGGGGTTCCAAAAGCAACTCCCAAGGTCCAGCCTATAGAAAAAGGGTCTAAAGATGGATTGCAAGCTAAATGGGTTTGACAAAAAAACAGAGGCTAAATGAGTTGAGTGGAAATTTGGCCTTTACTTTTCCCACCGCATTTTTTGCTATTCCCACCCCCAATATTTTTTTGAAAATTTGTAAAATCAAAACTGTCCCAGTTAACTGGCTTACGGACAAGGGTGTCCGGGAATAGTTTCCGGACAGCCTTGTCCCTACAAAAAAAAAACAACGTACGGACATGGGTGTCCGGGAACCATCCCTGGACAGTCTTGTCCGTACGTTATAAAAATAACGTACGGACAAGGCTGTCCAAGAATAGTTCCCGGACACCCTTGTCCGTACATTGTTTTTTTGTATGTACGGACAAGGGTGTCCGGGAACTATTCTTGGACACCCTTGTCCGTACGTTGTTTTTTTTTTGCATGTACGGACACCCTTGTCTGTACGTTATTTTTTTTGTACGTACGGACAAGGGTGTCCGTACGTTATTTTTTAAAAAAAAACGTACGAACAAGGTTGTCCGGGAACTATTCCCGGACACCCTTGTCCGTACGTGGGGGCGGGGAAGGGGGAAGGGAGAGGGGCGGGGAGAAGGAGGGGGAAGCGGGATAGTGGGGGTGAGGGAGGGGGAAGGGTGGGGGGGTATTTTGGGTAGAAAAATATTATGGGGGGTGGGAGTAGTGGGAAAAGTAAAAGCCTAGAAACTTTATGGGTTGGAATTATCTGCGCCTATTTGTCTTATTCCTCAAATTTTTTATTCTATTTTGGGGAAATATTAAATTTTGTTAACGAAGTAATAGAATAATAAAAAAAAGCAATGTTTCACGAATACCAAATAGGGGTATATAGCCAAAATTACTCTTGACCAATGTTGCAAAAACTAGACCGGTAATTGAATCTATGAAAGCACTTATTCACGGTTCAACCGTGGTTGAACCGGTTTTAATTAAATATATTTTTTAATATTGTATAACATTTTAATTAACAAAATAATATAATTATACGAAATTAAAATGTATAAAGTTGTAAATCAGTATAAATAACCTTATTATAAGGTTATAAGACAAAAAAAATTTAATAATGATTGGTAAATAATAAATATCTATGTGTAATCCTCAAATATATGTCTTTATTTATCTAAAAAAATGTTTTAGATTAAACAAAAAAATTAAAAAAATTTGTTTTTTTTAAGGTCCGGTTTAGATCCGTCGATTTTCTGGGTTAAACGGACCGATTATCAGGCAGTTCAGGCTGGTTCGACCGGTCAAACTAACCGGTCCGACTTTCTAAACAATGCTCTCAAGAGAATATTTTTTAAAATAGAATCATAAGTTCATAACATAAAATCCTAATGATCAGATTACTCCCAAAATGCTTCAAGTTATTGAAACTCAAGATACTATTAGTCTTCTCTACGCATGTACATTTCTTAACCATCAACCTTCACGTGAAGAATACAATACATTCTCTTCATCTTCTTGTTTTATCTTTTGAATTTTTATCCCTTTATGCTTAGGGGAGAAGGAACTGTGGGCTGAATAAAATCTAGCTATTAAGTAATCAAGAACAAAGTTTATTTGGGTGGAAAAGGTTCCATTGCAACTTTTAGATCGCAAAAAGGCATATACCCTCATATCACATTAAGTAACGAACCAAATACGTAGTCCAGACTCCAGAGAATGAGAGTCCACAAAAGAGCATACTATTTGGCACTCTCCCTTAAAATATTTCACCATAGAATTGATTCCTTATCTGGAGCATAATTCTAGACAGCTTTGTCAAAATCCTTCAAACCTCAAAGAATGAGTATTACACCGAGATAAGTAATTAGCCTGTACCTTATTAAATAGAAAAAGTAATCCCATTCTTTTTTTATATTTTGAGAAAAGAAATTTATTATAAAGAAGAGAAAAACAAGTACAACATATATGTATAGAGCTGGTGTCTCCTAGACATATATCGCGTCGTTAAAACTCATCTAGTGAGTGTGTTTGTGAGTTTAGAGAGGAGGAAAAGGAAAGGATTGGAGGAAGAAGGAAGAGGATCAATAGGAGGGAAAACTTTCTAAAATACTCAAACTCACAAACATAGAGGGGAATGACTTCCAATAAACTCTTCTCTTCCTTCCTCTCCAAAATTCAACTCACAAATTTATATATATATTCTTTAAAAATTTATACTAACTAATTGCGTCCTCTAAATTTCAGTAAATCCTTATGTAATTGATCGAATTTTAAATCAGTAGAGAAAAAACTCCATTAAAATAAATAAGTTTAGGTAATCGTCATCTAGTGATATGTTGTGATGATTTAATAAATGCGACAATTCACATGTAATTCAACTCATTAACCATTGCTATTAAATATAAATTATCATAATAAGAATGAATAATAACAACTTTTTATAAGAACCCAAAGGGTTGGTCGAGTGGAGCAAGACAGGGTACCTGACAGGTACCTCTGTAAGTGCTCAATTTCCCTGATTGGACTGGGGCACCATCCCCTCATCCTAAATTTTAAGTCATAAAAAAAAAATAACAACCTTTATAAGAATATACGAAATGAGGGAGAGAGAAAGACATTTAAAAAAAGAAAAAAAATCGAAGCCTAGATTGATTGTGTATTCAATAACTCAATGAAAGCTTGTTGTGGATATGTAATAGCACGGTGGGATAAGGGTGTTCATATCCAATCTAATGCAAACCGCAAAAATCGAATCGAAAAATAAAAAATTGAATCAAACCGAAATTCAAAAAATCGCAAACCGCAAAAATTGATTTTTTTTATTGGATTGGATTGTTTTTTGGATCTTATGTTGAAAACCAATCCAATCCAATCCGAACTTATATATACATATATTATTACTTATAAAATAATCACATATTTATACTTGTATACATATATATTTATAAAAATACTTATACTAATATATTTTTAGTGTTTTTATTATCTAATATCATGTTAATATTTCTATAAATATATCAATATAGTTTTAAATTAGTTTTCATATCTCATGTCATTTTTTATATATCCAATAAGAAAATGTTTACTAGTATTACTTTATTATTTTATCAAATATTTATTGTCGCTTTAAAAAATCGAAAACAGATCCAATCCAATCCAATTTAAATTGGATCAGATTTGAAAAATATCAAAAACCGACCGGATGATGAAACGATAAAATCGCAATGATCGAATCAGATGTTTTTTTTTGCCTGAAGACCAATCCAAACCAAACTGCGAATACCCCTACTGTGGGATCACGGTAAAACACTTCAATAACCACCGACTTCCCTAAATAAAATGTTACTTAAAAGACTTTCACTTAATTTTTGTTGACGACGTGATCTATATTAATTATTGCTTTTTTTTTTTAAAAAAAAAGGACTTTTTTTGTTAAATGTGATTAGATTAGCTCTTGAGAAGCTTAACAACACTTACATCACATCAATGGAATCATAAATTCATGTAACGATTTTACAATGCATCAATAAACAAACAATACAAAATATAGTATGCCCGCTCCAAATACATATAATATAACATACAAATCATAAATTAAAAAAAAACTATTTTTCAATGTGAACAAAAACACAAGCTCCTCCTCTTCAAGGACCTATATTATATTATTATGGCCATCAATCGTCATGCATGCTCTACATAATAACAAACACATTTTTTCGTCGTGTTTCCATGAACATGGATCATATGTTTGGGAAAGCCTTCTATTGAAGCAATATAGAGAATTTCAAAGTCCAATTCCACACCCGGACAAAAAAAAAATCCAACTCCACACCATTGTCAACCATAACCTATATCTTCTTAAGCTATAAGATCATGAATGCTACTTGTTGACAACTTGCGCAAAATTGTTAGCGATTTAATGAGTATTTAAATGAGTGTTTATAAGTTTTTTTTGGGGTAAAAGAGTGTTTATAAGTTTGATTTTGGATTATCTTTAATTTTGTGAAATGTTTTTGGTTAAAAGTAAATTTGATATATATTAATTTTAAAAGAGTAATGTTTTTCGAATTGATTAAAATAACTTTTAGATAAATAAGTAGTAAAAACTAATAATATATATTCATATTATATATCTTATTAAAAGTTGTTACATATATGAAAGGTTAAAAATGTTAAAAAATCAATAAAACCCTAAAGAAAAAAACAATAAGTTATTGCTTGTAACCCTAAACCTCAATCCTAAGTTGAAGCTAAAATCCTATTAGAGAAAAATACTAAACACAAAATTAAATATTTGCATCCTCGATATAGCTAGTATAGTAAACTCCAACATGTTGTTTTTCAGTGAATCATCAATCCTATTGTAATTCAATTTAGGCTTAATTTTAACCTAAAAAAAATACAATAGTAGTTATATATTTCGAATATATTACAGAAAATATTTTTATGGCATATTATGTATTATATTTAATAAATATATTATTTATTAGTATTATTTAAATTAAATTTATATCTAATAAATATTTAACATTTAAATTTAATTAAGTATAATAGAGTTTTTTAATATTTAATATATTATATTTGATAATTAATGCACACATTTAATGATTGCAATAATTATATATATTGAACGAATTGTACTGAATAATTTTATGGGTAATTTTAGGATAGACCCTCTTAAGTTTGGGTCTACGGTAGACCCTTAATTTTATTACTATAAAAGGTAATTTTAATTTTATAATATATATTATTAAATTTTTTAATATTAAATTTATACTATTTATAGTAAAGGTCTACCATAGACCACATTTTTTGTGGTCTATCTTAAAATTCCCCATATTTTTATAGTATTTTGTATATTATATATTTAATTAATACAATATTTTATAATATAATTTTAAGAAAATTTTAGTTTTAATAAATATATATGTATATAATACTATTGTCTCTTTTTAATTCCATTACTTTACCAAAAATATAATACTATTGTCTAAGTGAGTTGCACTATATATAGATTAGGATAGAATAAGATATAAATATGGGTGAATAATGTTATGAACTTCTATTATGTTTAAATCAATTCTTTATTCTTATTAATTACTTTTAAAATCATTTTCGTGACATATGTATAATTTATTATTCATTAACTTTTGAGTTGATTATGTTAATTTATATTTAAATATAACAAATACTAAAATATAAACAAATCATTGTAAAGTTACTAATATTTATATAACTTGAAATGTAACTGTCATTTTTCATGAGTTCTGAAATTTTTTTATCACTAGTAATTATTTTATTTTGTGCATTACATAATACTTTTAAAATTCAAAAGTAATATAAAAAGATATAATATTTAAAATTATAATATATACATATATAGTTATAAAAAAATTTACATTAATAATTTAAAAATTTACAATGAATTAAATATAAGCAATAATATTTGAGAGAGAAAATACAAAATATAATAAAAAATGAGAGCTTAATTTTTTTCTTAAAAAAAGTTATGCGATATATTAAAAATAAGAATACTTTGAAACGAAGTCACATTCAACTTCTAGGATTCAAATTTAATGTATTGAAATTGAATAAAGTAAAATAAAAAAAAATGTATACCTACCAAATCATAAAGCATGGGCAGGATAGTTAGTTGCAACTTGGAGCGCTAAATGGAAAAGAAAAAAAAAAGGGTAATAATATGTAGATATTTACATTTATGGTTAATGGATAGTGACAGAAAACTTTGATGCACAATTGGCATGCCAATAATTAATTAAAAAAAAAAAAAAAATGATACCCTCATACAATATATAATGGGAAAAAAATAAGTACATGTGCTGCACAAGTAATCAAGTCCGTTGCATATTTTGACCTTTGCCTTACTGCCCAAGCATCCACGTATTAATATTATTCAACAAAATCGTAATTTCACATTTCACATGTAATGCCTTGGCCGGTTGTTCAAATTCCGTCTTGCAATACCATTTGCTTTCACCGCCTCTCGCAAAGTCGTGTTTCTAATTCTCTTCATATGGCGGTTTCCTTTCCTCTTAAATCTCTCGCCCTATTTTATATCTTTTTTTTCTCCTAATTATTATTAATTCAATTACCACTTCATTCTGATTCTCTTCTCTGTGTTTGATTTTCCCTCCTTTTTCTTTCTCGCCAAGTTTTTCTGTTACTATAAACATGAACGCTTGTCAATTCTCTCTTCTTTGCCTCTTTCCATGTTCTTAAATTCTTTCATTCTTTGATTACAAAATCCTTTTTCGTTTCTCCTTATTTTCTCTCCATGGATCGACCGGTTCATTACGATTCGTCGGAGAGACCGCCTTATTTGTCCGCCGGCGACGACGACGACGACGAATCAGTGGTTTCCGATTGCGAGAGCGGTGTTTCCGACGACAGGCTTGTTCGCGATGCCGAAGGTGTTGACCTTATCCAAAGCAAATTCGTTGCGGGATTGGGTTCGCGCGGGTTGAAAGCTGAAATTGTGGCGATTCACAGGAATGCTTGTTCTACTGTGATGACGCAAGCGCGTGTTCAGTCCTTTCAGATCTTCGCGCGTGCGGTGGCTAAGTTGCGCGATGGGAATGCCAACTTGAAGCTTGCGTGGTATGGTGCTTCTAGTAAGGAAGAGATAACCGACATCGTTCAACACGGTTTTGGTCATGCTCATTGCCGTGGTCTACGTCTCTCTCCAGAAGATTCTCCTCTTGAAAGGCACGCGTCAATTTCATTCTCGTTGTTATTATTATTATCAACGGCTGTGCTTATCTGATTTTGATTTGTAATTGAATGTGTTTTTATTGTTTTATTCAGTTTATGAAAGTTTGTTTTGTGTGTGTGTGTGTGTGTGTTGCAGTGTTAAACGTTGTGCTGTTGGTAAAGACGGTTTGAGGCACTTGTTGCTGTGTCGTGTTATCTTGGGGAGGATGGAGGTTGTGCCTCCTGGTTCTGACCAATGCCGTTCGAGTTCTGAAGAGTATGATTCTGGGGTGGATAGTCTTTCATCTCCCAAAGAGTACATCATTTGGGGTAACCAGATGAATACTCATGTCTTGCCCGAATATGTTTTGAGTTTCAGGCTTACTTCATTGAAAGGTTTGGGAGTGCCCTTGTCTTGGTGTAGTTATCTGTTTTGTGTTTTTGGTGTCTTGTGATCCCTGATGTTGTTCTGAAATTCTGCATTTGTTTTTGATTTTGTAGGGCATGTGAAGATTGGGGAGCCTTTGAAACCATCTTCCCCTTGGATGCCATTTCCAGCTCTAATTTCAGTGCTTTCCAAGATTTTGCCTCCTTCTGATATTGCCTTCATTTCCAAGTTTCACAAAGATTATAGAGTGAGTGCTTCTGACTTGCTTCTTCAGTTTGGAACAGTTTCTGGCTTTTTTTTTTCTTTAATTAGCTGACATTGTTTGTTGGTTTTCCTCTGTTTTACAGGAAAAGAAGATTTCTCGACAAGAACTTATCCAAAAAGTGAGACAAATTGCAGGAGACAAATTGCTGGTTTCGGCCATCAAATCTTTCAGGACTAAGGTGCATCTAATCTCTTTCTGGTGATTTTGATCTTACATTGAGTTTAAGGATGTGTTTGTGGCACATTTGATTATCTATGACAAGTAACAGATATACATACACTACTGTTCTTGTAGTGGAAAAAAAATTGTACAACTTGATCAAAGTTTATAATACTTCTATAATTCATATGACACCAAAACAAGATGATGTCTTGCAGTATGCTTTCTTAATTCTTTGAAATTGCTATACATTCACTATGTACTCGAGAATTCTTTTTGAACTATTATGCACTAATGATATGAGTTGGGGGAAGAAGTACCATAAAGCATGATTGCAGTTTTCTTCAAATAAAGACATTAAGGTCTTGAAAGGATGGAGCAGTGAAGTAGTCTAAATATTATGAATATATAATAGCCCTAATTGACATTGCTTCCTTCCATGTTCTTTTATTGATGTGCATGTTTTTGCTGGTTATGGCTGAATCAATGAGGATCAGTTAATTTCACCAACCATTGTATTTGAAAATTAAGAAAATAGTAACCCATAATTTTATAGAAATATGAAATTTTCCCTAGATTTAAGCTAGATGTGAATGTGGCTAGATGTTCTTCATACTTCTGGATTACTATAAGATTATAGAAACCCTGGAAGTGAATTCTTCTCCCAAGTGAAACAGAGGTCTGTTGGAATTAATTTTAACATTATAGTTAAATGGTGAGTTGGGATTAAGAATATGATTTGTCTTGCCCATTGTGGGATGTGGTTCATGCTAGTTGAATTCATTTGGTGGAAGCTGCATGCCAGTGGCATCGTGTTTAGGTTTGAAACCATAATTGTTTAGATGTGGTCCAGTTGATTCTGTTGTCTCCTTTATGTATATGAACAATCATGTTAACTGTTAAGTGTTATTGTTAAGAACAAGTGCTAGCGTGTATCATTGGAATGCAAGAGTAAGATATTATCTACAATCTTTGGTAGGAAACTGTATACCAAAAACAAAATCTTTAGAATGCATTCTCACAGTAACAGCTGTGTTTTTCATGTGTTTCATTTTCTCTTCTCTTTTTTGTTTCATTTGGGCATGTACAGGTTTTCTAATCTAACTTAGTGAATTTGTTTATCTTCCAGAAAATACCTGCAAGCTTTAAGCAAACAAGTTGAAGGGTTTTCTGAACCAGAAAGCCAGCAACGTGGATGGAATAATTGTCCATACGAGTTCTCATAGTTACTGAAGAAAGTGAATAGAATACAGGAGTTGACACATGCTCTTACTAACCAAACTTACATTGAGGATGAAAATACAGAATGAGAAGCAGGGTGACATTGGAGACTTTTTTTATTTTAATTTATTGGGTGGTATACATGTTTTAGTTTAGATTTTAATTGTGGTGTTGCAGAAGGAATCGCCTTTTCTTTCTAGTTATAATTACAATTACTAGTTGGAATAATATACTTGCCAACAGGGCGTTTATTGTGGACACATTGACTGAATGAATGACTTCAATTCAGGTTTGGGAAAGTAAAAATACAAACTAATCAAATATAGTCTGTTCAATTTGGTCTAAATTGAGTCAATTGGTGAAATACGAAATAGGAATCATACAAATTAGGTTAGAGGTAAGAATCACAAAAATAATCCAAGAAACAAAATTTATTCAAAACATGAAATCCTATTTCGTGAGCTTTTATTTTATTTTATATTATTCCTTCAATTCAATGATACAACTCCCTATCCCCGTTCCTAATAAAAGTTCATTTGAAAGTTTCTTTTTTTTTTCAATTTATTTATCCATTTACCTTTTTAATATAAAATTAATTTCTTTTTGTTGATTTTATTTTTATATAATTATTATTTTTTTAGGAGTGAGAATAAATGAGTTAATGTATAATTAAAATGAGAATGAAATTAGTGAATAAAACACTAAGGATATAATAGGAAATTAAATGAGTTTTTTTTTTTATAAAATTAAGAATATTAATTACTTTGTGGTAAAATCTTGAAGTATTAACTAATGAGGTTGGTTTAAATGTTACATGTTTGATTCTTTTTAAATAAGATCTCGGGTTCGAGTTCTGTAGATGAAAAAAATCCGTTGAAAAAGTTAGTCTCATTGTGATATGTATGTTCCTGGATCGAGCCGGATTGTATCCCATGGAGAATATCTAAACAAAATAAAATACCTTATGAAGCTTGGGACTTCATAGGCTAATAAATGTACTCTCACATGTATGAACCTTTTTCTTAACGAGAATTGAGGAGGAAAAGCTGAATGGGGTGTTATAAAGTGTAGAAAAAAGTTCTTATAAAAGGACTTGTTTCAAAATGCTTAACATTGTGCTTTAGACCACAAGGGGAAAATGTATAATTAGGATGGTGAGCTAGGTAGTTTAGGATAAAACTCACAATTCACTAACCTAAACCTAATAAGTAAACTAACGGTGATAGATTTTTATCCGGTATGATCTTAATTTAGGACTACTCGAACTAATTATAAATTGCTTCAATTTAGAATTTTGCGTTCATTGAGATTTCAGATGAACACGGGCATGTTAGTAATTAATGAACATATCTAAATCACTATACTTATATCATGTTTGATTTAGTTCTCATAGATGATTGATTTATGGTCTCATTATGTAACCTAGTGTTCAAAACATTTTTTCTATCACTAGGTTCCGTAGTGCGTGTTTGATTTTTCTATTAAAAATCTCTAAAATGTGATTTGAGCACAAGTTATAAGGGATAACGTTTTGGCATTAAATTGCATTTTGAAAATTCTCAACGTGAAATTGAACACATTATCTAACTTGATATTGCATGGTTGTTCAAAAGGTTGTAGAGTAGACTCAGATAAAAGTATGGGAAAAAGTAAAAGAATAAATAAAATAATCTTCAATTTGAAAAAAATAATATGTTATTTAAAATTAAAAAGCAAAAATAATATAAAAAATAACAAATAGAAGGTGGAAGATCAAATCAAAATTCCAAAATAGGTTAGTGAGCCAATGATGCCATCAAGGACCCCGATCCTTTGTACAATCGCGATCCATGCACACTAAACAGTGCAATAGAATTTGTACCACAATTGTATTTTGCTCTTTGCACCCCCTTTTTACTTTTTGCACCCCTTTTTACTTTTTGCACCCCTTTTTATTTTATTGAAAAACTGTTTTTTGCTTTTTATTAAAAAATAATTTTTATATTTTTATTTTGTTATTATATTTATTTTTATTTATTTACCTTATCAAATAAAAATATAGATCAAGAAAATACAATTAAATGGTCATATAAAAATTATGTTAATTAACCTCATTTACAAATTACAAATATATTCACCATTTCTGTTAAATTAACCAAATATCTCACTCTGTTAACCAAATATGTCACTCTGTTAACCATCAATGTATACACCATTAACCTCATTTACAAATATATTCACTGTTTCTGTGCACACAATTAACCTCACAAATT
Source organism: Sesbania bispinosa (assembly GCA_026901365.1). Classification (NCBI taxonomy): domain Eukaryota; kingdom Viridiplantae; phylum Streptophyta; class Magnoliopsida; order Fabales; family Fabaceae; genus Sesbania; species Sesbania bispinosa. The sequence continues at coordinate 299,057 of QLOH01000349.1, read as the reverse complement.
CAATTAACCAACTATCTCACTTTGTTAACCAAATATCCCACTCTGTTAACCACCAATGTATACACGATTAACCTCATTTACAAATATATTCACCATTTCTGTGAACACAATTAACCTCACAAATTCAATTAACCAAATATCTCACTCTGTTAACCACCAATGTATACACCATTAACCCCATTTACAAATATATTCACCGTTTCTGGCCACATAATTAACCTCGTGTTAACGGGAGTTGCAATAACCAAGAATCATACTCTGTTAACCACAAACGAAAACACTATTAACCTCATTTTTTAACATATTCATTATTTCGGGACACATAATTAACCCTGTGTTAATTAACATATTTTTTATATGATCATTTAATTGTATTTTTTTGATCTATATTTTTATTTGATAAGCTAAATAAATAAAATAAATATAATAACAAAATAAAAATCTAAAAATTTAATAAAAAAATAAAAAACAGTTTTTCAAAAAATAGAAAAGGGGGTGCGAAAAGTAAAAAGGGGATGCAAAAAGTAAAATGCAATTGTGGTATTGTCTCTGAAACATTTCTCTCCTTTGTAGTCTCTCTAGCTTATGTAGCAAAAAAAAAACTATGAAACAACTACATAATCAGGTAAATAAAATCCGTAATTGTTCCTTATTTACTTCGTAGCTAATGTTTGCTCCATTAATTACAAAGCTACAAGGAATCCTTAAGCATCAATAGACCTAGTCAGACTTCTTATATGGAGAGATAATAAACATATGATCATTCAATAGAAGAATATAAAGTTTCGGGTTCGAGTCTTGTGGATGGAAAAAATTTCCATTGGAAGAGCTAGCCTCACTATGATGTGGATGTTCTCGACTTGAATAGAATTGTCACCCGGGGAGAATACATGTTATTAAAACAAAAAAGAAGAATATAAAGACGTAATTAATGCGACTAGGTCATTCAAGAAAAAATGGATTAAATGGACGAGAGTAGAGATGTAAAAAAAATCCGCACTCGTGGATATACCCGCATATTTATATATGTGAAGTCTATAAATCAGTTTGAGCTTTCAAACTTGACTCAAAGACTTAATATCCTTAGGTTTTAATGATTAAAAAATAAGAGCAAATAAGATTATATAAGAACAAATAAGATTATATAAGAACAAATAAGATTATGTAGGCAGGTTCTACTGAGAAAGGTATTGGTTTGTTGATTATGTCTCAGGTAGGAATATTCATCGGAATCAGAAGATCAGAAGAAGAAGATCAGAAGAAAAAGAATCAGAATCAGAAGAACAAATGCAAGATCTGAAAAGAAGAAATCTACAAAGCAAAGCATTGTATCTAAAAATACTTGACTAAATCTGAAGAGCAGTTATCATCTGAAGATATGAAGATGATCTGAAGCAGTCTATGTATCTGAAGAATGAACGTGTCAGAATCAAGAATTGATCTCTTAAAAGACGTTGCTAAGTGTAAAGAACACTCCATCAAATGAACTACACTTATTTCAGTACAAAAGCCAGACATGTTTTTCTACCGCGACCAAAGTCTTGCACAGATAAGGAAACTCTGCAATGACTGTCTGCAACGGGTGCTGCACCTGCAACAATAAGCATTTGCGTGCGCAGACCTCCTGCATCTGTTGCTGCCCAGAATGTATCAGAAGGGTGAGTAAAAGTAACAAGAAAGATGTTTGAACTAAGGTTATTTAATTCAATATCTTTATCCATCTAAATCTCAGAAGAACAAGAAGATACAAAGAAGAATAGATCTGTGATCGTCTGAAGAAAAGAAGAAACATCTTGCCAGAAGAAAAGAGCATATTGAAAGCATCTCAATCTGCAGAATTAACATAAGCCTGAATCTATCATCTGAAAGAAGCATATGTTAAAGCTGATAACATCAAGCTAAAACAATGCAACCATCTGAAAACTTTTCAACATTCTGAAAGTATGAAGATTGAATGACCTGACTGTCTGAAGTAATGAAGGCTCTCAACTCTCTGACTACGTGGACAAATTCAACGAAGAAGAAGTCACAACAGAAGCTGAGACCATATGATTCAACGGTTATAATATGTCTTTATTCAAAGAAGAAATAACAACAACAACTATTGTCCTTAGGACAAGACACCTCACTCAAAGAAGAAAAAGGAAACCGTGTCAGGAGCAAATGAAAAGGAGTATATACAAAATAAGCAAAAGGACATATCCAACGAATGACTACTCATACACACTCCAAAGGAAATCAGAGGAAAGCAGAAGAAAGTCATAAATATATCAAAGGATATCTCTCAAAGGAGCTCATCTATAGAAGTGTCAGAACAAGATCGTCTGAACACTTACTTTGCTTAAGAAGAAGCAACCGTTTGAGAAGCTATTACACAACGGCTATATGAGCCACATCATCAACATCTCAACGGTATTATCAACCATCTTCAACGGCTATATTTCATCAGAACATATAAATAGCCTCAAGATTGAATTTGAAGAAGGCTGGTCAGTTGATAAACTGAATCAACCAAGTTGGCTAACCAAGAATGGTTGGAAGCCATTAACATACCTTGGTTAATCCATTCAAAAGGGTGAGAATGTAACCCAAGGAAACCAATGGTTAGAGAACAAGGCTGAAACTTAAATTCAGTATCTACTTAGCCAATTCTCAGAGGATGTTATTCCTCATATTAGAGACATAATTGTACCTAAACTCATACACTTGTATCACTGTCTTACCCTTGTACTTAGAATTATTCATTGTATCCTGAGTAGTACTCAGTTAACCTCTAGTACAGGAAGAGATTAAGTTTATGTTTCGTGGAAACTTAAACTTAGTTTAGTTTGTAAACACTGTAAGTGTCTGAGAGCCTGGAGAGGCTTGGTGGAAGAAAGAATACTTGTACACTTCACATGGTTGAGTGTCTGAGAGCCTGGAGAGGCTTGGTGGAAGAAAGAATATTCGTACACTTCACATGGTTGAGTGTCTGAGAGCCTAGAGAGGCTTGGTGGAAGAAAGAATACTCGTACACTTCACATGGTTGAGTGTCTGAGAGCCTGGAGAGGCTTGGTGGAAGAAAGAATACTTGTGGTAGAGCCTGGAGAGGCTTGAAGAAATAATACTTGTTGAGCCTGGAGAGGTTTGTCTGTAAAAGAATACTTGTTGAGCTTGGAGAGGCTTGTCTGTAAAAGAATACTGCATGAGTTGCCTGGAGAGGCAGTTGAAAACAAAGGAATACTTGTGTTTGGCCTGGAGAGGCTGTGGAAGAATACTTGTATCTGTGGATTCAGATAGTGGAAAAATCCAGTGGTGGTTTGCCCTGGGACTGGATGTAGCTCACTGAGTTTGTGGGTGAACCAGGATAAATTCTTGACTAAGTCTTCTTTCCCTTAAACTCTTTTATTTTCAGCTTCACATTTAATAAGGGGATTGAAAAGTATTTTTTTTAATAAACTCTAAGACAACAATTTCAATAAAATGAGTTTTCAAAGACAAGTTAACCTTAAGTCTCATTTGAAGCATTACAGAGAATGCATTCTGAAGAACCTCTGAAATAACTATCTGAAGTGAGTCTGAAAAGAACTCAGTTCAGAAGTAAGAAACAGACTTCAGACAATCTTTTGTCATCTGAAGTATTTCAGAAACAGTTCTGAAGAGACTCTTTATACTAATCTTCAGAAGATACTTTGAGAAGTTTTTATTCAAACAATCTTAAGCATTTAGTAGAAAGTCTATCAATTTTATCTTTCTTATCTTCCGCACGCTTTAACTAACTCTGATATTAAGTTTTGTTTTGAACTTGTTTTATTATATGCGTTGGTATAATTCAAGATTTTCAAAATTATTCAAAAAGTATTAAAACACTATTCAACCCCCTTCTAGTGTTTCCTGTGGTTCTAACAATATAATGGGTAGGGACGAATATTATACTACCCGCCCCGCGGGTACCCGCATACTCATTAAAAGATATTTTTCTATTAAATATATTTGAATATTAGGATTTTTTATCATTTTATGATGAGATATAATTTATTTTATATTATTTTTTGATGATATTCGTAGTATATTAACACATAATAGTATTATATAATGATTATTTTATTTATATAGTATGATATTATAATATATTATATAATATTTCCTCTTTTTCTTTTTATAAAATTTAAATTCTTAAATATTAATGGATACCCGTGAATACCCACGGATACCCGTTATCCGCATAGGTACCCGTTAATTTTAGCGGGTATTTATACGGGTAGTCATTACCCGCCCCCGCCCCGTCTTGTTGACATCCTAGAAGAGAGGAAGAGTTAGGATTTTTTAGAGAATTTATTAAAAAAGATATTTCTCTGAATGATTTTATTGAAAAAAAGAATTTAATGAAGTTCGATGACACGTAGCTGAAAATGAATCCACATATATACAACAAATGTTTGCATTTTAGTTAGAATTAATTAAAAAAAGTTGGTTCTAATTGAAGTGAAAAAAAAACCACGAACTATCTGTCTTAGAATTGGTAATAACGCGATATTTTGGCTTCAACAACGGAGAAGCAAACAAGCAGGTAATTTACCAACGGAAGAGTTGGTTCAAGTGGTACATGCTTGATTATGCAGGGTATCGGGTTCGAGTATTGTGAATGAAAAAAATCTCCGTTAAGAGAGTTAGCCCCACCATGGTGTGGTTAAACAAAAAAAATATAGATGAATGCTTCATACAACTAAGGGTGGAAGTAAGCCAAGTCAAGTTAGGTTTTGCAAGGCCAAGCTCTGCGTTATATTTTTGTGGCCCAGACGTGGCCTTTTACCTGTCATAGACCAATTTTTCAAGCCTCTATTTGAAAGTCTGGTGTAGCTTATTAGCCTGTTTAAAAGCCTATTTCATATTATGACCTTTAAATAGACCAATAGGTCTGTTGGTCTATTTATAAATAGGACAATATGTTTACAAACTAATAGACTTACTTTTTAATAATGTAAACATGTGTCTTTAAGTAGGCCAACAAGTATATCTCCAAATAGACAAATAGGAGAATTAAAAAGTTATATTATTATACTATTTATTATGTACAATATATTTCTATTTTTATTGAAAATAATATTATTTATAAATAGGTTAGCCCGTCAAGCCTTATAGGCTTTTTAAAAAGCCTAAACTTGACTTATTTAATTAAAAAGACTTTTTTAAAAGCCCAATCTGACATTTTTATTAAACAAGTCAAGCCAAACTAGATCTTAAATAGACTAAGTTGTAGGGCCCCGACGAGCCATATGCCCTATTTCCACCCCTACATACAACTTCTCAAATAAATTTTAGTTTATTATATCATATCTTTATTTATAAATCAATATCGAATTGGCTCTGAAATTAAAAATGTCATTGGCTGCGATTCTTGCATGTCACCTTTGGTGGGAAATTAAATACCATTCAAAATGATCGAAAAGTTTCAACTTTATTTAGGTGATCAAATAGTTTCAACAATTTGCTCGATTAAAAATTGTAGTAATATCACTCTACATTGGTTCTCGGATGGTTGTGTTAAAAAGGTTGGCAATAGAAAAGATACATGTTTTTAGAATGATGCATGGTGTAGTAACGTTGCTTTCATTAACCGATTTGCTAGGCTCTTTTCAATTTCAAAATAATAAATACGCTTCTTTAGCTAATATGTATGTAATGTTTGAAGGGGTGTAATGTGGAATTGGTGTTGGCAAAGAGATTTATTTCAGTGGGAGCAAGACCAATTGTTGTTGCTGGTGTAATTGGAACTGCATAATGTGTGCTAAATTGAAGACCAAAATGGTTGTTGGACTTGGAAACATGAGCCAGAAGGTACCTATTGTGTTAAGTCTGCATATAAAGTAATTATTAATGAGTCAATTTATTTTTTTTCCTAGTATAAGCTTATGTGGTCTAAGCTAGTATCTACCAAGGTTTCTGATTTTGTTTGGAATGCTATTTTAAATAGAATTTCAACCAAATACAATTTAATCAAAAGGAAAGTTTTACTAGCTTTTGAAGGAAGTTGTGTATAGTGTGGACAACACATGGAAACAATTCATCATGTATTTTTTAATACTTCTATGCTTATAGTATATGGAATTTATGTTTGGAGTGGTTTGGGTATTCTTCTACTTTACACAATTGTTACTTTACACAAGTAGAAGGATATGGTATTCTCTAAGGTTGGTAACATTTTGGTCATTATGTCGTTAGCACAAATAATCTTAGAGCCTGGAGGTCATGGAGTTAATTAAGTTAACATCCGAGAAGTTGTTGAAGGCTAAAGGATCTACTTTTCAGTACCCATTTTCTCTCTGGTCTACAAATCCTTGTTCTTGTCTACTGATTGTGTTTTAGGCCTAATATTTCTGGTTTGTGGAAGTTGTGTTCTGCTTTGGATTTTTGCATTTATGGGGGCCAGACTTGTTTTATAATCTGTTTGGATTTTTGCATTTATGGAGTGTACTCTGCAGCATTGGAATTTGTGTTTCCATGGGTTCCAAGTGTTAATTGTATTGCTGTCATATTCTTGCCTCAATTTTCTATGATGTTGTCTACTACAAGTGAAGTTCTCTTGATCTGTTAGTTGTTCTGGTGCTATAGTAGGGTTGTCGTTCACTATTATTTTTGGTTGTTGTTCAATGGGGTTGTGATAATAGGGCGTGTTGAGATCTTTGCACTGTTCTAATTCTGCTACTGCTATTATTTCTCTTGGTTCTACTAGACGTGCCTACTAGTTCATAATGTTGTTGTTGATTGATCCAATTGCTATTGGTTTTTTTTTCTGCTATCGATGTTGTTCTCTAGTGGCTCTGCTAGAGTTTCACAGTTGTGAATCTTGACACTCCATCTTGTTATTGTTTCTAACTAAGCGTGACATATCCTGGTGGTGAGGTATTGACATTTCCAAATTGGTTTTATATTTTCACTCCGCTCTGAAGCTCGTGAAGGCCTGTTTAATTGGATTTCCAAATCTGGTTATTTCAACTACTATTTATTTGTTTTGATTTTAGATCATTAATTATGTGTAATGATGTTATGCCAATATTAAAAGGCTGCTAGTGCTATACAACTTTGTTTTAGTAATGTATCTACCATTTTTTGGTGTATTTTGTAACGTGTCCAAGTGTTCCTTATACTCTTTTAATTTTAATTTAACTTAGAAAAAAATAATTTTAACTTTCAATTTTATTATTATTATTATTATTTTTGTTCGAAACTTTCAGATTTATGACCCTGAAACAACAGGTATAAGCAGCCCAATGGTTATTTTCCAATAGGCCCAAAGTTATTTGTCTAGATTTGCTCTATGACTTACGTTTGTGAATTTTCGTCCAAAAGACCAACAAACCTTTGTGAATTTACCAATTTTGACCGAAAACAAGTTCCAACTTCCTACCACCCATGATGACTCGTGACGGTGTTCGCCAACTTGAAACCGTCTTCAAAATCAAGTGGCTGGCGTCCTAAACTACACATCATCATTATCACAAACTGCAAGGCTAGCTGTTTCACATCTATGAGGTTGTTTTTGGCTTTTTGCAATAAGATACAGATCCAATTAATGTATAATTGTAGTATATACATCAGCTATAGATTTGTGCACTGTCACTATAATTTTTCAATACAACTTAATGAAATTATTTAATGATTTTGTTTTCTAATTATTATTATTAATTCATATAATATTATATATAGTTTGTAGCTAGGGTGGGGATCAACTTAATCCAGGAATAACTCTGACACAATTATTCTGCTTAATAACTCTTCATAAATATTGAATCTAGCAAATCTAGCTAACCGTTTAATATTGTGATATTAATATGATAATTATGCACACTAAATTTTAAATTAATTGAACATTCATAGGTATGTGATTTTAGAGTTAATATTTTCTTATATTTTTAAAAGTATAATGTACGTTAGACTAAAACGATTTGATAAAATATCAAATAATTTTTAAATTTTATGAAATTTGTAGGTTTGAACTCTTGAGCTCTTTTATTTTGTTAATAAAAATTGTATTAAAGAAAAATAAAACTGTTCATTTACCTATGATATTTGATCTACTTTGCTTATTTCTTTCGGTATTATTCTATATTAATTACTTCAACTAGATTTCGTTTAAAAAAATTGTCTTTTGATTTTAGTATAGTTTTTATTTATTATTTTTTAATTTTAGTATATTAGTAACGACGCAAATCTTTAAACTTAAGACTTTAATTTGTGTAAATTACTTAAATTATATGTGTAACTAAATCATTATTAAATATTAATCCACTTCCAGTAACTTCTTTTGATACAATATTTAGCTACTTTGGAAAGAGGACAAGAGGTGGAAATTTGTCATTGAAGTGTTACAACTAGTTGTGTTTTGCTTAATTTGCATGGTCTTCGTGCTATTTATTATTTCTTGTTTATTGATCAAAACGTCCTGCTATGTTAACTGTTGATTGGCAAATTTGGGGTGTCCTTTACTTATTCTCAAAGTTTAATCCATGCCAAGTCGTTGATCACTTTTTTTTATCAGAGAGAGAAATTATTATTAATATAAAAGTGGTTATATATAAAGAGTACTAATTTCAAACTCATGAAGAAGGTAATCACTTTGGTTATCATTCCAAATGTGGCATGGCATCAAATACCATAAACACGACCCATAAAAAGCAATTGGATGATTCGAATCCAAATTTAATTATATGACATATGGGGCTAGCATAAGATAGTTATATATCTAGGAATTTCCAGTTTTTTTCATCCTTTATCCATTAAATTTACTTAAATGAATAAGGGAACTTCTTGGTAGGGAGAAAAAACAAATTAAAAGTATGGATTAATCAAATTTTAACTTCTAGTGCATGGACAAGTATATAATGAATGAAATTAAATCTTTGGTTTTCAATATAGAATCTTCATAACTCTAGTATATATGGTTAAAGAGCAGTTATATATATGTGTGTGTGTTTGTAAATTAATTTGTCCCTGAGTCATAATATTGAACCAAAGAATGGCGAGCACCTAACTTAAGGCATAGTTTTTGGTAGCCAACTTCACATAATAAAAAAGGACATTTAAAAGTCTATCATTACAATGCCATTAGTACCTAGCTAGTGGATAAAACTTAACCATTTTTTACAAGTGTTTTGCATATCACTATTTGATTCACTAATTATTCCCCACATATGCGTTTTAAAATAAAAAGCTTTCAAGTTCAAAAAACACTTAAAAAGATATTTACATCTTACCTCATCTCAAAGTCATAATTTGTGGCAAGGAACAAATAAATTTCTCTTTCCACAAATAGCATGAGTTGATTCTTTCTCATGGTGGTTCAAGTTGCAATTTTGCCGCTGTGATTTGCTCCAATTTCCTTTCCACCATACGTTGGTAGTCACTATCAAATGTCCTACATTGAAGGACTGAAAAAGAAAGTGAAGAATGCAATTGATCATGCGTCCTAAATCCGTGAACGTGGTTGCTTTTTGGGTTGCAGCGTTAGTTAATAAGGGAATGAATGAATGAAAGGAAATGTTGTGGTAGACTTGTATCATCACACACCGCCTTTCCACGCATATCCTCTAATATTCTCTTTCAATTGGACGCATAGCATAATCCTTAATCTCCTCTCCTGTATACCATGAGCATGAACATCAAGTGTTTAATTTATTGACTCTTTATGGGCTGAATAGATAGCATAGGGAGTTTGGGACCCAAGCATGCGAGCCCAGGTATATGATTGGTCCTTCCATGTCCAATCCAATCCTTTCCTTAATTTATAATCTTCAAACCATTGCCAAAGACAAAAAGGAACTGTCACTGATGAGACTAAAACTCTTTGGTCACAGTCACTAGGAAAGTTTTTAAAAATAGAAAGTTTCTTTGACATTTTAAATGATTAATGTTTTGCATCATCATTAATTAACTATAATAACTATATTAAATTAAATATCACTATAAAAATAAAAAATTATGATAACAAGAAATATAAATAATGATAATTTAAAGCATATTTAATAAATTTTAAAAAATAAATAATAATAAGAAATTTAAAACATTCTCAAACACTTAAAAAGCTAATTTATAATTATATTAGTAATAATTATAATAATTATTTAGTTATAGTTATTTTTATATAAAAAATTAATATTATTTAAAACCCATTTTAACAATTTCAATATTAAAAAGGAAAGATTTATAACATAAATAAAAATATAATAGGAAATTTAAAACATAATAAAATAATTTTAAAAAAGTAAAAATTTAATTTAAAAAAATAAAAAATATAATATAAAATTTGAAACATGATCGAACACTTAAAAATTATTTAATAATTATAATAACAGTAATTATATTAATTATTTAGTTATAGTTACCTTTATTATATCAAACATCAATATTAAAGCCAATTTTAACAATTAATATTAAAAAAAAGTTTATAACATAAATAAAAATATAATACTAAATTCATAACATATATATTAAAATAATTTAGAAAATCATTTCAAAAAATTAAAAATGTAATAGGAATTTTGAAACATACTCAAACACTTAAAAAATGTACAACTTTTGTTATAATAATTATAGTAAATTATTATATCAAAATATCAAATATCAGTATTAAAGGTCATTTTAATAGTTGAAATATATTAAAAATAAGGTTTATAAGATAAATAAAGATATACTATGAAATTTAAAATAATATTAAAAAATATTTTATAATTACATTAATAGTAATCATAATGATTATTTAATTAGTGTTCTTCCGTGGGTTTCTTATTTTTGTTTAAAGAGTCTTTGTGATCTAGGATAGAGAACAACGTTTTTTAGTTTTCATGCTTTGTAAATGTCAAAGTCCCAATTAAATATTTGAAAAAATATATAAATTGTGATTGATTATGACCATCTTCATTTGGTTTTTGAGTTTTTTTATTTATTTTATTGTTGACAATGATAAATGAAAGATTGAAAATGTTGCATAATTTCTTTAATTGGTCACTTATATATCTTTGTATGTGTTGCAACAACTTAGTTGTGTGAAGTCTATAAATATGTTTAAGTAATTAAACATGATTATATGACATAACATCCTTTAGTTTTAATGATTAACAAATAAGATTATATAAAGAACAAATAAGATTATATAAAGAACAAATGAGATTATATAAAGAACAAATAAGATTATATAAAGAACAAATAAGATTATATAAAGAACCAATTAGATTATATAAACAGGTTCTACTGAGAAAGGTATTTGTTTGTTAATTATGTTTCAGGATGAAATACTCTTTAGAAGAAGAAGAAGATTTTGTGAACAGAATCAGAATCAGAAGAACAAGAGTGCAGAATCTGAAGAAGAATAATCCTTAACAGAGTTGAAGCAACTGAAGAATAGAACTGAAGACTTGAAGACCATCTGAAGAAGTGAAGACTTGAAAACTATCTGAAGAATTGAAGATTAGAAGACTATCTGAAGAAGTGAAGACTAGAAGACTATCTGAAAAATTGAGGGCAGAAGATATATGTAGAAGTACAGATTCAAATATACATCTGTCTGAAGAACAACAATGAACTGAAGAAACGAAGAAGAAGAGATACAAGAAAAAGAAGAAGAAGATACAAAGAACAATGAAGCTACAATTCTATTATCATAAGGAAGAAGGCTTCTGAAGTTTCAACCAGTATGAAGAATTAAAGTTGTCTGAAGGACGCAACCCGTCTGAAGTATTGAAGCTGTCTGAAGCAAAAGAAGCTGTCTGAAGCAACGAAGCTGTCTGAAGAGCCAAGCCCGTCTGAAGACTCGAACCCGTCTGAAGACTGGAACATGTCTGAAGACTGGAACCCGTCTGAAGGTTGGAAGCTGTCTGAAGCTTTAGTAATGACGTGGCATCTTTGCTGAAACTTTGCGTGAAGACTTTTCTGAGTCTCTGCTGCTCGTACGTTTTGAAGCACATTTGTGGCAACAAACACAGAGACCTTTCCCGGTGCATTTGAACTTCATACACCACTGAGGAAATCTCTGCAACGCAGCATTCGCAGCAACAACAGTAGCAGCTTTACAGCAGCACCAACGTTGTACTATGTCAGGACTTTCAAGAAGCGTGTCTCACAACGGATTAAAAGAAGACTATTTGCTGTCTCTAAACGATAGTATTTCAACGAGACATTTCTTCATTTGTGCAATCTGGAACAGAGCAGAAGAAAGCAAGCATATGCAAGAAAAGCTCAGGAGACTAAGCAAAAGCAACAAGGAAGATGTTTGAATAAAATATATTCAATTCAACATCTTTATCTAAATCTCAAAAGAGGAATCTGCAAACAACGACTATTGGTCAAGACATCTCATTCAAAGAAGTAATGGTGTCAGAAGCAAATGAAAAAGGAGTATATGCAAGCCGGACAAAACAGATAAAGGCAGATGCAAGCAGATGCAAGATAATGCAAGCTGGATAAAGCAGTTAAAGCAGATGCAAGCAGATGCAAGATAATGCAAGCTGGAGCAAGCAGATGCAAGATGGATAAAACAGATGCAAGAAAGCAGAAGAATTCAAGAGAGAGAATACACATAATCATCACATCTCTCAAAACAGAGCTCATCAACAGAAGTGTCAGAACGGGAGTATTCTGAACACTCAATATGCTTAAGGAGAAGCAACCGTTTGAGAAGCTATTACACAACGGCTATATGAGCCACATCATCAGAAGCTCAACGGTATTATGAATTATCTTCAACGGCTATATTCAAGAAGAACATATAAATAGCCTCAAGAAAGAAGTTGAAGATGTTGTTGCAGTGCACAACCAAGCTGGTTGGGTGGAAGATCAATCAGGTTGTTGGAAACAACCATGCAGCTGCTGTTGCAACCAAATTTGATCAATTGGGATTGTTTTTCAAGAAGGTTCTTGAAATCAATCAGGATGAAAATTGTTAACTAGGCTGAGTGTCTTACAGTTAACAAGAGTTGACTCGAGCTTAAATTCATCATGAAAAAGTCAACAACAATTGATCAGAGAGTTAATTCTCAATCGGGCTACTGATCAGCTGGTCAGTTAGTTAGATTGTACAGTTGGTCTGTTGATCAAGTAAGTTGGTTGTCGGGAAGGCAATCATGCTGTACAAATGACTATCAAACCGGGTACGGTTTGAAGCTTTGAAGATACCTTGGTATTCCAATGATACGGGTGAGAATGTAGCCCATGGAAACCAATGGTTGGAGAATAAGGCTGAAGCTTAATTTCATATCTTAGTTAGCCTACTCTCAGAGGATGTATTCCTCATAGAAAAGACAGGGATTGTACTTAAATTCAAACACTTGTATCACTGTCTATCTTTGTATTTAGCTTGTAATGACTGTATCCTGAGTATGTACTCAGTAATCTCTATGTACAAGAAGAATCTGAGTTGAGAGGTTCTAGCGAACATCTAGCTTAGATTGAGTAGTAATACTCAACACTTAGTTAAGTGTCTGAGAGCCTGGAGAGGCTTGGTGGAAGAAAGAATACTCGTGGTAGAGCCTGGAGAGGCTTGATAGAAAAGAATACTTGTTGTGTTGGCCTGGAGAGGTTAACATGTGTATCTGTGGTTTCAGATAGTGGAACATATATGTGGCTGTAAGGGTCTGGGGGATTCGGAGTGGCACATATGTGTTGTTGTTATTGTTGTTGTGATTAAAGGCTAGTGGTGGTTTGCCACTAGGACTGGATGTAGCTCACGGGGTTTGTGGGTGAACCAGGATAAATTCTGTGTCTAAGTCTTCTTTCCCTTAATCTCTTTTATTTACAGTCTTTACATTTACGATGGGGATTGAAAAGTATCTTTCATAATAATCTTAACACAACGATTTCAATAAAACAAGTTTTCATACAAACATAACATTAAAACGTCTCTAGTGTAGGTTGAAGTATTATAGAAGAATATATTCAGAGGGATGTCTGAAATATTTGTCTGAAGTGAGCCCAACAGGAACTCAGTTCAGACACATGATATAGATGGTCTCTGATCATCTAAAGTATTTCAGAAACAGTTCTGAAGGTACTCTTAGTAATATTCTTCAGAAGACACTAAGAGAAGTTTGTTTAAAATCAAAACAATCTTAAGTGTAAGAGAAAGTTTTTAATCTAAATCTTTCATATATTCCGCATGTATTTAAAATAACTCTGATCTTAAGATTGGTTTTGTACAATGATCACTTAACGTGGTTGTTTATTTTAAAGATTTCCAAAATTTTCTTAAAATGTTTAAAATACTATTCAACCCCCCCTTCTAGTGTTGCCTGTGGTTCTAACAAGTTGTTTTGCAAAATTTCACATGATAGGAATATTAAAATTTGATTTGGTTATGGGTAAAACTAGCTAGTAAAGTTTTTTAAGTGGTTGATGAACTGAGCAATGCCTATAACCCATAAAATTTTAGTTCTATTCAATTATATTGTCAAATGCGGGCATATATAATTTGGCAAGAAAATTATTGGTGTTTAGAAATAAATATTATAGTTCGGTCTATTCGAATTTAAACCTTAAAATAAAATAATGAACGCTACGTCTGAAAACAATTCCAAGAATCTTAAAGTTTTATCCTATACAGTATGCATTCTTGGAGCACTAAAAAGAATACTCTAAAAAGCCATTTTTTTTACATCATGTATGTATTAGAGACATTCCATAAGCAATAAAATAAATCTCACTAAGGGGTCATTCCATAAGCATCATAAATAACGGATTATATATTATTTTGTATGAATTTTTTATCATAGATCAGATAACAAATAAAATCTTTTTAATAAATAAAAAGATATGAAATACTATAAGATATAAGAGTGTGTTAGGAATAAAAGATGTAATCATTTAATTTAACATTATTTGATAAATGAGAATGGGGAATATTAATCATAAGTGAATTTCTTTGGAGAAAAAATTCGTTCGGTATGAAATGGGGTATGAGAGTATGATTGAAAATGGTGGTGAAACATATTTTCAGTTAGATAAATGGGTTAGGGGGAGCAATTATAGGACAATTAGTTATCAACCTTTAAACAGAGTTAGTTATCCCATTAAAAATGTAATATATAAAAAAAATCTTTGACAAACTACAAAAAAGAATAATAGTTCATTTTTTAAAAATGTACTTTTGAAACTTTAATTAGAATGTTTAAATAATCATTTTTTTAAAAATATTATGTAATCAATAAATTAAAATAATTTTAAAAGTTGCTATAATTTTTAACTTCTTTTATAAATATAATTTAAAATAGGATTTAACAGACATACACGAACAATATAAAAAAAATTAATGTTCTAGTGGAATTAATAAAGGGGAAAGGGAAGTAGCTTGAGTTTGTTAGAATATATTGTTAGGAATGTCAACGAGGCGGGGGCGGGGGCGGGTAGTGCACTACCCGCATCCATACCCGCTAAGATTAACGGGTACCCATGCGGGTAATGAATATCCACGGGTACCCATGCGGGTAATGAATATCCACGGGTACACATTAATATTTAAAAATTCAAACTTTATAGAAAGAAAAAGAGAAAATGTAATATAATATATCATAATATTATATAATATTTATATTATATAATATCATTATAAAATAATATAAAAATAATTTTATATCATCATAAAATAATAAAAATACTATTATTTTAATATATTTAATAGAAAATATATTTTAATGAATAAATGGATACCCGCGGGACGGATAGTATAATATTCATCTCCACCCATTTAATAAATATACGGTACCCATTGTGGGAATATCCATCACGTTAATATGTAATTTTTAACTTTCATATATTATTAATTCTATTTATTAAAAAATCATTGTATGTTTTTTTGTCAAAATATTATTGTATGTCTAATACGACAAAATGTCTCGTGCACGGTACGAGTATACGACTAGTATAAAGAATAAGAAGTCAGTCATATTAAAATTAGGGTTAAATATGTATTAATCCCTAAAATATAGTGAAATTTGATTTTAGTTTTTTACTTATTTTTTTGTTAATTTTGGTCTTTCTTTTTTTAAAATCACATGATTTTAATCCTCATCGTTAGTTATGTTCTTTCTAAGTGATAATATAACAACATTTGTTATAAATATTTTTATAGATTTTCCTTTGAATTTTCTTATAGATTTCAAAATTTAAAGAAAAATTCATTTATATTCTAAAATTTGAGGGGAATTCCTTATTAATTTTTCTGCTACAACGTAGAGAAATTTTATAATAGCATTATTTTTTTTGTAAAAAATGGTATTTTTTTTTAAATTTACTGTATAAATAATTTTTTTAGAGAAAAAAACCACAAGAAACTTAAAATTTTACTCGGAAAGTCATAATGAACCTGGGACCATGACTTAATAAGATATATAGTTAGCAATTAAAAGTTCTTTTTAATTAATATACTTTAAGATTTAAATAATAAGGGAAAGTTAAAATGACATGGATAATATTGAATAAGAGGAAAATCAAATTTTTTATAAGGGTTAAATATGTTTTTATTCCCTGAAATTTGACCCGAATTTGGTTTTAGTCTCTAAACTTTAAAACTGTTGGTTTGAGCACCTCATGTTCTAAAATCATGTAACTTTAGTCCCTCCCCTTAGCACCCTTAACTTTGACGCTCACGTGACAAACGAATTTTCGTATCAGTTTGTCCAGTTACTTTCAATTACCATGACTTTGCAATTGAATTACAACTTAGCTCATCCAGTCAGTTTTATGGCCTTGCATGTTCATCAAAATTTTGAAGTTAATAAATTTAATAAAACCCTAAATAAAATCTGATTGGATGAGCTGAGATGTAATTCGATCAATTGCCGCAACATGGTTATTGTAACTGGCCGGACAATTGACACAGAAATTCGGTTGTCACGTGCACGTCAGTGTCAAAGTTAACAGTATTAACGAGAGAGACTTAAGTTATGTGATTTCAGAACACGAGGAACTAAAGTTACGCGTTTTCAGAACACGTGGGACCAAAATCAACCGTTTTCAAGTTTAGGGACTAAAACCAAATTCGAATCAAATTTCATGGACGAGAAACATATTTAACTTTTGGGAAAAATATGTTTTTCGTCCCTGTAGTTCCGGTCAACTTGAGTTTTCGTGCCTATACTTTAAATCCTTGGTTTTTTGTCCCTGTACTTTCCAAACCCCTAAACCTTAGTCCATGTCGTTAGTTTGGTCCGTTAAACCTGTGACGTGTCAATTACCTAGCATGTCATGTAACATCCTGAAATTTAGTAAGTAAAATTTAATTAAATTAAATTAATTAGAGTAGAGGAAGAAATAATTAAATAAATAAATAATCGAATTAATATAGGGAGTAGTGTTATCCATAAGTTAGTTTAAATTTAAAAGAGGATAAGAGAGTTGAGAGTGTGCCCAAGCCCAATAAGGCATTTTAAAAAGGAGGGGTTATCAGTTCACCATAATCCTTATTCGTATAATCACCAATTAAGGAGGGGAGAAACCAAGTCTCAAGAGGAGATTGCTGCAGAGTGAGCATCAAGAACCAAGAAAAAGACTTCCTTGCTGTTGATCGATCTTCGCTTAAGGTACGGTGGGGGAGAGGGTGTTGCTTGTATATGCATATAGGGGTGCTTGAGTAGTAATTTAATACTCTAAATTCGTATTGATAAATGATGTATTGAATATAGATGATGAAACCTATGATTGATGAGTATTTTTATGATTCTTGATGAATATTGAGTGGATTGATTGAGAATAATGAGAATAGTGAAAATGGGTTAATAAATGGTTTGATGATTTGGGGTTTTGATGGAAAACCATGTAAAGTGTTAAAGGTTGATGCTTATGATGAATTTTGATGATTATAATCGACTATGATTGATGTTTTGGCAAAGAGGAGTGATTAAAGATTGATTAGAATGATTTAGAAGTGTTAGAAATCGTGCGAACTGCGATCTGCGTCGCGGGTAATCGATTACCAGGTGTGGTAATCGATTACCAGTGTGTTCTGGGCAACCCAGAAGTGTTGTTTGTTCGCTGGTAATCGATTACAGAATTGTGGTAATCGATTACCAGAGAGATTGTTTGCAGGTAATCGATTACAGGGGTGTTGTAATCGATTACCAGTGTGTTTGCTTCCAGGTAATCGACTACAAGGGGGTTGTAATCGATTACCAGTGTGTTTGCTTCCAGGTAATCGACTACAAGGGGGTTGTAATCGATTACCAGAGACCTTGTTTGCAGGTAATCGATTACTAGAGGTTGATAATCGATTACCAGTGTGGATTTTGAAATCCCGCATTATGCCGAAATTGGGTTTTTACCGCGCTCAAATTAATCCGGTTACAATGAGTAACCGAGATAAAATGCAAGAAGCTGATAAATTACCGCGGTTCTGAAAACCAACCGCGGTAATATAAATAAAGTTGTGTTATTATTATTATTATTATTATTTTTTTAAAAATTTTAGACAAAACTACCGCGGTTGGTAACCGGAACCGTGGTAAAAAAGCACACTTTGTATTAAACCCCGATTCCTTTTTGGAATCGCGGTGTTTTGGTATTAAACTAAGGGTCACAATTTGGTACCCTCCCGCTAGAGAGGGTTTTGGTACCTTCTTGTCATTTTTTTTATTGAATAGACCAAAACTACTTAGGAATAAGTCGTGTATTCTGTCCTGAATTATTTCGAAGACATAAAGTAGATTTTAAATGAGACACATGTGTATTGCAAATGAGAATGTGAAAAAATGGGGAATACAATTAAAAATACATGATAATGATCATAAGGGTCAAAAAGTCTTTTAAAAATTTAAAAATATAAATTCTAATAGTTAAATATTGTGCTTTAAGTATAAAAATACTAAGATCATTTAAGAAAGTGAAGAGAAATTGATTAAATGATTAAAAAAGATACCAAAACCCTCTTTTCCCGAAGGCTAACCTAGAATTTCCCTTAAACTAAACCCTCCCCTTCCAGGAAAAACCCATCCTGAGAAAGCCAAACCCCCTTCTTCCTCCCAATCCCGCTTCCGCTCCCCCTCCCTCAGACTTCCTTCCGCGCTGCCATCCGCCGCTGCGCCTGCTCCAGCTTGTGACGCCGCCCCTGCTCCAGCTTGTGACGCCGCCCCTGCTCCAGCTTCCGACCACCGCATCGCTCACCTCCGCCTCCTCTTCCAAGTCTTCGAAGCCCTCATTTGTCGCCGTCGGACAAAGCAATACTTGCAGGAGGAGAAGGCCGTCACCCCTCACTTCTCTACGGTTCCCTTCCATTCCCTCCCTGTGGTTCGTCAAGTTTGTACCTTTTGTTTTTGACGGGGACACCGAGGCCCCACAAGTTCAAGAACCCGAGGTTCAGGTTCTGGTGAGTCTTCCCCTTTTATATTTATTTTTTCTTTTACTAATTATGTTACCGTGTTTTGAGTCAAATTGGAACTCAATTTAGTTTTAGATTGCGAATTTGTGTCGAATTTTAGCATTTTCCTGTGTGTATAGTCTGTTAGCGAGATAGGTTGTACTGAAATAAGAGGCTATTTTTCTGTGAACTAAATGTTAAAAATAGGGGAAATTGTAAGAGGTGTATAAATTTTACTTAATATATTACTTTGTATTTTGTAATCTATCGAAGTATTGAGTCAATAATTTAATATGTTAATGGATATGTTTGAAGGGGAGAGCTAAAATTTTGGTTTCAGCAGTTGTTTGATACTTGCAGAATGCTAGTTTAACTTGGGAAAGCTATGTGATCCTGTAATGACACGAACTTCATAAAGAATTGAATATTTAGTATCCTGGGTTACCCCTTTTAGCATTTGCACCACCTCAAACCTTGGGCTGAATGAAGTAAAGGGTTTAGATAGGGACCAACTATCAGGCCTGGCTTCAAGTAAGCCACCTATTTAGAAGGTTTATTCCAGATGGAAAGCTAGGTAGTGAGAGGGAATGTTTTCTGCCGTGTGGATTTACTGATTTGGCCAAGTTAGTTAGGTCAGACAGCATTATAGATTTAAAAGCCATTATTTTGCTTTTCTCTCAAGTTTGAGCAGTGAGTGCAGTTGAGAGAAAAGAATATATATTATATTATATATTTTCTTATAATTTTGGTTGTAGCATGCTCCTGCACATTAGAGATGATAGGGAGAGTCCAGTGGTTAGATCTTGGAGATCGGCATTACATGAATAAAACTTGATATCATTGGCTTGTGAATATGTTGTGTCGGTGCAGCAGCAGTAGCAATAACACTCTGTTTCAATGCATTTCACAAATATAGTAATCTCGGTCAATCCGGGAGAAAACCCTTGGTTCAACTCAATCTGCTTTTACCACCCATAGTTACATTTACGAAAGCATTAGAATGCATAGCCATTCTCAGCTTGAGAATTAAGATATTGAAAACTTTAAGGTTTAACTTCTACTTGAAGATTATTACTGAGAACTGTGATTGTTCATTGATAAGAGAATCAAATTGAATTATTCCTGTGATAGTGAGAGGGTGGTGTTTTGTGAAAGATGGAATTGATTATCAAGTTTGAATCACAATCTGTTCTGTTGTAGTATGAGAATTTTGCATTGCCAAGTGGTAAAAACCTCATCTAACTGTTCAATATATCTAATTCTGCATGATCTTTATAGTTCACAATGGACCTACGCTGGCCTTGGAAGAAAAAATCATCTGACAAGACTGTGGTTGAGAAAGCAGCTGTTGCATTAGACACCTCGGATGCTTCCAATCAGGGCAATCAGGTACATTTATTGGCATTTTCACAAGAGAAATGTAGTTTAAAATTTTGTACCTTGAAAAATTCCCATCTTCTCAACTGCTATTTGGAAACTAAGTTCTACTTTATTTTGATGTGAGTCTGACTAATTTACCTATTTTTAATATCTACAGTTTTTGCCACGTTGCATGTGATCCTATTTTTATTATTATTATTCTGCAAGTTTTCTATTTTTCTGTGCTTGTATTCAATGGCCTACTATTATTTCAAAATTATTCTTAGCACACTGCTAAGCGTGTTTACACTTTCTGTACATTGTTTATGTGTTATATCTTCCTTCAATAAAAACTGTGGTTCTCCTCGTTTTCTCTGTCTTTGTATTTCTTTTGGACAATTCTCTCTGTCTCTGTATGTCTGTCTGTCATAAACATGGAGTACTCTCTTAGTCTCTTGGCTTTGTTGATTCAACAACATGATAAAGTTAACAGCTTTTTGTCCACTTATGAAATAGGATAACAACAAGAAACCAAACTATGTCCAAATTTCTGTGGAATCATATTCACATCTGTCTGGTTTGGAGGATCAAGTGAAGACATATGAGGAAAAAGTTCAGGCACTTGAGGATGAGATTAAGGACATGAATGAAAAGCTGTCAGCAGCAAACTCTGAGATCAATACCAAGGAAAGCATGGTAAAACAACATGCTAAAGTGGCTGAAGAAGCTGTCTCAGGTATAATGCTTAATGCTTAATGATTTCCTTATTGTTTTGAATCAGCGTTGACTTTGTGGTATGTTGATGAATTGGCTGTGATGGGCTGGGGCTTTATGGATCAAGTGGATTTGAATTTGATCTTCATGTCTTTTTTTTTAATTTGAAATCCTTACTTTATAATGTAACTGGGTTGGGTCTGTCTTCATCAGAAAAAGTGCATCTCAGCTATATTCTGCTGCTTTTCAGAGACTCAGACTAGTGAATATTTGGGGGTAAAATCAAAGGTTAATTATAGGAAACGTTGAGGAAAAATCAAACTCCCATGTTTTCTTGTTTCTGTTTGCATTAATATCCCAATGAGATTGCATTTTTCTTGGCTTTTTGCACATGTAACCCTTCATAAGAAAATAATTTACGAGAGTGATTTTGAGTATATAGATAAAGTGCCGGGGGGGACTAACTTCCAATCTCTCTCTTTAAGATTTTATAGATAAAGTAGATTCTCCTGTTTAACTGGTAAGCTTGGGTTATGATTGAGCTATTAAGGTTCTATGATTTTACTTTAGGAGTGGGTTGCATGTTAAGTCTTATCAATGCCTGTTGATTTGGATGGGTTGATGAAAGTTTATGATGCTGGTTGCTGGTTGCATTTTTTTAAAGGAATTATATCTCTGAGCAATTAGTGCACTGTAATGAAATTTTCCTCGGTTCCCTCTTGATGTGGTTCTGAAAAATATATGTATTTGTAACATGTTGGGTATAAGAATGCTTATTAGTACGTAGATACTGCACTTTTGAAAGGAACATAACTTGATCATGATAGCTATTTTGAGTATATGGGTTGCTTCTTGTGTATATATATGTTTTCATTGCTTCATGATGCTGGACTCATGATTGTAATTTGGTTATACATGTGTGTGTATTGTTTAAAAAAGATTGTTTAAATTGTGGCTGCATTTTTTGGGTGTGAATAATATTTAGAAAAGCACTATCCTTGAAGCTAAGTACATTTTTGGGCCTGTTACTGCATTATTGAAAGTTGCTGTCGTTTTTCTTCTTTTGGAATTATCATAACTGAATTCAGAATTTAGGGAATGAGGAGGGTAAGAAAAAGATAATTTCTGTGGGAAGCTCTATATGGACTTGGGTCAAGTGTAGAAAATAAAAATTTAAATTGTGAAGTTATAAAATTTAAACCTCCCTCTTGATAAAGACTTTGGGCAGAACAAGGATAGTTCAAATAGTAGTTGAGCTATTTGCAAGAGTCACTAGTAGTTTCTTAGATCCTATGCACTATATAATTCTAAAAAAATAAATTGAGCTCATTTATTGTTGGTCCCATCCTTGTTGTACACATGGAAATAAAGTTTTGTCTGTCGTAGTGTATTTCTGTTTCTTATATGCTAAATCATATAATTCAAATTGAGGTTTTATAAATATGTTATCAATTATTGTTCTTAAAAGTTGAGAAATTGTTTTGCAACCTATGGAATGGACCATCTACATGGAATTTTGGGATAGAAAGTCTAGTGATCTATCTTCTATATTTTTTGGTTTCACTACACATGCTCAACCAAGCTGGGTTGTTGGCAGATAACATACACCTTGACAGAACCAGAGATTGCTTTCACAGGAGACACCATGTCAGATTTCATAGTTGATGAGAATAACAGTGATGTCTTGCACGCTAGAATTCTTGTATTGGAGGTGAACTACTTTGTCCAGTGCTTTTGAAGCTGAGTTATTGATAACTAGAGAGATTTGCTAGTCTATATGTACATAATCCATGATTTTGGAACACCTTTCCTCCATTGGCTTTTGTGATCATTGCTCTTGGTAAGCCATTTCACCGCATCAAAACACATGGTGAACCCCATCTTGAGAATTTCCCAGGTCTGTAATAATCTCTCTAATTGCCTTTCCCCTAACATGTCGCTCTCGTGTGTTTTTTCATTTTTATTTCTGTTTTTTTTGTTGTTTACCCTGTCTTTCAAATGCGCTCCCTTTTTCCGTGCTTTACCTTTGGTTGGTATTGATTTTGAAATTTATGGTGAGCTTGATTGTTACACATATGGATAAGCCTCTATGTTTTTTGGGAGAAAGGGAAAAAGGTATACCAATAGGATAAACAAAACCATAGAAGTAGAACCATACAAGAATCAGAATTTTGCTTTTAGGAACATGAATAGATTATTTGCTTTAGTATCTTTTCTTTTCAGACATGACTATTCAGTTGCTTTCAGATTCACTTGCTCAAGTCTATTTTATGTTGCAATGGAGATGAAGGTAAAGGCTTGTGAGTTAATTACTTTCAGGGATTAAATCATATCGGGCTTTCTATTGGGATTTTTGGGATTTTTAATATAACAGATAGGCATTAACTACGAAATAGCTACGAAAAAGGGATTTTTTACCGCAGTTGGCTTTAGAAAGTGTTCAGAAATTTCGCGCTTTCGGGCTTTTTACCGCGGTTACTGGTAAAAAGGCTAACTCAATTACCTCGGTTCCGAAAATCAACCGCGGTAAATGTCTTTTATCCCACCACGGTAGACCGCAGTCATAACCGCGGTAAAAAGGCTTTTTGAACCGCGATAATAGCCTTTTTTTGTTATAGTGCCGAGTGCTTAATGATGATTAATGTTGTGTGATGATGCTTTATAATGATTATGGTGCTAATGATTAATGATGTTGATGATGATTTGGTGTGCATAATGATCGGTGAATATGCAATGTGATTGATGATGATATGGAATAATATGATGATATTAATGATGTTTTGGTGTGCATAATATGCAATGTGATTAATGATGCTTTGGTGTGCATAATATGCAATGTGATTAATGATGATGAATGTTATAATGATGTTAATGACGATAGTGTATATCACTTATGATGAGGATGCTGGTGATGATAATGTATATCGCTTTATGATGATGGTGTTTAATGATGAGCATGATAATGCATGATGATGATGATAATGATGATGGTGTATATCACCTTTTGATGATGATGTTAATTAAGTTGTGCGGGCCCATAGAGGGGGTACAACTTAGGAGAGATGCCTTGAGCATATGTGATGTGACCTGAATTGTGCGGGCCCATATAGGGGGTACAATTCAGGAGGTGAACTGGGTTGTGCGGGCCCATGGAGGGGGTACAACTCAGGGGACCATGATGGGGCGTTCGATGCACGGGCCCATAGAGGGGGTGCAACCTAGGGATGATTTGTACTGACCCATAGATGGGGTGCAACCTAGGGTCGAATGTCGTTGTGCAGGCCCATAGAGGGGGTACAACCTATCGGATTGTGTGTGTTGACACCTGTAGACTATCCTGGTACTAACTAGAGTGATTGACGATGTGCACCCATTGTGCGGAGTTCCAAGTCATGATCTTTGGGAGATGATGTGATGAGTTTTGGTGCATTTGATGATGTGTTATACTCAACGATGGAATTGAGTTATATAATGATGTTGATGAGTTTTGGTGCATATAATGATGGATGTATATGTGTTATATTTGATGATGATATTGAGTTATAAAATGATGTATGAATATTAATGATGAATGATGATTATGTGTGAGAATAGAGTATGTGATTCCTTGGGTGAATGATGGTATGGGGTTTATATGATGATATAGATGAATAGTTATATGCTGATTTATAGATGATTATTATCTGATGAATTATTTGATGTTTGGGTATGTGGTGTGATGAATGATGATGTTGTTTATATATGGGTGATGATAGGGTAGCCTCCTATGTGTATGTATGAGTAGTATTCTTTTCCTCACCGTTACACTGTGGATATTTTACAGGTGATGATGATGACACGACTGGTGTCGAGTTTTGATTAAAGGGAGTGTTGTTCTGATACATGTGACATCAGGGTATAATGTTGGGGGTTCTTTCTTTATGCTTTTAGTCAGGAAGGTTTTTGTAAACTGTTTTGGATGCCTTGCACGGCAAGTAGGATGTTTAGTTATTTTTATTTTCTTGGAGATTCCGTTGCTTGAGTATTTGAATACATTTGCGTTACATTTTATTTTAAGTAAGTTGTTTCTGAAACAATGAGGTTTTAATAAAGGAGTTATGTGAACCTTTTACCCATCGTTGGACGTTACCTTTTCTAATCTTTTATTTATTAAACGTATAAGAGTTTGGGGTAGAAGGGTGTCACATAGAGCTGAGTATATCTGGGCCCGCGGACCGGTCCGCAAAACCCGCACCGCATGCGGGTCTGGACCACAAAATTAGAGGCCCATTTAAGAAGCGGGCTAAATGGGTTTAACCATTTAACCCACGGTTTTAAATGGGTTTCTCCCAAACCCATGGGCTGGTCCGCGGACCGCTAAGTTTAAAAAAAAAAACCTAAAAGTAAAAGCGTGAAAGCTAGCTAGAGTAAAAAAACCTAAAAGCTAGAGACAAAAAACCTAAAAGCCCTGTGACCTAATCGGCTAATCCCTTCCCATTTCTTCTTCTTTCTTCTTCATCTCCTTTCTTTCTCAACACACAGCCGCCGCTCCCGCTCCATCTTCCTTCTTCTCCCTCCGGCCTCCATCCTCCGCTCCGTCGCAGTAGTGTAGAGCAGGACCAGAAGCGTTGCGTCGTCTCCGTTCAGCAATGCTCAGCTCCGTCGCGGCGTCTCTGTGCAGCAGCGCCTCCGTCGCGGCGTCTCTGTGCAGCAGCACCTCCGTCGCGGCGTTGCGGCGTCTCCGTGCAGCAGTGCCTCCTTCTCCCTCCGACCTCCATCCTCCGCCCCATCCTAGAAGGTTTCGCTTTTTTTTTTTGCGGTGGGTCTTGGAGGTGGTGCTGTTTGATTACCTCCACCAGAGGAAGAGATGCTAGCTTCCCCTGAAGTTGTGGAAACATTGTCCAAATCAACTGGCATGGAAAGGAAAGGAAGGAACCTAGCTACAACTCTAAAATTTCTGTTTTTTTCTGGAACTTTTTTGAATTAAATCAAATTATGTTTTTTTAAACACATATGCGAGCTGGCTCGCGGGTTGGCCCTCAAACCTGCGGATTTACACGGACCAGAAGAGTGCAGGCCCATTTAAAGTGCGGGCTCAAACGGGTAAGCCCGTTTAAGCGCGAGCTTTGGCAGGCCGGTGCCGGTTGGCCCATTACCCAGCTCTAGTGTCACATGCCACGTGTCAATTGCCTAGCATACCACATCACAGGTTAATTAGTGTTATAAGAGTATTAAAGTTGCTATTTATACAAGGATGAGTTCAAACACGGGTATTTTTTTTTAAATGTAGGCATATAATTAAATGAGTAATATAATGCCTATCCATTTTTTATCCATTACGGTCCCTATCTTTAATTTGAGCGTTCATTAGAGAAACTTATATTTTTAATCTAAAATTAATCAATGCACTTAAATTTATGATATTAATGTAAGTCAATGCAAAGTTTTAACAATTTTTTATTATAGAATGTGATTTTTTTTAAATATATCCACATTTAATTTATAGAATGACAATTATATACTCTTATATATTAAATTTGAATCTTAACATAGCTTTCATATTAATTCATGCTACTTTTCTATTTTATTTCAAAAATTATAAAAATTTAGATAGAGTTTGAATTTTTTATTATCCAATATTACTATCCGCTTGAATCTCTCTTTATAGTTTAATTTTCTATTTAAATTTTAAAATATATAATATTTTATATTTCATTTTTTATTTATATTAGAAGTATAAATAAAATAAAAATATTATTTCCTGAGTTGACAAAAATAATAAAAAATTTATTTCACACAATGCACGACTGGTTACAATACTATTTTTTTTATTTTTTTGTTGCAAACAATACTATTTTTTTTTATTGAATTTATAGTTTTAGATTTTTATGGGTACAAATGGATAGAGGATTATAATATCATTTATATCAAATTTGATTACGTCATACATTGACTCCCGTCTCCCATTAGTCCAATAGAATACCAAATACTTAAAAGGGAAAAATATGTTTTTCGTCCCTATAGTTTCGGTCAACTTTAGTCTTTGTCCCTATATTTTAAATCCTTTTTTTTTTGCCCTCGAACTTTCTAAACCCCTAAATCATGGTCCCTGATTGTTAGTGAGATCTGTTAATCTGTTAAGCTGGGTAACAAAAGTTACATATTAGTCTCAATAGTGGCCCCGAATAACTAATTGATCATCTAATTAATCTTTTTTATTAATTTTTTAATTATTAAAATAACCATAAATATGAAATTAGGTTTTTTATCGGGTAAAATTGCTCAGCAATTAGGATTATTTTAATAATTAAAAATTAGTAAAAAAGTTAATTAGATGATCAGTTAATTATTTGGGACTCACTATTGAGGCTGACATGTAACTTTTGTTACCCAGCTTATCAGGTTAACAGATCTCACTAACGGCCAGGGACCATGATTTAGGGGTTTATAAAGTTCGGGGACAAAAAACAAAGGATTTAAAGTATAGGGACAGAGACTAAAGTTGACCGAAACTATAGGGACGAAAAAACATATTTTTCCCTACTTAAAATTTAGAAAATCATTTTGTTCTCAATCCTAAAGATGTGTTTGGTTTAGCGTTGAAACTGAACGACTCAAATTTAGAATTTTCAACGTAATTATTTTTAACGTGAAAAATGTGAGTCGGTCAGTTTTAACGCTAAACCAAACATGCAGAAAGAGTTTACTTTAGATTATTTTATATGTTGCTTTTCAATTCACTTTTTTTTATTAATCAATAAAAAATTATTATAATCCTTTTACATTCAGTTTCTTATTTTAAAATTACACTCATCCTTTCACAGAATTTTAGATAAAATAGTATAAAATACTGGAAATATTTTATATTTCTTAATAAAAAATATTAAATATATAATATAAAAAATTGCTAGTAATTGTTTATTGTATATTTTAGTGAGGGAGTTGGCCCATGTTAGGCTTTAGCCCACACTAAACTGTACGCAAGATGTCATTTTCATCGCTTGGGAATTGGGATGCATCTACACAGTACAACAGGGGAGAGCTCCACATTCCATATCTAAAATAAAAAATGACAAAAGAAAAACATATATAAAATCAAAAATAAAAATAAAGGAAAATTAAATGGGAGGAAAATTGTTGCCAATTGCCATGACTGACATTTGTCACTCCCTCCTTCTCTCCCTATCCCTATATATGTCATCCTAGACCATCCCCACACACCTTTACCCTTCTCGTGTGAGAGAGTAACAATGCCGACGGAGCCTCTCCGTCAGTTATCATCCTCTTCTCCAAGTTTCAGCAGCTACTCTTCTGAGACCTTCGCTCAGATAGCAGCCAGAGTCATTCATGAACTCCGCAATGACTCCAATTCCCTCAACGACACTCACTTCGACTCCTGGCAACAAAACGACGACGTCGTTGACGATGACTTCGAGTTCTCTTTCCTATCCACAGATCCCATTTCTTCCCCTGTATCCGCTGACGACATTTTCGAAAACGGCCAGATCAGACCCACTTACCCACTCTTTGACCGCACTCTGCTCAACGACGTCGCTTTGGTTTCGCCCATTAACGCTGAAACGGCGCCTCGCCCTCGTCGTTTGCCTCTGAGGAAGCTCATGTTCGAGACGGAAGACGAAAACGGCAACGAGCTCGACGGCGTGGATGCGGAAACCTACTGCGTTTGGACTCCGTCGTGCAAGAAGAGCAGCTCCACGGGGTCGACGACGTCGAAACGGTGGAAGCTTCGGGACCTGCTCCATCGGAGCCATAGTGATGGCAAGAAGGACAAACTCGCCGGCAATGGTGGCTCCGGCGCGGCGAAGGATGGGAAGAGGAAATTGTTCTTGCCTCAGGAATTGGTTGGATTGTTCAATCGGAAATCGTAAACATTTTGAAGGGCAAATTAGTTATTATAATTAAGCTTTCTTTTAATTAAAGTAGATGGATGAAAAATTGAAAATGAGATCGATGTAATCTTTCTGTGTAAATTTTCTCTTTAATTTGGTTATAGATAGTAAAATCATAGAATTGTTGTCTACTGTGGCGTTAGTTCCGATTTGGTATATCTTTCTGTGTGGAATTAGAGTGAAGTGAAGTGTAGGGTTCTATCATCTATGGCTTTAATTAATTTGTTTCCTTACAATTGAATAAGTGAGAACGGGATGACGTGGACAGTTGCGCTGCGTTGCGCGCCTGCATGGTATGGTAAGACAGCAAAAGTTGGTAGGGTGTGTTCTAATTGTTCTATTCTTTAGCGGAAAGAAATCGTGTGGGTCTCACACGGCATAGACTTGGGGACGTTTAAGACAGTTAAAGTAATGGTAATAATATATACTATATAGTAGTGGGACAAAGTGAGCAAGTCTTTGTGGACTGGCGGAGTTATGCATGGAGCCAATGGAACACTGAGATGTAATTTGGCTTCTTTTGCGCTTGAAAGTTTATGAGTCGATTTCCCAATTTTTGGTTTTATCACATTGGAGGGTCAAGGCCGAAAACAAGGGGGAACAAATTTTAGATCATATCAAACACTAGTTGGGTGAAGCGGCCTAGAAACATCAACTACAAGGAGATTGGGGATTTCCCACATAGGGTTGAGAGGCTACGTGAGATTGGGGATCCCATACCATAGGGACTACTCCCGATTGGAGAAATTTTTTTTAGCAGGAACGGGAACAAGGATAAAAATTTTCGCAACCCAAATTTGGGGACAAAGAGGGGATCATACTCTTTGTCTCGAGGGGTCTCTATCATGCTGCTAACCCAAATTTCCCCCATTATTTTGGGATTTTCGTTTGCCCTATTTATGGCCTTGAATTTGATGTTTTTTTTCCTTTGAGGATTAATTAAGATGAGTATAAAAATCACTCCAAACATATTCATACCCATTGTCTCGCAACATCAATAATTAAAATAATAAAATTATCTTTAATTATACACGTATATAATTGATTTTTAGTCTTTTTTTAATAATTACTAATTAAATATATTAAAGCTAAAACTAAAATTTCAATCATTAATATTTGTTATTTAATAAAATTTTCATAGAAACTTAATTTCTATTTTTGTTCATAATATTATTCATTTGCAAGGATCCCCATGTTGGCCTATATAGGAAAATGGGGAATAGGGTGGGAATGTGGAGATCATGGGCAATAACCCCACAAAGATATCATATATAGATAGAAGTGTGGTTATTTTACTTCAAACTTGGAGCTTCCATGTCAAATTGTCCATTCAATTTGTACAAAAGTTGCCCTCCCTGTAAGTATGATTCGAAATCAAAGGCATCTCTTAAGTATTCTACTAGAAATTGGACCACAGAAGAAAGGGTTGTTAGTAAAAGCAATAAACGTATTGGAGTCATTTTCTAACTGTTAGTTTGGGAGGAATGTTGGAAATAGTCTTCTCCATACACTCTTAGACACACTATTTATAATTAAATGACTAAAGAAGCGATTGTTGGTAAAAGCAATAATAAATGTATTGGACTCAATTTCTAACGATGAGTTTAGGAGGGATGCTAGAAATATAATCTTTTTCATACACTCTTTGACACACTCTTTGACACACTCTTTGTGAATGAGTTTATTTTTTAATACTCCCTTAATTCCTTTTTAAGTGTTGACTTTCAGGGAAAAAAATTATTCCCATTTATAAGTTGTTTTAAAAGTTTAAAATAATATTAATTACTATTTTATCAATTTTACCCCATATCCACCTAATTACTTAATAAAAGAAAGAATTGTGAAGATACAATACATTAAAGAGATAAAAAATATATTAGGAAGTTAAACAAATAACTTTAATACAAACAAAGATGTTTATTACTTTTCTTAATCTATATGCTATACCCTTAATTAAACACACTTAGAGGGAATGAAGGGAACATGTGAATACACTTGTCTTGTAAATTGATCATACTTTAAAAAAGTGTTATAGAAAAAAGTGTATTCGTAGCATTTCTCATTATATATATAGGTGTCATATCATGTGGAAGGAGTATTGTGTTATTGTGAGGGGTAATAGCATTAAATGATAGCCGGTAGATCAAAATAAATGATTTATATGCAACTTACTCATTAAAACCACAACTCTCTTTTCTTTCTCTACCCACGCATATATCTTTCGCGTATGACTGCAAACAAAAATGAGTCATTTTAAAATGCAAAACCAATTTCATTTAAATCCAGAGCAAATTTATGTGGATGAAATTGCGAAGGCCAATCAGATTAATGGCTCTTTATCAATCCTCCTAACAACTTGACCAGAATCCACCAAAAATTGAGACAAACAGTGCTAATTAATCCTCCTCAATGTGTTTAGATAACACATTTCATCAAGTAAAGGAATTGAGTAAGATGAGAACACATATGGATCCTCATGGCAAATAGTTGTAGACTCCATCTTAGTCACACAAAGGTTCATCAAGTTCACGGTTTCCAAGGATTCTTTGGTTAATCCTGCATTGTGTGGCTAGCCAATAACTGACACCACAACCACTTTTGTATTTAAACAAGTCCTTTAAAACAAAAGTGATGCCCTATATAGGAAGATGAAACATCGTTGGAGACTCTTGCTTCAAAGAAATTAACACCACAAATAGATCTTTCTTAATTCTTACTCGTTTTTGTTTGCAATTGTGAACGAAGAACAAGGATGAAGATATAGGCGTGGGTAGAGAAAGAAAGGAGAGCAGTGTAGTTTTAATGAGAAGTTGCATCTAAACCATTTATTTTGATCTAACAACTATAATTTAATGCTCCCGCCTCTCACAATATCACACTCCTTTCACTTAATATAACTCCTATATATAGTGAGAGCCTAACCTCCTGGGTACTGTCAAGTGAAAGAGCGGGACCTCTACCAACCATGTTTTTTTTCCCATACATATGAATATGAGAATCGAACCTCAAATCACATGCATAAAGGACCCAAGCCCCTTCCACTCAGACCAACACATGTTGGTTATATGTCTCTTATATATAATCCAAATAGGTAGACCTTGCAATTCAACCTAGCCGACCTGACTCGATGCGGGTAGCAGGCTTTGTCGGGTTAGACTAAAAAGTCTAGAAGCTATTCGAATAAAATAAGTGCCCGAGCCCTACATTTTTAGGGTTAGCCTGGTTGGGCTAGCCCATTTTGCCGACTCTACAAATAGGGACGGAAATGGGCCAGACCAACCCAGACTTTGATCGGCCTGAGCCTGGCCTGTTACCTGTTACAAGCTTTTTCTCAAGGCTCGACCTGTCTTGTATAAAATCCTGGCTTAGCCTACAAGTTTTTTTTAAAGTCCGTTTTCATAACAAGGCCTACAAACAAGCCAACATGCCAACAAACAAACCATTGACCAACAAGTGTACAAGAAGGCTTGGTCTGTTTTCATACAACAATACACACCAGTAGCAGTGAAATGCTAAATTCATCAACCAATAATAAACTACAGAACAATCAAAACCTACACCAATGCATACCAGTAATCTTCCTCTAGTAGTAAACATGTTCATGATTTCATAAAACTTTGCTACTTATTCCATAAAGGGTTAAGGTGGTGAATTGTGTGTGGAAATCAATATACAAATTTTGCTACTTATTCGAACTACCCGGCCCAGCTCGATGCGGGTAGAGAGCTTTTATCGAGCTGGGCTAAAAAGTTCAAAATTTATTCGGCCTTTTGAAATAGGTGTCCGAGCCCTATCATTTTGCAGACCTTTTGCGGGTAGCCCGATTTTTTTCAGACTTTTTGCAGGTTACCCGCCCTTTCATGGGTTTTTGCAGATAGCGGACTTTATCGGACTTGGCTAAAAAGCCCAAAAGTTATTGAGCCCTAATTTTTTTACATGTTTTTGCATATCGACCCAATCGAGTTAGCCCATTTTGATCGACGACTCTATGTACTAAAACGAGGTTTTACCCGCCTTATGAAAATTGTAGAATCCTGAGAGGCCGACTAATCTACTCTCACTCCCACTCTCCTAAATCCAAAATGCAATATCTTATTACAATCTCCTTATGAATCGGTCATACCTATCTTCAAAAGTTTCATACAAAGAATATGAGTAAACCACCACTTTAGTCCCTGAAAGTGTTCAGACCCGTCACTTCAGTCCCTGAATGCCAAAAACCTAAAAAAAAGTCCCTGAAACTGTTCACCGTTGGTCAGTTTGGCCCTTCTGTTAGTGAGAGTCACTTAACAGTAACAGAGATGCTGACGTGGCCTGTTAACTGCCAAGCTGGCACGCTGAGTTGGATCTGTACTTCCGTCAGACACCTTCAGGGACTATTCTGAAGACGTTTTACAACACAAAATTTCCCTCCACGATCATGACCCATTAGCTTCCTTTCTTTACAAGTCTCCAACTCCAACCTAGAAGCCCTTACCCAAAAGCCCTAAAGAAATCTGAGAGCAGTGAAGAGTGCGTTTAAAGATTTCTCCAAGGTTGTGCCGTTCCATCTCTGCGACTCGGACGAACAAAGCTTCTCCCAGATTTGCCCTATTATCGTCTTCGAAGGTACGCGGGTGAAGGATTTAGTTTTATTTTCATGCTCTGTTTTCCCTGTTTGATTATAATGCGGTTTTTTTGGGGTTTTTTTCTTGTTAGTTATGTAGTAAATATGATAAATGTTTTGGTGTTGGGGTTTTGTTGGGTTTTTTTTTTTCCAGAAATTTACACATTTGATTTGTGTGGTACATGTAGAATGGATTTCATTACACTGATTTTGAAATGAACAAAGGGTCCTAGAATATGTGGGGGGTGAGGTAGATGTGTGGGATTATTTAGTGTGTGATATACTGAATAGGTTTGTGATCATTGATCTTTGCAAGTTACACAAGTACCATCACATTGTTATTGGTTGTATCCTGAACGTGATTTGGATGGTGGTTTAAGTGAGATTAGGAAAGATCATGATTCAGATATAGTAGACATGTGTCTAGCTTCTAAACACAATAATGGGGAAATAGAAGTCTTTTTTGAGCACCCAGTAATTCCAGATAACTGTGTTGTATTTTCTAAAGTGGTTATGGCTGAAAAAACTGGTGAAATGGCTGCTGAGATGGAAGATGTGAGTCATGTTGAGGTGGCTGGTGAGATGGAAGAGTATAGGCCTGATGATGTTGTAGTTGAAGAAGCTTTAGAAGAGGGTACTGTATCTGACATTGGTAGTGATAGCTATGAGAGTGCAGAGGATAGTTTATACAGACCAAGTCCAATAGTGAGTGAGGGTGATGAAGAAGATTCTCCTGTAGTTGCTGAGATCAGGAGTAAGAAGAAAAATGATGTTTCTGCAAGAAGCACTGATAAGGGGAAGAATGTGGTTGCTGATAGTTCCAACAAGAAAGGGAAGAATGTGGTTGATGATAGTTCCAAGAGGAAAGGGAAGAATGTGGTTGATGATAGTTCGAAGAGGAAAGGGAAGAATGTGGATGCTGTAACTTCTAGCAGAAAAGGGAAAAAGAAAGTTGTTGACAGTTCTAAAAGGAGAAGAGCTGTGACCAGTGAAGAAAGCAGTGAAGATGATGGTGAAGGTAATCCTTCATAACTGTAATAACATCTCTTCTCTCATTTTAGGCACCAATGACCCAAGTGCGCCCTAACACTCCTTTTAGACAACCTGGGTTGATTCATACTGCTGCTGCTAGGCCTACCTACACAGGAAGTACAAGGAGAAAGTTGCCAACAAGAGGAGGAGGATTATCAATTAGGCCACATGCTGGGGGACCTAGACAAAATGCATCATCAAGCCCAACTACTGCTGCCAATCATACCTCTGCTGCAGGCGCCTTTGTGGGAGGAAATCCATCAACAAGACCAACTACTATCAACCCAACCTCTGTTGCAGGCCCATACCTTGGACCAAGTTCATCATCAAGGCCAACTACTATCAGCCCATCTGCTGTGGCAGGCCCATTCCAGGGAGCAAATGCATCAGGCCCATCCTCTACTGCTGGACCATTTCAAGGAGCAAGTGCTTCAACATGTACCAGATTCATGCAGTTCATGCCCACACCTGGATTTCGTCCTCCTCCACCAAAAAAGCCTTGAAGAATCTGTTAGGCCTTATGTTAGGAATTTAGTTAGGCATTTTAGGAATCCAATTTAGTTAGGCAGTTTGGATTTTAAATTCAGTGAGACTTTTTGTAATGACTACAGTCAAGATCACTCTGTTTTGATGAATGTGTTATGCACAACAACATTCAGTTTCAGCCATGTACCAGGCCTTACTTACAGGCTATATTTTGTTATGATTTAACTGCTATGTATGACAAATCCAAGTACATTTATTGGTCCCTTTATCTTACATTCTTAATTGCATATTTTACATTATGTTGACCACATGTTCAGTTTAATTTAAATTTTCAATCTACACAAACATTAAAATGTTTTGTTAACTGTAAAATAGATATTTAATATTGTAGAACAAAGTGTGCATTCATAATGTAATTCCATTAAAGGTCAATACAAATACCCAAAATCAAAGTGCACTAAGTGCCTAAACCCTAATCCAAAATACTGCCACAATCACTAACACCAGCAAACAGATACACAATACAGTCACTACATATTTCAAGCCCCTAATTTCACTATGCATTCCTTCAAGCTGAGAGCTTATGCGAATCCTCCACAATTCTTCAATCTCCTTTCCATCATCAGCAACATCTTCAAATTCTTCATCTACCCATGCAAAAAACTTGCAGTTTAATTCATCATCCTGACCAAAAAAACCATGTCTGTAATTTAGAAAACAAACAATGCATAGCATCAATGGACAATGCAATGCAGAAACAATGCAGAAACAATGCAATGCAGTGCAATTACCTTCGGTAAAGGGCACAAGTAGAACTGTCTCCCTGGGTTGCGCGCTGTATTCGACACACGAACAATGGCTCTTCTACCACAATGGCAACAGAGGGCCTTCAATCCTGGAATCTCTGTAGCATTTCCCCTTGTAGATGCAGACGAGCTCCATGTAGGGGTGGCAGTGGTGGCTCTTCTTTGATGAAATTGCCGATCTGATGAAGCACTACCCTTCATTTGCATGTTACTGTGATTAGGGTTCTTAAAAATCCCCAATTCTGAAAAACCTAATTTCTGGGGAGGAAGATAAAATACAGGGAAAACGTCTTTAGAATAGTCCCTGAAGGTGTCTGACAGAAGTACAGATCCAACTCAGCGTGCCAGCTTGGCAGTTAACAGGCCACGTCAGCATTTCTGTTACTGTTAAGTGACTCTCACTAACAGAAGGGCCAAACTGACCGACGGTGAACAGTTTCAGGGACTTTTTTTTAGGTTTTTGGCATTCAGGGACTGAAGTGACGGGTCCGAACACTTTCAGGGACTAAAGTGGTGGTTTACCAAAGAATATTAACGAGAAATATTATTGAATTGTAGAAACCAATACGTGACAACTGGCAAGTTCTATGAAAAGGTGTTATTCTCTTGTTAACTAACATCCCAACCTAATTCTCTAGACGATAGAAAAGAAGGGAAAGTTATGGCTGAGTTTACCTTCTAGAAAGCATGTTTCAACTTTGGACTAGTTTATAAATTATATTGCTTTAGGCGTCAGATTCGAATATATATCTTCCTACCTACTCTGAACTGAATCCTGTGAATTTTAAGTGTTCAAAATTCATCAACGTATGTATTGCATTACCTATATAACAGCTGCAGCAACTCTGGCTAATTAAGTTTGAAGCCCTTCTAGAATGAACCCGAACAATTTGTGGGAAATTTTACTTTAGGATTTATTCTATTCAATTTCTCTAATTTGTTTTTAAAATTTATAATTGGTCGAAAAAGAGTTTAAAAATAGTTTTATTGTTTTAGATTTTTTTGGACGATTTATTGTTTTAGATAAATTTATCTTTGTGAAGTGTGATGCATTTGGACCAAAAGGGATCAAATTAATCCATAAAGTGCGGGACAATATATATATATATATATATATATATATTATATATTATATATATATAATATGTATATATATATATATAATATTTTGACCAAAAAATATACATATAATATTCAATATAAAAATTATAAATTTTGTTGTTAATTTTTTTAATATATATTAACAATTTTATATATTAATAATTTAATAGACTAATAATATTTTATTTGTGTTTTTGGTATTGTCTGATGTAATTTTTTTACATTTCCTTACCTCATCTCTAATTGGTAATTGGCTAATTGCTCTTGGTCAAGGATGACTCTATGGTTTAATTTCCCTGTCTTGTCGTTTGTGGATATTTTCCTTGGCAATTCCATTGAACAAAGCTTTCTACAGACAGTGGAAATACACATATGGAGTAATCTCAAATTGAAAGGGACTCAGGACAGGACATATATGCACTTTCTTTTGCTCTTTGAAAGAAGTAGCTAGCTCGAGCTAGGGAGATAAAGAGAATTACTTAATAAACTAAACAAACACTAAGTGATAGCAAACTAACTAGACCTCCAGAAGGGTTTTCCTCTATAGTATAAACAAAGTGCATTCCTAAATGTAACTATTTATGTAATGTGTTAACGTTATTTTTTTTTTACATAAAGTCAGTTTAAATGTAACTATTTATGTAATGTGTTAACGTTATTTTTTTTACATAAAGTCAGTTTATTAAATCGTGTAGGAGATATTTAATAATATGTCTACAAAAAATTGTGAAAATAAATACATAAAAATAGGGCAATTATATATATTAACTACTGTGCGACCCATGCGATGTATGAATATTATTATTCAAATAGACTTTTTATAATATAATTAATATAAATATGTAAAATTTAGAAAGTGATAATATTTAGTGATTTTTTTCATATTAAAATTTATACTTATTTATATAGAAAGAATTAAAAAAATAAAACATAGAAAATTTATTTGAAAAAATAAATTTCAAACATTAATAATTATAAATGTAAAATATATTATATCTTATCATTTATATTTTTTGAAATATCTCTTTATACACTATATGTTTCATCAAATTATAACGTTTAAAAATATAGAGTGTGTTTGGTAAAAATAGCTGAAAGCTGGAAAGCTAGCTGAAAGCTTAGGGCCTGTTTGGTTTACATTTTCATTTTCTGTTTTCATTTTCTGTTTCCTGTTTTCTGAAATTTTACAAAGGAAAAACTGGAAATGCTGGAAACAAAAATTTGTTGTTTTCAGCATTTCCAGTTTTTCCTTTGTAAAATTTCAGAAAACAGGAAACAGAATGAAAACAGAAAACGTTTCCTCAACCAAACAGACCCTTAAAGTTAGCTAAAAGCTTAAAAACTAGCTGATTTGATTGAATGTGTTTGGTAAAACTAGCTAAAAATGGTAAAATGACATTTAAGGATCTCATTAATTATTAAATAATGATAAGTGAGAGTGGTTGGGGGATAAACTTGTGATTAATTTTCAGCTAATAGCTGAAAAATTGGAACTTTTTTTAAAAAAAAGCTACCTCAAGTACCTTTTCAAGAAAAGTTGGTAGCTACCCAAAAAAGATATCTTACCAAACACAACTAAAATGGTTTTAGCTACTAATTTCAGCTTTCAGCTAGCTGAAATGACTTACCAAACACACTCTCACATATAAGAATCTTAAGTCTTTGTCAGGAATTCACCCCAGATATAACAACATATAATTGACCATGAGAGAAAACGATTTTCGGTAAATAAACATCAACGTGTGACAATGTCTAGTTTTGACTTTTATTAATGGTCACAACAAAAATAAAAAAAAATGA
Source organism: Sesbania bispinosa (assembly GCA_026901365.1). Classification (NCBI taxonomy): domain Eukaryota; kingdom Viridiplantae; phylum Streptophyta; class Magnoliopsida; order Fabales; family Fabaceae; genus Sesbania; species Sesbania bispinosa. The sequence continues at coordinate 259,952 of QLOH01000349.1, read as the reverse complement.
AAATTGTCTTCGTTGAAACTTTAATGGAGTGAAATGATCAAATAGAATTAAATTCAGTGTCCCCAAATGTGTTCCGCATTTCTTATTTTTTTTTGAAAAAAATGAAAATCTAGTTTATATACATTTAAATGTAAACAAATATAATATACTTTCTCCGTTCCTTTTTATAAGGTACACTATTGAATCACAAAGACCAATAAAAATAATTAAAGCTAGTTAATTATTTTATTAGAGTTTTAAAAAATAGTTTAATTTTCTAGTTTTGCCCTTATTTAATATTATTAACTATCTCCACTATCATTTGATAGTTGGAAAGACATTAAAGTTAATAAGGGCAAATAAGAAAAATTATAATAAATATTTTCTTCAAATTGTAAAGTGGCTTATAAAAAGGAACACAAAAATTTCTAAAATGTTCCTTATAAAAAGGAATTGAGGGAATATGTATTTAGGTGATTTCAATTCCTATTGTATTCATTTCAAAATTATAATAAATGTTGTCGTGTCATTTGTATTTACTTAAATTCATATTATTTATATATATTTCGATTGCAACATTTAATGTATTATTATAAGATTTTTTCATGCCTATTTTTTTCCTTTTTACCTCTCTTTCTTTCCTATCACATCAATTGTTATTTATTTCACACTCTCTCTTGATTTGTTTTTTTATCTATTTCTTTTTTCTACTTTCAACACCCAAAAGTTAACTATCAAAGTTTTAATACTCTTAAAAAAAATTCACATTTTTTATTTTACACTTTCTTTAACACCTTAATTTTCTTTTCATTTTTCTCTTCATTTCATATCACATTTTTCACATTCTTTCTCTTTATTATTTTTTATTTCTATTTTTCTCCTCCCTAAACTTTCCATATTTATCTACCTATTATCTTTGTATCTTATAGGTTAGGCTAGATTTAGAACTCTTAACTTTACTACTTATAGGAATTAAAAAAAATTAACCTCAATTAATATATAGTGACAAAAAACTAGCTAATTGTAATAATATAGATTGCATAATTGAGGTAAAAAGCTTGGAAGTGCAATAACCATGTAATGTTACTATTAATATTGCAATTATTCACTGTACTTAGAAATGAGATTTGGGAATCGTTTCTCTTTCTATCTGCGTATCTGGTTTGCATTTCCATTTATTGTTGCGATTTTGTGTTTCCTGTTTTCTGGAATTTTGTAAAGGAAAAATTGGAAATGCTGGAAACAAAAATTTACTGTTTTGAGCATATCCAGTTTTTTCTTTGTAAAATTTCAAAAAAAAGAAACAAAATGGAAACAAAAAATGTAAACCAAATATACCCTAATATTTGCAGGTTTTTTTTTTTATTTTTAAAAAATTAGAAATAGAATAAAAATAGAAAATAAAAATAGAAACGAATTCGAAACATGAAAGGCGCACATACAGCAGTTGTAGCAGACAAACTTCCGCGGTACAAGGATGAACCTATTAAGATATTTTTATCTTTCTTTTCCCTTGAAAGAGCTAATAGCCTAGCCACACAATAAAAAGCTCGTCAAAAAATTTACAATTTCATTGAGGATAGCCATAATGATATATAATGTATGAAGTTCAATCAATGAGTATATGTAGCTTATTAATTACCAAAATAAATTATAAAAAAACTTCGTCCAAAATTAGAAGGCTGGAAATAATATTAATTAATAAATGAGAGTAAAATTAACATTACTTAAAATTTTTAGATTCCTTTTCTTTCTTTGTTCTCGTTCCATCTCTTTGATTCATTACTTTTTGGTTCTAGCTGGTTGCAAGCCATAATCCTTGCTCTTTTTTTTTTCTATTGGTTTGCTATATTTTTGGTGGATCACAGTGCCAAATGGCTGTTGGGTTTTAATCAAAATCTGGGCACGTATTCTGGCTATGTTTGGCTATGCGTTTCGAACGTTTTAACGTGATTCTTGTTGCATTTAAACGTAAGTCATCCTTATTGAAGATGTTTGGAGAAATGTTAGGAACTTGAGTATGAGCAATAAACGTGAGTTGAAGTTGAAGCTACTCTAAGTAGCTTCTGGATCCGGGCAGAATCAATTTCATTATTGGGATGGGGTGTGTTTTCCTATTTACCCTTCCTATCATGTAATGTGTGATATGTCCTTTCCCTTCCATTATCTACTAGCTAAACATAATAATAACTAATAAAAAATCACATAGATGGCTGGTATGGAATTAATGCCGTATATTTTTTAAATCTTTATCATGCAACACTCTTCTTTAATTTTTCAGTACTTATTCTAGTTCTAATTATTAGCAAGAAAAAAAGTCTATGCAGGACTTATAAAAAAAATAAAAGGGGAGGCAAACTTTTTCATTGAAAGCAAACATTTATCGAGAATATATAATTATTAGTACTATATTGGTATTAATTGTAATTATATTTCATATATTATTTTAGATAAAAATATATTCTGATTTATACCTTTTTTAGTTACATACATAATGTTTTTTTTGTTTTTTTTTCTTGTTTTGATATACTTCATGTTTTATAAAGTTATACAACTTATTTCAATAGATAAAATATCATGCATATATTTCATTCTCATGTTAACTAAATTATCACAAGTATAAATTGATGTAAAAATAATTATTTTTAATTGTTAGTTTATTATCAACTATTCTTAATATCAATAAAATAGAAACTTAAATAACATCCAACATCATGTTCTTTTTAGTAATTATAATTCCAAATGTGATTTTTATTCATATAATCCAAACAACATTATCTTTCTTAAACTCACGTATTCCAAAAGTTATCCAAACATAAATCACATATGTGCAAATTCAAGTTTTCTCAAAATCACATTAAGTAAATCCACATTGACACAAACTCAAGTTCGCAAACGCTAATCCAAACACACACTCTGTGCTTATGGCTGAACTCGGGTATTCTCACTACGTTGGAAGTGACTCATGACCCAAGCAAAAGAATCCTAGCGTCGTAGCAGAGAATAGTTGGCAGCAGCAAGCTTCCCCCTCCCCTGGATCCTTCTCCACAGTGAGCTTTTTTCTCCCATTTCAGATGGTTTTCTCCCATTTTAGGTGGCTTTTTCTCTTCTATTGTAAGAGTTTTTTTCTCTTCCTCCTTCCATCTTAACCAGCACCTCCCCTTCCCTTCCTCTCCTCCTTCTTCCACCTTCAAGCATCCATTTTTCATCTCCTCCTCCTTCGTTTATACCTCATTTTCTACCACCACTCTTCTTTTAATTTTCTTTTCCACCCCTTTATTTTAGTTGTGTTCTGCCATGATTTGAAGGTTTTGTCTGCTTGTGAGACATCAATGGGTTTTTCTGCTAACTAAGGCGGAGCCATTTGAGCTAAGTAGAAGAACAAAAAAAACAAAAGAAAGAAGGGAAGGAAATTATTCCCCTAGCAAGCAACTCCTTTGACATGGATGTTTTTTAGTTGTTTTGGTATTTTGATTGAACTTATCTAAGTGAACATGCTTTGTATTGTAATGTTTATTTGTTTAGCGTTGTAATATCACTCTGTTGTTGATCTACTGTTGTAGATGCCGTGTGGCTGCCCTTGAGGCTTAATGAATTTTTATCTTCGAAAAAAAGAAGAAGTGACTCATGGGATTATGGAACTAGGAATGCGACTGAGAAGTAACTGTGAAGCTCATTCATGGAACCACTTCTAGCTAATTAATTATAATTTTTTTAAAATAAACTACAATTTACTAAATATATCTTTTTTATTATCTAAAGTTTACATTATATATAATCTTAACCATATTACTATAACATAATTTTAATCATCTATTATCATCAAGATTATATCTTAATTATCTCATGCTCTTACTATAAGAATGCCTTTACACATATATACACTCAATCAAACAAGATGGAATGTTTATTATATGTGGCTATTATTGTTCAAAACATATACTGGGTTGAGTGGGCAATATTCTTTTTTGTTTTTTTTGGGTCAATAGTGAGCAATATTTTTTCTTTGTAAAGTATATATAGGTCATAGGAGGCCAGCAATGTCCAATTACAAGTTATAACTGTAGAGGTGTGCAGCCCACTTGTGCGTGCTCTCCTCTTTTATATTACGGCAGTGGCAGACAAAGTTATTTATGTCCTTGCCTATGCTTTGCCTGCTCTCTACTTTTAACTTTCAACTGCTATGCTATAACCAGGTATATCATTTGAATCTCTCAACCAATCACAATAACTCTCATCCCTTCTCCCCCTCTCACTCTCTTAAAAATTTCAATTCAAAACCTTCCATGGTATATATAATAGGTAGCGTTGGCCCGAATTCACATTTGAAACATGATTTTCGAGTAAACTAAACACACTAATAGGTTTGAATTTGAATATAAAGAGGAATGTAGTTAATTCATTTCCATGACATGAGCTTCCAAGCCAACCAATTTGTTTTCGATTTGTGCATGACACTTCTCAATTCCATTAGCTCTTGGCTACCAAACTTAATTTGAATAGTATTATCAATTGATGGATATCAAGGAACTAAAAACTTGGGTGAAAGTAGCATGGATATAGTTTATGATCCTTAATGAGCCTGTTTGGATGAAACTTCTGCGGAAGTACTTCTAGATGAAAAAAAAAAAGCATAAATCAAAGAGGTCAAATGCATTTAACTTCTTCATAAGTTAAAATTAGTCTTTGTAGCCCACCTACTCCAAAAGCTCTCCCATTTAACTTCTCCATAAGTAACTAATTTCAACTTATGTAGAAGTTAAATTCATTTGACCTCTTTGATTCGTTCTATTTTTTTTTTCTAGAAGTTCTTCTGCAGAAGTGTATCTAAACTGGGCATATCTTATATGCTACTGTTGGCAGATCACTACGTACTCGATTGACACTGAGTGGTGCATATAGCTGATGATGAAATTCAAGAAAATATGCTGAATGAACAAGACATAAGGTACATGTACAGGTACAGGCAAAGAGTCAATATAATTTCTCAGGAACAATAATTGCTATGATAATCAAACATGAGCAAGTTATTATTTATTAAGCATATATTAGATGCTTAATAAAATCAACCAATGAGGGTTAAAAGACAGACAAATTATTTTCAATGAAATTGCAATAAAACTAAAAGATCAATTAAGATGTAGTATTAAAAAAGAAACATTCCATTGATTAAAACCTTTTCATTTTTCAATATCCGGGGAATGCATCATCATTCTATTATTGTGTACAATTTATCAATGCCCTCAGAAATTTTGATGAAACGAATCAGCCACTTCCACCAGTTCCTAAATAAAATCAGTCTCAAGCAGCAACAGGAGTCAAGCTTGAAGAGCTCTGCAAACTAGCAGCATATTCTCGTGCCCACAGGTCATAGTGAATAATCTCCTCAAGGGAAGGCGAGGATAACAATTCATTCTGATGCTTCTCACATGTAAGCTCCACAACCTTGAAAATATCCAAATAGCTAATCCTGGAAACAGCATAATATCCAATTAGAGGATGATTTACATGGACAAGACACCTGTTGTAGCCTATGAACTATGAGGCACAGAACATGGACACTATCAAAGGAGTTGTGCACATTACACACACATCAGCATAATTCCTAATGGTCATGACATCATATATTACTTTAGTTATCAACTTATCATCAAACAGTGGTAGTTTTTGCATAACTATTTGAATGGTGAGATTTTAGCCATGTGGCATCCTCCTCGGTGATAAGCATAATGTGAGGTGTGAGCCTTGGATGCAGGTACCCGCATCACATAAGAATAATTCCAATCATGGTAGAGATTTCCATGTAAAGATATAAATATTCAGCAAAAATCTCTTGTAATAGGAAAAAAAAATTCTTACTTTTCATCAATAAACATTTCTACAGCTTTCTCATTTGCAGCACTAAGAACTCCTGTCATGGTGCCTCCAGCTCGGCCAGCAGCATAAGCAAGATTCATGGATGGGTACTTAACATTGTCGGGAGTTTTAAATGTAAGTGAACCAAGCCTGCATAATCACATTTCAAATATGGCTCTCAAACTAAGAACAAATATTTACGCCAATAGCAATTCAATTAAATGAATCATTGAACATAATAAAATTTCATAATAGAGAAGAACACACATTATAGGATCATAGTTTATGCCTTTTCCTAGATGCAGTTTGATAATAAATCTATATCAAAACTACAATGCACCCAACTTAGTATTCCTTCACAGTATTTAGAGGACTAAACATGCTTGCAAAAAGGTACTACATTTAATCCAACTCAAAACAGCAAAGAAGATGGGGGTGGGGAGATTGAAGGAGATAACTATGTTGTCAAATCATCCTGAAACTCCAATTCTTACATTCCACAGCAATACATAAAGAAATACTCCCCAGCTGGACTAAAGAGAATTTGACGAAAATGAAGTAAGCTGCAGGGAAAATAGATAGTACTTGCAAAGATCAAGGCGAGGCCAGGTGATTTCAGAACAATAAATTCTGTCAGGCCATGATAATGTATAAAGGATTGGCAAACGCATATCAGGCCACCCCAACTGTGCAAGAACAGATGAATCCTGGAATGAAGAAGTAATTTAGTATTAGATAAAGATTAAACAATATTTAATGACCTTTTTCCATATATTAATACATTACACAAGCTCCCTTCATCCCTTTTCTAATTTAGCCAAGGGCCATGAACTTGTAGGTGCTATTATTCATCATCCATATGTATCTGAATATATGGATATCAAATAGCGGTAGCCAAGACAATATTATAAGGTTTAAACCTGTGTTTCAACCATTGAATGTATGATTGATTGTGGATGAATGACGATATCAATATGATCATAGTCAGCTCCAAACAAGTAATGTGCTTCAATTACTTCTAGACCCTGTGAACAAATAGAACAAATTTACCTTACAGCTAGGAAGTTCATATCATATAATTAAATAGATATCATATTATCATCAGAAAGAAACAAACCTTATTAAAAAGTGTAGCAGAGTCCACAGTTATCTTTTTTCCCATATTCCAGTTGGGATGTTTTAATGCATCAGCAACTTTAACATCTTTCAGTTTATCAACTGGCCAATCCCTGTTAATACCAAGGGGGATGATACCTAAAGTCAGGTTGACTATATAGAGTCTAGTAACAGAACTAAAAAAGGAAAAATCAAGGTTTTTCATGAGCACAAAATATTGATTCACCAGATCTCCATCATGATATAACAAGTGGATAGCAAAAGGAATTCATACATACATAAGAAAGTTTAGAGTGCTATATACTCCCTTTCAGTTCCCTTTCATTTCAGAAAAATTAAATGTTTCCAACACAAAGAATAAATTGAGCAACTGAACATGCAAAACAGAAAAAGTGCAGTCATGTTAGGTTTATTACACACCTGAAAGCACCTCCAGATGCAGTTAAAATAATTCGCCTAAGAGCAGCCTCTGACAAACCCTGAATACACTGAGGCGAAGAATCTTTTTTAAGTTTTTGCAGTAACAAGTGGAGCAGATAATAAAATAATTCCTTGAGTTCAATCAAAAAGATGTAGAGGCCAGAGAATAAAATGGGCATATCTAGAGGCTATTAATCTTGTTGCACACACATAATTTTTAATAGATTATGTGCTTGTGTACCTGAAAAATGGCAGAATGTTCTGAATCAGCGGGAAGTATTTTTACATTATGCTTATGAGCAAGAGGAAGAACAAAAGGACCTCCAGCAATCAGTGTCTCTTTGTTGGCCAAAGCTATGTCTTTCCCTGCTTCTATGGCAGCAACTGTTGGCTAATAAAATAATGAGAGGATTTTCAGCTTTCTAATATCTGTTGTCTGATAAGTCGTAACCCATACCATATTTAGTTTCTCACTGATTAATTTTGATACAGATTTTGTTAATATAAAAGTAACACGTAAATAGTCAAATCAGACCCTGAAAGATACCATACTGGTCATATTAGTATATGAATAATTGAAATTACATCCATGGCTCCTGAATATGCATTCAGCCATCAAATTATTTCCTGAGCATGCATTTCTTCATTCAAATTAGTCCCCAAGGTTCATGATGTGGGAAGTAATCAGTATGAAAAATTGCATGCTGAGGAAACTTAGGTGTAATTTCCATAATTCAGAGACTAATATAACCAACAAAATATCCTTCAGGCACTAATTTAACTATTTACTAAAAAATAAATGCACAATTATATGGGGAACAAACTAACAATAGAGTTGCAACTGAAAGACATTACCGAGTTCATGAAGTATGGGCCATTATAAGCAATTTTCTTATGCTTTTATTATTCCTTTATTATATATAAAATGACATCCTTCACTTCAAGATTTATGGACCATTCTCCTTCCGAAAAATGAATGCATTTATATTAAATTAATTAGCATTCCTCACTATTTTACATCTAGATAAGGCTTGGTTGTTATTGTTGATGTCTCAATATGGAGTAATGAATGATACCTTTCTATTTCTTCTATCACCCCTCCCTCAAGAAAAACTATGTTCTCCAAACGGTTGGGCATGATAAATGGAGTTAATATTAAAAGATGTGTACGTGCATGCACACAGAACACCTCATGTCATAGCATAGCCAATAGATCGCTTACCAAGAAAGGCCAAAAACAGGGAAAAGAGGTTACCTTCAGTCCTGCACAGCCTACTATTCCTGTGACTACAGTGACTGCATCTGGGTGACGAGCAACCTGAGAATATATAAGCTATAGCTTATGAAAAACAATATTGGTTCTCTAAGCCAAATTACATCACATGAACAAACCAGATGTTCACCTCAATGATTCCCTGCTCTCCAGGGATGATCTCAGGTTTTTGTTCAACATCATTCAAAGCCTCTTCAAGTTCAGCAATTAGAGACTCATTTCTAACAGCAACAAGTTGTGGCCTAAATCTTTTTACCTGTGCAATATTAACAATAGTTTTAAAACTTGTTTAGTATGTTACAATTTCTCATCAAGAAAGTTGAAGAGAAAAATAACGAAACCCCTCATAAATGATTTAGAACAAAATGCCTACTAGCCATGAGAGTGAATCCACCAAGTAAATCGACTGAGGATATGAAATTTAAGATTTAATGCTTATCAGGGATTGAGAGACGAATCATTCCAAAGTTCCACTACATGCTTGGAATGAATTGTTTACCTGATCTGCAAGAAGAGTAATGTTTGAGCCAGCTGCAAGTGCTACAACTTTAAACTTATCCGGATTCTCTGCCACGATATCTAGTGTCTACAAAAGCATAGAGGGGAAAAGATTCATTTTAAGAGACAATCAAACAAAGGAAAGTCAAGCTACACCTACAAGAAGTAAATAATTAACTATCTCTAGTCATATATTCATTAATCACCAAAAAGAAAAGGTCATACATTTATTTGAAAGATTATATCAGAGAGGGCATAAGCACTAAAAAGAAAAATTATTTCTGACAAATGTTTGCAAGCAAACAGCATTTTGCAAGTCCAGCCAAAATCCACTTTAGTTCCAATACACTTATAAGAGGGAGATTCCATTTCCATTTTCCAGCAATACCTGAGTTCCAATTGAACCAGTACATCCTATGATGGAAATAGGTTTTGGCCCATCCCAAGTCTTGCGACCTGGTTCTGGAACCGCTCGTCCAGGCCAGGCAGGTGGTGGTGGTGCCTGCAGTGAACAATAAACTCGTCTTCCAGATGCAGCTCCACACTGATCTTTTCTTTTCAAAGCAAAACTACCTGTGAATCAAATGATTATGACATTAAAACAGCACATAAACATCAAAGTTTATAATAACCGTAGCATAAATATAGTACACGACAATGATTTATGCTTGACTCATAACAGAATATTGTTATCAGCATAAGCAGCAAAATGAGGGGTACTCGGTTCACCAAAAAAAATGAAGGGTGCTGTATAAAGTTGTTGACTTTTGAAAGTTCCCAGTAGATAATAAGAGATTAATAGAAGAAGGAACCTGGGAATTTTGCTGTGAGAGAGTTGGGCTTGAAGGAATCAGAGAAAAAAATGGACTTGACTTCAGCTGGAGAGAGCAAATTGAGAGCCATGACAACAACCGAGTCAAACCCAACTTCAGTTTGAAGAAGAAAAATCAAAGACTTTGTAATCTCCAACAATAAGAAGTGTATTGTATTGTATCCTCAGAAGGAGAGTATGTGGTGCCAGAAATGGCTTTGTTTAATAGAAAACAATGGATGTGGTTTCTGAGCAGTGCAGGTTATTATTATTATTTTCATTCATATTTGTGGGGAAAGGGTAACAATGAAAAAGAGCACCGAATGAGGACGAAATAGAGTTAGGACGAGCGCACAAACCGTGGAATCAACTCACATCCTCCATTCCTATATTCCGGTTCGATCTACACAACTAAATTACAACCATCACCGTTATTTAAATTTTAAAGGATTTTTTTTTTTATTTATATATCTCGTATAGAAATTAGAAATTTTAAGAAAGTACTAATTAAATTTTTTAAATTTTTTTATTTCTATATTTCATATAGAAATTAGAAAATCTAAGAAAGTATTAATTAAGTTTTTTTAATTTTTATCCTTAATAAGAGAAATAATAAAAAAAATTAATTAATAAAATATAAATATAGAGTATATATTAAAAAATACAATAAACTTAATGTAAATTAATAATGCACTGTCATTGTAAAATAATTTTACACAGACATCCGATGATATGTTGCCACATCATTTAATAATTATGACATGTCATGCATTTTAAAACACATTAAATGATGTGTCAACACATTATTGGATGACTGTGTAAAATAATTTTACACCGGTAGTGTATAGTTATTAAATTCATTAATAAATTTGATATATTTTTTTATTTGTGTGTTTTTATGTAATGTGATAGATATTCATAAAAAATTGTAATATAATTGATAAATAAAAATGAAGGTATAGATAGCTGAGTTATTCTAATATTATTTATTGAAATTTTAATTATTTAATAAAATGAATTTATTTATTAAATATTTTATTTAATGTTTAATAGCTTTAGTTTTTTAATGAATTTCGTTCGGTACTTACTAGCAAATTGCCACACAATCTCGTGACTTATTATTATCCAAGTTTGCACATTATTTCATTAAATTATTTTCAAATTAAAAAAATTTGATTCCTTTTGAAATTATTAATTGCTTTTATATTTCATTTAATATTTTTTTTAGTTTATTAACAAAATAATAAATGCCAGTGAATCCCGGAGGAATTTCATTCAAGATTTTTTATTTTATTAACAAAATAGTAAATGCCAATGAATGTCATCAGTAATTTCTTTTAATATTTTATATTTTATTAACAAAATAGTAAATGCCAATGAATGCCATGAGTAATATTACTTGTTAGGGAATAAACATGAAAAGTAATCCCTACTAAGGGTGTTCGCGGTTCGGTTTGGATCGGTTTTGAGGCAAAAAATCATCCGATCCGATCACTGCGGTTTTATCATTTCATCATCCGATTGATTTTGATATTTTTTTAAATCCGATCCAATTTAAATTGGATTGGTTTTCGGTTTTTTAAAAGCGACAATAAATATTTGATAAAATTGATAAAATAATGAAGTAATAGTAAACATTTTCTTATTGGAACTTATATTTATTAAAATTAATATAAAATTATATAAAAAGAAAGATATGAGACATGAAAACCAATTTAAAACTACTTTTATATTGATATATTTTTAGAAATATTAACATGATATTAGATAATAAAATCATAAAAAATATATTAGTATAAGTATTTTTATCAATATATATGCATACAAGTATAAATATATGATTATTTTATAAGTAATAATATATGTATATATAAGTTCGGTTTGGATTAGATTGGTTTGGTTTTCAACCTAGGATCCGAAAACCAATCCAATCCAATAAAAAAATTTCGGTTTTTTGCGGTTTGCGATTTTTTGGATTTCGGTTTGATTCGGTTTTCAGTTTTTCGGTTCGGTTTTTGCGGTTTGTATTGGATTGGATATGAACACCCCTAATCCCTACGAAATTCTATATAAGTAAAAAAAAAAATCTAAATTCACATTAATTAAGAAAGTTGCTTAATATCATTTAATTTTTTGTTGTTATTTAACAAATACAAATGAATTGTATTCCTCAAATTGTCTTTCATGAAATACTTTAACTTTTCTGAAAAACTTGTTTCAATTGGAAAGTGAAAATATTCTCATTCTATCGGTACGTTAACATTGAATAGATTTTAGGATAGGATGATCTCATTAAATACGATAATCTCCTTAAATGAAAGATATTTTAGGATAGAATGATTTCATTAAATATGATGAAATTAATTAAGATCTGCTTATATTTTGGTCTATCATGTGAATTTTTTACATATATTCAAATTCGGAGAAAGTATTTAATAATTTTTTTAAAAATTTTCAGTATATTAAATATTTTTTATTTCATAATTTGCTAACATATTCATTAATTAGAAAAATACTACTATCTCTATGACTATTTAACTATTCACTTAAACAAAAATTATACCGATTGAAAAATACAATCATTACTTTTATTTTTGTGAAAATAAATTTTAAATTTTTTATTTTATTATTTATCGCTCTTACTATTTATTAGGTCTCATTAGTTTTAATAGCTGATAATTTATTAACATAAAGGTTAAAATGAGAAAAAAAATTAATTATTACTGTATTGGGTTTGTAATTAGAAAATTAGATAAGAATACCTTTTTTTTCCCAAAAAGTAGACGGTTAAATAAAAATGGAGGTAACTAAAATCTATAATCATTGAAGTCAATTTTATAAGGTGACGCGTACTCAAAGGGCATTAGTTAAGAAATTAATTTATAAACGATTTTTATTGGAAATCATGATATTGATTCTATTTGTAACATTAGACATTACTCACTCCAATAAAAAATTTCTATTTATAACTCATCAACCAGTGTTCTTAAAACACTCATTAACATTTCCAATTTTATATATTCTCTGAAACATTATTAATCTATCTATCTTCTATCTATCCAAGTAAAATTAACTTGAGAGACTATTAATAATAATATTAATTAATTATTATAAAACTTTAAAAGTAATATTTAATAGAACTTTGTATTAATAAATATATTACTCATGAACCCTAAAATTATTTATGTATAATTTAAAAATTACATATTTAAACCACTTCATGATAATGTAAATTATTAATCATTATTTTTTTAAAAAAGTAATTTACAAATAATTTTGTTGGTCCGTGTGATTTTAAAAATAGAAACACATGGAGTATATTATCTATTCCATTTAAAAAATATTTTTATTTATTTGTCTCATTTAAAAATTTAAGAGATTATTAATTACGTTTTTATATTATATAAGATAGATTATAAATAATAAAATTAATAAATAAAATATATAGATAAAAGGTATATTAAAAAAAGTTTAATAAATTTAATATAAATTAATATATTTATTGTATTTTTTTTTATATATATAATGGACAAATAAATATATAGGAATAATAGTAAATACCAAACCTCGATAACTAAAAATTATATAAATTATTAGTGTGTCTGGCCGGATACAATGTTGAGATGCTCTCAAAGTGGGTTTTTTTTTTTGGTACACATCTCTATGTTGGTTTGCTTTTATTATACGTAATTTGAGTGAAAAAAAAATATTTGGCTAATTTAATTTAAAATTTGATTTTTGAGTTGAAATGATAAGATAATTTTTTACATTTAAAATGAATTTTTCATTCTAAATTACTATAAATTTATTTTTAAGATAGAAATTTCCAAACAATTATAAAGTAATTTTTTAAATTGAAATTTGCATGATGCGCGATGTTATTAATTGATGCTTTTACCAAAAAAAAATCCATCTAATATAATAAATTGATAAATGCTATTTTTTGGGTGAATATTTACAAATTTGAGTTTGAATTACCTTAATTTTATAGAATTGATTTCTCTTACAAGTAAGTTTAAAGTAATGAGATTTATATTTGATTTTTTTTTCTTTTTAGTAAAATTCAGTATAATTTTTTTTAACTCAATTTAAAAGTTATAATTTAACATGTTCATTCAAATGAAAATTTATTTGAAATCAATTTTTGATTTAACGTAATTAAATATAAAAATGTACTGAAATCATATTTAACTAAAAAATAAACGTGGACACAGAACGACTCATCAAGCTTAAAAAAACTCATTAGGTTAGGTTGAAGGTTATGGTAGTTTAATATGGGTTGTGCGTTGTAAAAAAGATCTCACCATGAATACAAACATGCTATATATATAATGCTGTCCTAAAGCTAGAATGACAGACACGAACATGCACACCAGTTGAAACAGAAAACAAGTGGCCGACACAACTGAATTAAGCATGAATTGAGAACCATGCTACGGAGAAAATTATAATTTTTTTATGTATAGCCCATATAATAATAAAAACCCACCTAGGTTGTGATGCTTATTCTTGGAGATGAATGACTGGTAATAAAAGTTCTTAATTTTAAGAATTGAGTTACTTAAACAAAGCAAGAGGAAATTATAGAAAAAATGAGATTAGATTAATGAATATGAGATAATTTATGAGGTCCATTTATGAGTTATTGTAAAGTTGTTCGATTAGATGGGAGAATGACTTAAATTGTAAAAAATAAAAAAAATTATGTGTATGTGTGAGACACCAAAATTTATTAAAATGATAATTTTTTGTTACATGGAGGCCAAAGGCCAAAGAAACAAATCTAAAATAGAGCGAGGAAAACTGACACTAACAAGGTCTTGCCAGAGTAACTGGTTACAAACTTGAGGAGGATCATGTAACAAATGGGTGCCAAGCTCTAAGGAATGGGCAAGATTAGCAATCTTGTCTACCACTTTATTACCCTCCCTAAAGGTATGGGAGAAAAAGACTTGGCAACCCATATTCTTCCAATGCGCAATAAGCTAGAGAATGTTGAATAAAGGATGAGTAAGGGGTGCACCCTGACTAATAAGGTGAATGGCTGTTTTGGAATCACTTTCCACCCATATCTTCTCGAAACCTCTTTGCCAAGCAATCTGAAGGGTTGTAGCAATGTCCCTTAATTCAGCAAGAAGGACTGAGGAGCTGGCTAGATTTATAGCGAAGCCCATAATCTAGCGCCCATCAGCTCCTCTAAACACACCACCACAACTAGCCTGTCTAGTGGATGACTTCACCAAACCATCCACGTTAATCTTTACCCAACCAAGATCAGGGAAGCTCCATTTAATAAGCTTCTGATGGTAGGAAGGTGTGGCTACGTGGCACAGGAGCATACCATACTATGCTGCACTTCATGAGCCAAAGAGTTCACCTCACTCAAAATAGTAAGCGATGAAATATCCTTCTTCTCAAACAACTCATAATAAGTTGTTGGGAAAAATATCATTTTAGTCCCTGTAAAATATGCGAGATTTGATTTTGGTCCCTGCAAAATTTTTTCTTTTTTTTCATCGATCCTTATAAATATTTTTCGTTTTTTATTTGGTCCCTGCCGTTAAAGTTGGATGAAAAATGTTGACCTGGCAAACCCCATACACTGTGAGCTTATCCTATGTGGCATGACATTTTGTCTCATGACTTGTATTTTCTTAAAATTGGCTAATTTTCTTGAAATGATCATAGCCATCTGAGTCACTTTGTTCATTTTATCTAATCTGATAAGCGTATTGGAAGAATTGGAGATTGATAAACATTGATTATTGTTCTTAGGGTGTCTACGACAGAATTTGTCCCACGTTACATTGAAAATAAAAGAAAAGTGATAGAGAAGCACCAAAATGTCACATAAGCTTTTACTCCTGGAACGCATACATGGTAAACTATTTTGTTTATTCATTAATTGGAACTAATTATTTGTTTTAAAGATGCTAACAGTAAACGAATTCAAACCTTTCAAATAACCATTTATCACAATGTGGCATAAATGCCCTTTTGTTTTAAATATCAAATAATGAACCATGTCTCATTGCTTTAAGCAAAACAATAATTTAAAAGCCAAAAATGAGAAGGGCACTCAAAATAAAAGACATATGGTCCAGATGAACAATTACAATCGATCTAATGCAGAATTAAACAATGAGAAGAGACTGAAGTTGTTGCTTAGGTGCCCTCTTAGGCTGGTAGTGACTGAGATGATGCTATGGCTGCACAAAATAGTAGCTGGAATTAATAATCAACGCCAAAAAGCAACATAACAGAAGATGGACCGTAGCACAGTAGTAGCACCATATCAATATGCTTATAGAGCAATAGCATTGCTGATAAAAGTCAGAAAAAAGTAGCCAATTTTAAGAAAATACAAGTAAGAAGACAAAACGCCACGTAGGATAAGCTCACAGTGTATGGGGTTTGCCAGGTCAATATTTTTCATCCAACTTTAACGGTAGAGACCAAATAAAAAATGGAAAATATTTATAAGGATGAAAAATAAAATTTGCAGGGACCAAAATCAAATCTCGCATATTTTACAGGGACTAAAATGATATTTTTCCCTAAGTTGTTTCATTGAAAAAGGTCTAAGATAATATTTATTTAGGGTAAAATAACTTTTTAGTCCCTATAAAATATCCGAGTTTTGATTTTCGTCCCTGGAAAATTTTTCTTTTTTATTTCATCCTTATAAAATATTTAAGCTATTTTTTAGTCCCCGATATTGATTCTATTGTTAATTGTGGATGTGTTGAACGTCTATAATAGTGACTAATACTTGAGAAGTACCCCACACATTATATAAGAGTGATATACTCCTTAAACTCATTCAAAGAGTCAAATTTCATGCTCGACTTGAACTGAAATTCTCTGTACATTTCCTCCTTCCTATATATTATAAACAATCTCTAAATGAGTTTACAGATGCTAGCAATGTTGTATAATGTGTCAAGGTGATGCACATATGATTATTGACTGTGATGAACATTAGACATATCTGCATTTAAAAGTAAAATCTTCAACAGGGACTAAAAAAATAACTTAAATATTTTATAAGGATAAAATAAAAAAAAAATTCCAGGGATGAAAATCAAAACTCCTATATTTTATAGGGACTAAAAAGTTATTTCACCCAATTTATTTATTATATTAATTAATAAATATATACTACATAAATATAGTAGTCAAAGTGAAACATGATTCCAACAAAAAAAGTTAAATGTCCGATAAGGTGAGTGTGGCGTCTAGTAAAAAAATAGTAATTCTCATTCTCATACACTGAGAAAACAAATAATTTCTTATATGAAATATATATTCCGTTTGGATTTCCCTATTTAAAAAAATCAATGCTGATATACCTTAAAAAACACATGCTTACAAAGTTTCAAAATATATTTGAAATGCAGAATTTTGAAAGAAAAAGGTAAACAAAAATAATATAGATACTACTTATTTTAGAAATAATTATTTTGAAAATATAGAATATTATATCTATAAGCCATATAATTTTTTCTTTAAATAATTCCTTTGAGAAAATTAAAGTACTGTCTTGTAAGAACCCATCTAATCTAAACAAGCTCAATTGTTAAGAAGTTCTAAATAATTTATGCTGCCAAGTCTTCCATCGTGACAGGGAGGCTGACAAAAACACGTGCTTTACCTTTACTTCACGGGCCTTCGTTCAAGTGGCAACTGCGAAAGTTTTATTTATGTATGACATGTTTGATTAAAATCATATTGGCTTATATTTAAACACGTTTATAAGTCTCAAACTATGATTAGCACAGTTTGGTGTTCTTTAGTTTGTAATATAGGTGATTGTACTCTCATTTAATTAATTTATCTTTACTTAGAAAAAAAAGTCTCAAACTATGATTTAAATAAAAGGAAAAAAATATAAAATCACCCTGAACTCCTTATACAAATAAGTATCATGAATTTTTAATTTATCTCAAATAATCATTAAATCCTTATTATTATTGTAATTAGTCATTTCATTAATATGGAGTTAAATAATTAATATAGACAATCTCAATCTTTTAAGCTTTTGTGTTTCAAATATTATAGGTACACATAAAAGGTAAAATTTACATTTTTTTATTCTTAAATTTTATAAATTTTAAACATATTTAAAATTTTAAAAACAAAACTTATAACTTGGTCCTTTGATTTAGTTTTTTTTTCTATTTTTTAAATTTTTAAAACTTTATTTTATATTATTTTAATATTTTAAATGTAAAATCTTAAAGATTGAAATTGATTTGGTAAATTATTTAACTTTATGTTAATGAAAAACTTATTACAACAATAATAAAAGTTTAAGGATTAATTAGGACAAAACAAAAGTTCAAAGTACCTATTTGTAAAAGGATGAAAGCTTACCAACATTGATCGAGTGGAAAGGGCTCAAGTCCCTTAAATATGTGGTCTTGGGTTCGATCTTTGGATCTATATGTATTAAAAAAAATACTTTTGGGAAGGGTCCTACGTTTTGCACCTAACAATACCTCGAGAGATTAGCCTCTCACTTACCGGTGGGAGGATACTCTAGAAAACAAAGAATTAATATGAAAGTTTAGGAGAGTTATTTACTCTTTTTCCTAAATAAAAATATGATTTTGATAACCTCATCTTAAAAGATGTGGAAAGATTTTTAAAAATGATTTTTTTTATTAAAATTAAATTTATTAATTATATAAAAAACACAAATAAATAATAAATACTTTATATTTTAATAAAAAAAAATCATTTTTAAAAGTTCTGTCCTCCATGCTACGGGTTCATTTTATCAAAATCGATGAAAATAAACAACGTCATTTCTTTAAGATCAAATTGTGGTTTACAAATTATTATACAAAACATAGTACAAATAATTGAGCTCTATTGGGATATGCATTACTCTACAGTCTACAGCATTTCCACATGTCCGTGTTTTTTATTAATTTAGTTAATTGCATTTTTATTAGGGGTGTAAGCGGGTTTGACCCAACCCATGAACCTAACGGATCTAACCCAACCCGAAGACATTTAACGGTTTAGGTCGAACATTTTCTTTCAAACCCGATCTGGTTCGGTTCGGGTCTCAGGTTTGCCTACGTTGAACCCGATAGACCCAACACGAACCAAACCAGAAAAGGAAGTCCTAGCCTAATCTTATTTCATTTTCATGCAAGGAGAGAATAAAAATAGGCACAGTGGCAGTACAAGCATAGGTGGTTCCCCGACCCAAATCTTATTTCATTTGTTCCTCTCAATTTATTTTTATCTATTTCTTTTCTTTTTTTATTTTATATTTTAATTACATTTCATCTTCCCCATTTAAAAAAAAGGAAAAATGCTTATGACCCGATGACCAAACCCAACCCAACTGACCATATTTGGGTTGGTTCGAGTCAGATTACACACCCAAAAAAACAAAATCCGAACCAACCCAACCCACCACCATTTTATCGGTTCAGACTTGATGTCACCCCAAACCCGATTCAACCCAACCCGATTACACCCCTAATTTTTACCATTTCAAACAAATTTTCTAAGCTTGTTGTTTACCATTTTTTTAAATAATTTTTATTTTTAAAAAATAGAAAATTAAAAAATTGTTTAACAGATAATTTTGAAAAATTAACTAATTTTTGTTTTTAAAAATTGATATTATGAAATTACTCTAAGATTTTTTTGTTTTTCTATTTTTATGGTGGTAATGTTATAAAAAAATCATTTCAATTTTTAAAAATGTATCTTAACAATTGTAAATAGAATCAAATTAAATATAAACCCTAAATATAATCAAACACAACACATTCTTTCCAACACACTTAAACGAGTCAAAGAAGAGAAGGACTAATATACTTCAAATGGCTGAGGAGAATTCCAAGCTTTCTCTCCAAGAAAGTGACCTTTACCTGCGCAGCAAAAAGAAAGTAAAGATAGGTGAGATTGAAGAAGTACTAGATCAACCAACTAACAGCGTTGAGGAAGAAGAAAAGATTGCCCCTAGCAATCCACAACATATCTCCTACAAAGAAACTCTTCTGAATCAGATTGGGTTTCAATCTCGCCCCCTCTTTGAGGTGGATGATGTTGTTTTTCCGGATGAAAGCTCAGATAAGGAAAGAACTTAAACTGCAATGGAAGAAGAGGTTAGCGATGAGCATATTTCCAGTTTTGGCAGGCCCTATGTTCCAATTTTAGAAGACGAATACAACAACTGGTGTCAGCCCTGGCAAGCCTCTCTTGTCATCAAAGTTCTTGGGAAAAAACTAAACATGCAGTTTCTGTATAATAGCCTAAGGAAGAAATGGGCTTGTAAAAACCCAATCAAATTCATTGACATGAATCAAGAATTCCACCTTGTCTACTTTACTGATAAAGAAGATTATCTTCATGTGCTCTATGATGGACCTTGGATGGTAGCCGACCACTATCTCATTGTCCAACATTGGCATCCTCTATTCTTGGAGGAGGCTAAAAGAATCAAGAAAGTTGCTGTATGGTGCAGAATTCCTAACCTCCCCATTGAGCTATACAATCTGGAATTTTTAACAAGGGTGGGGAATATTCTTGGTACAATGTTAAAGGTGGACATACTTACTTCCATTCATTCTAGGGGAAGATTTGCTAGATTGTGTGTTGAAATAGACCTATCAAAGAGGCTTATTCCAGAACTTGAAATTCTTGCCGGAACTGTCCTAAGGATTGAGTATGAAGGATTGCATCAAATTTGTTTTAAATGTGGCAAATATGGCCATAGCCAAGAATCTTGCTATGAATTCCCTATGGAAACCAATCCTGAAGACTCAAAAGCAGAGGCAACCCAAAATCTTGAGGCTCAACCAAATCTTGATTCAGCTAAGGAAGGTGTCCAGCCTCCTATTGAGGGTTCAAGCTCGGACCAGAAAACTGCTACACCAGCTGACAATTCTAATTCAGAAGGTAACACCAAGAATCTTGGGAATTATGGCCCATGGATGATGGTTAAAAAACAGCGAAGGAAGAAACCCACAGGCAAGACTCCAACTAAAGCTCCCCCCAAAGGTCAAGGATCAAGATTTGACCTCCTGCAAGAAGAGGAGATCCAAGAAGATGCAACAATTCAACATGATTCAGATCCTAATTCAACATCTCCCAAAGTTAGCCAACAGGAACAGGCTCATCCTACCCCTGCTGTCCACAATCCTAAAACTGTTCGCATTCGTGATCCCAAAGCTGGGAAAAATTCTCAGGCTAGTCAAGACAAAAGGAAACAACAATCTACGCTCTCGCAGAAAAAATCAAATTCAAAGTCTACTCCTGCTGTTTCAGTTACCCACAATCATCAACTATTGGGTTCCCTGTCTAAACCAGTTACTCCACCTGAGAAACCTAGTTCTAGTACCATACCAGATATCAATGCACTAGAAACTAAAAGGAAAAAGGAGTAGGAGCTTCTTCAAATTATGCGTATCATGGAAAAAGAGCGAGACCAAGGTAACATATTCAAACTGCAGTCTGACTATTTAGCTGCCCTTGGCTTTGGAACTCTTGAACCCAAACCCCATGACATCCGCAATCCAGGTAATTCTGAAACTACTTCCCACTGTTCAGATACTGAAATGAAAGAATGCATGCATATGCATGTTACCCCTGAGTATAATGCTCAACCCCCTACAAAAAATTAATATGAATTATCTAGCTTGGAATTGTAGAGGGATTTTTGCTAAAAGCTTTCTGAGTTTAATGAAAGATATTAGACAGATTTATAATGTTCATCTAATTATCCTAATGGAGATCCATGCTAGTGGTGATAAAGCCAAAAAGGTGATTCAAAAAATGGGATTTGATTCCTTTAAAATTTTTGACTCTATTGGCCATTCTGGGGGTTTTGTCATTCTTTGGGACAACTCCAAATGGACAGTTAATTTTCTTCAACATTCTAGGCAATTTATACACATGCAGGTTAAAACTGGTTATGATAGAGACTGGTTTCTTACAGCTGTTTATGCTAGTCCCCAGCTCATAAACAGATCCTAGTTATGGGATGATCTAAGAAACTTGGCTTCTAATGTGGTAAGTGAATGGTGTCTTATTGGAGACTTCAATTCTATTCTTAATATGTCAGAAAGGAAAGGTGGTGCTCTCAACCCTTCAATCCCAGGTATGATTAATTTCCAAACTATGATTACTGACTGTGATCTTATAGATGCGGGTTTTGTGGGTAGCCCTTTTACTTGGAAACGGGGTAATCTATATGAAAGGTTAGATAGGAGCCTTATTAATATGGACTGGCGTATTAGATTTCCCAATGCTACTGTTACCCACTTACCCTTTTATAAATCTGACCACTGTCCCATTCTTATGAAATTTGAAGACCAAAACTGTGTTAACTTACATAGGAGACCCTTTAGGTTCTTAGCTGCTTGGTTAACCCACCCTAATTTTAAGGATTTTGTTAACACTAATTGGCACACTAACAGAGTCTGGGGTTCTATTATTGATAATTTCACTGAACAAGTTAAAAGCTGGAATAAAGATACATTTGGAAACATAGGTTATAAGAAAAAGCAGCTTATCAGGAGAATGGATGGTATTGCTAGGAAAAAACTAATTTCTAATGACCCTAGTCTTGACCATCTCCATAATAAATTATGGAAAGAGTATGAGATGGTAGCTTTTCAGGAAGAAATTCTTTGGTTCCAAAAATCCAGATGCAAGAGGATTCAGTTTGGGGACAAAAATACTAAATATTTTCATGGCTCAACCATTGCTAAAAGGAAAAGAATTAAAATTAATTGCCTTGAATCTGATCAAGGTAATATAATCTCTGATAACACCCTGCTTGAATCAATGACTAATGAGTTTTTTAAATCTTTGTTTTCATATATTGGTGCTTATTCTCCCTTTTGTCTTTCTTATTGTTTCCCTCCCTTATTACCCCAGCATCAGGACACTCTTAACAAACCTGTTACTGATGAAGAAATTAAAAAATTTGTTTTTTCTATGGGTGGCTATAAGGCCCCTGGGTATGATGGTTTACATGCTATATTCTATCAAACTCAGTGGGATGTTGTTAGTAAAGATGTTTGTTCACTTGTTCACAATATCTTTACTAATCCCAAATCTGTTTCTTTGATCAATGATACCCTCCTTACTCTCATTCCTAAAGTTGAAGGTGCTAATAAACTATCAATTTCGTCCTATAAGCCTATGTAATGTTTCTTATAAAATCATTACTAAAATTATATCTCATAGACTTAGATCTATCATAACCCATATCATTGGACCTAATCAAAGTAGCTTCATTCTTGGAAGGCAGAGTAGGGATAACATTATCATCACTCAAGAAATTATACACTCTATGAAATATAAAAAAGGTAACTATGGCTGGATGGCCATTAAAATTGACCTAGAAAAAGCTTTTGATAGGTTAAATTGGCAATTTATATCTGATACACTTGAAGAAGCTGGTATTCCTGACAACATTAGACATGTCATTAATTCTTGTATTACCACTCCTAGGTTGAGAGTTCTTTTTAATGGTGAGGTTCTGGATCCCTTTACCCCTCTAGGGGGATCAGACAAGGTGACCCTATATCCCCCTATATATTCATTTTATGTATTGAACGTTTATTCCATCTTATCAACCTGGCTGTTGAAAATAAATTCTGGAGACCTATTAAGATCAGCAGAAATGGCCCTAAAATATCTCACCTTGTCTTTGCTGATGATCTCATTCTCTTTGCTGAGGCTAGATTTGACCAAGTTGAAATTATATCAACTATTTTAGACCTATTCTGTACTAGTTCTAGCCAAAAGGTTAGCACTAATAAAACCAGGATTTTTTTCTCTAACAATGTCTGTTTGCAGGTAAGAAAGGAAATTTCTGAGGCTCTTGGGTTTCAAAGGACTGAGGATCTTGGCAAATACCTTGGAGTTCCTATAATACATGGAAGGGCTACTAAATCTACATTCAGATCTGTTATTTCCAGAACCAAGCAAAGACTATCTTCATGGAAAGCTAAAACCCTCTCTTTTGCTGGAAGGGTTACCTTTTCTCAATCTGTCCTAAATGCCATTCCAACCTATTTGATGCAATCTGCTTCTCTACCTGCCTCTACTTGTAATGAAATTGATAAGTTATGCAGAGACTTCTTATAGGGAGACACTGACAACCAAAAGAAAATCCACCTAATTGGGTGGGATAAAGTTTGTACTCCTAAACAGCTGGGTGGTTTAGGGCTGAGAAAAGCAAAGGAAATCAACAAGGCTTACATGATGAAGATTTGTTGGGGCATAATTCATAATCCTAATGATCTTTGGGTCCAAGTACTCAGAGGAAAATATAAATGTGGCAATTTTTATCTACCAACAGTCAAAAAGAGAGCTACTACTTCTAACCTCTGGTCTGGTGTGTGTCAAGTGTGGTCTGAATTTATTGACAATTGTACCTGGAGAGTCCACAATGGTGAACTTGTCCAGTTTTGGACTGATGACTGGATTCCAGGCTCTGGTCCGCTTCTCCAACATTCAGTTCAACCTCTTCCTGATTCAGATCAAACATTGAAAGTCAAGGATTTTACCACTCCTAATGGTGATTGGGACTTGGTTAAAATCAACCACTTCTTACCTGATACAATTTGCAGGAAACTCACAGCTATCCCCCCTCCCTCTCCAACCTCTGGTATGGATAAATTGGCTTGGAAAGGCTCCTCTGATGGATGGTTCTCAGTTGGCTCAGCTCATGACCTCATTACTGCTTCCAGATACCCTGAACCTGACAGCTTAATGAAGGTGATCTGGAAGTGGCAAGGGCCCCAAAGACTTCGTCTTCTCCTTTGGAAAATTGCATCACAAGGGTTACTAACAAATAGCAGCAGGAAGCAACGAAAATTAACAACAGATGATATGTGCCCTATGTGCAGAAATAACTCTGAGACCATTCTACACCTTTTCAGAGATTGTGATGATGCCAAATATCTATAGGCTAGTTTCTTCTCAGTTTCCTTCATTCAAAACATGGCAAGTAAACCTACTGTTCGTACATGGCTTCAAGTTGTGTTATACAATCCCCCTTCTCATGGTGACTCCCTGCGTAGAGATCTCTGCACCGGGTTCCTCCTCGAAACTATCTAGAGGCATCGCAACGCTATTGTCTTCAATCAATTCAGAGCCTCATCAGAAACCCTAAAATTGCAGATTTGTGGTCAAGTTCAAGCCGCAATTAAAGCTTTGAAGGTTCGCAACTTTGATAAATCAAATACTCACCTGAATCCCATATTAGTTCGCTGGATCCCTCCTCCCCCCAGTTGGGCCAAGGTTAACACTGGCGGTTCGTTCTCTCCAGTTACCCTCTCTGCTGCCTGCGGTGGAGTTATTCGCGACCATTGGGGCAGATTCTTATTTGCTTTCTCTAATTTCCTTGGTAGTCGTTCGATTGTGGAGGCCGAGCTTTGGGGAATTCTGAGAGGCCTCAATGCTGCTTCTCAGAATGGATTTAAGTAGGTGATTATCGAAGCCGATTCCATCATTGCTCTCCAATTTACGGAGAAGGGTTGCCCTCCTACTCACCATGCTTTTGAGCTCGTTCTCTGTATTCATGATGCTGCTAGATGCTTCGATAGGTTGATTTGGAATCATACATTAAGGGAGGGGAACAGTTTGGCTGATTGTTTTGCCAAAAGGGGTTTGCAAATGCTGGGTAGCTTCAGGAGTTTTGGGTCTGTTCCCAATTTTGCCACTATCCCTTTCCTCTTTGATTGCTCTGGATCTTTGATCCAGAGAGACCTCTAGTCTCTGTTTGTTTCTTGGCCCTTTTGGCCCATTTCATTCACCTAAAAAAAATATATAATCAAACACTAGAGAATTTTTAAAATCATATTTGAAAAGTGCGGCCATTTTTTTTAAAAAAAATAAAATTTTGAAACAACTAGATATTTTCGAAGGGCCTATTTGTTAACAATTTTTAAAATAAAAAATTATTTTTTAAAAATAGGAAATTAACATGTTTGATAGATAAATTTTTTTTTTAAAAAAAATGTGACTATATTTAAAAAATCTAAAACTTTTAAACTATTCTGAGATATTTTAAATTTTTTTTATTTTTCTATTTTTATGATAGCGGTACTATAAGTAAATCATTTTATTTATAAAAAATACTTTTAAAAAATATTTTATAAAATAAATTTGAAAAGCTAAAACATAACATAGAATGACACTATTTTTTAAAAATTGTTTATCAAATAGACATTTTGGTTTTCTGTTTTTAAAAATTGTAAACAAACATGTCTTTTTTTGAATTTTATATAATTTAGATCTTCTCCAAGTTTATTCTTAAATCCAATTAAGTCTTTTTACCTTTAAAATTAAGCAAAAGTGTTTTTTTTTTGTCGGTTGTATTAGCTCTATGAGATTATGGTTTAGGTTTTTTCCATACACAAAAATTCAAACTTTGAGACGTTATTTAAGGGGAGAATCAAATATGTATAACTTAAACTACCCACTTGTTGTTCATAATTAATTTAACATTTTAAGATATATCAAATAATTTTAAAGGTTTAATGGTTAAAAATTTAATGTAAATATTTAAAAAATGGGAAGAATTTTATATGATTTAAGTAAAGTTAGGATTTAAATAGAGGCAATTTGGAATTTTTAATATTTTGTGAAATTTATTGTCTAGATTTGGGAATTTCTAATGAAAAAAGATTTAAAATAAGTTAATTGATTTAATTTGTAGAAATCTTTTGAATAGATAATAAGAATTTGAGAAATTTAAATTAAATGAAAGTGATGTGAGATTTAATCATAATAATTTTAAAAATTGAAAAACTAATTTACTAAAAAAGTTATTGAAGGATCAAATTTACACATTCACTTTGGTATATTGACTGAACAAGTTACAAGACAATTGTTAGGGCTGCAGTCGGATTAAATGTGTCAAGTTCATATTCGTTAGTACCGTTAGTTAGACTTTGATGTGAATTCGTTCTCAGATGCATTATTATTATCTTCTCGTAGTGGCTTTTGCTATACAACGCACTTCCTTCTCGTCGTGCGTTAGAAATGAAATGATTAAGTTACATAGACATTTAATATAAGAAAATCATTTTTTACTATAATGAGGAAAGAAAGAAATTAAAAGTTAGACAACGGGATCTATTATTTAATTAAGAATCAATGAGATGCTCTATGTTCCTGGTTTGGCATTTCACGAATGCAAATTGCCTCCAATTTCTTAACTTATCTTTTTCTTGTTTTCCTTTTGTTTGTGGATATGGATTCCGTGTCACGGTGTCACTTGCTCAAAATCACCAATTTTATAACCAAATATGGAATTAAACTTAGTAATGAATTGTAAGACCATCCTCAATGGTGGGGTGATTCATAGTTGCTTAAATGAGTATTATATATTATTTCTGTGGGTCCTACATGTACACATTATCTCTTAAGCAACTTTTATAATTTAAGCAACTCTACGCTCCAACAGAACAACTCTACAAGAACTTTAGAATGGACCCCACAAGCTACCCCGCCTTTATTATTTTAATACTTTAATTCAACTTAAAATATTATTTAATTTTCTAAATAAAATTTAAATGTAAATAATTTATAGATTAATTTTCTTACAAAAATATTTTTAGGTAATTAAATAAAATATAAATTTCTAAATAAATTTTAATGATAATTGTTTAAATACTATTATATTAATAAATTATAAATATGTAATGTAGATAAATGTAAACGTAGTTAAATATTAATTTTAGAATGTTACCTAAACATGAATATTATAGATAAAATTCGCAAAAAAATACATAACATAACACTTAATAATGTATAAAAAATACATAATTAATTAAAATTAAGGATAAATAACAAGTACATTAAAGAAACACTACATAATAAAAGTACACAAAAAAAACATAATATAAAGTACATTCTTAGCAAATCATGAAATTCCATATTTGTTCCTAATTTTTTGACAAAACCATTTATGCACGAGATATTGTTCTTCGCTCATCTCAGTTGTGTCCTTGAAGAGGAGCTCCAACTCCTTCGTTGTTACTTCTTCCTCCTTTACACGCAATTATTTCTCCTTTACACGCGTCAATTTGTCAATAGCATCCGTTCTTTCTTGATATGCAGCTGGAACTTCAAATGACTCATTTTGAGAAGAAGTTTCACCTATTTTTTTTCTTTTCCCTTCCTTTTCGCAGCCTTTCTACCCATTGGGCGAATGGGAGTAGGTGATGTTGGGTTAAACTCGGAAGTTGGTGCATCTGAATTAGATGAAGAGTATGCACCAGAGGCAGAAATCTTTTTTCTTTTTTATGAGCATTGACTTGCTTCAGTCGTCCATTTTGGTTCGTCCTTCAACAAACGCCAAACATACTCCAATTTAAAACTTTTACCTTCATCCTTCATGTATATCTCGTATGCAGCTGCCATGACATCATTTTCAGAAGCCCCACTTTGCTTAACACTGGATGTTTGCTTGTAACAACCAGAAA
This sequence comes from Sesbania bispinosa, assembly GCA_026901365.1. Lineage (NCBI taxonomy): Eukaryota > Viridiplantae > Streptophyta > Magnoliopsida > Fabales > Fabaceae > Sesbania > Sesbania bispinosa. The sequence continues at coordinate 231,523 of QLOH01000349.1, read as the reverse complement.
ACTTTTGCACAACGCCATTCAATTTTTGCCATCGAGCTTTTAACTGTCCCTCTTTCCTTTCTTGTAATTCCCCGCGATGTTCATTGTAGCTATTACTGATCCTCAACCAAAACCCATCGGCCTTTTGATCAGCTCCAACTATAGCATCCTTTGAAATTTCAACCATGATTGGATAAGAAGTTTATCCTCCTTATCAGAAAACCCAACTCTTTTCTTCTTTGCAGTTGCAGTTGCATCTCCCTGCTCTTCATCAAGGGTGATATTTTCCAAACCCACTTGAGAAGAAAATGGAGGGACTTGAAATTGGGTTGGAAATTGAGAATTTGGGTTAATGGGAGGTTGAGAATTTTGCATGAAATTCCAAAAAGCATGCATATCAAATTGATTGGGATCCATTGAAAAAAAAAACCAAACAATACAAATTGACAAGAAAATAAATAAGGAAATTTGAGAGGAAGAGCAAGTAATTTTTAACAAATGGAATACTAGATGGGTGAAATATTGAGCCACATTTTGTGTAAAAATAGCTTTATATTGAGCTATTTTTCTATGTTACCGTTGTAAAAATTTTCAACGGCAACATTTTATCCCAACGACCACATTTTCTCCAACGGCCACATGTCCCCCTTTTAGAATCAACGGTCAAGATCTCTCACAAATTTAAACGGTCCAGATCTCTCACATTTCAACGGTCCAGATCTCTGCAATTCAAATGGACGGTCCTGATGTAGCCAGAACACTCTCCATTCCTTCATCAAGGGGTAAACCCCCCCAAACCATCACCGACCCCTCATTCTCTCATTCTCCCCACCGTCCTCCCCTTCCTCCCCACAACCTCACATTCCTCATTGTCCTCCCCTTTTCACGCGGGCGTCCCTTCCCCTTCCTTTTCCGCTAACCTCCCTTCTTACCCGCAGTCCTCCCCCTTCCCCGTCGCTGTCCCTTTTCCCCAGCGTCCACCGTCCTCTCCCCTTCTCCCCTTTCCCTGCCGCTGTCCCTCTTCCTCACTGTCCACCGTCCTCTTCCCTTCTCCCCCTTCCACATCCTTCTCCCTCCCATCAAACACATGCATGGAACCCTACAGATCTCGTTTCAGCAAGTAATGGCGGTGGATCTTCGTTGAAGGTGCAGATCATGGCAGGGACGGTCCAAGGCGGCGGCAACGGTTGTAGATCACAGCCAACAGTTCAGATCAGGTCCCTTCTTGATATGTTTTTGCTGGATATGTAATTTTTTCCTGGATCTGTTAATTTTTTGTAATTATTTTGATGAGTCTGTAATTTTTTTTTATCATTTTCTGGCGAATTTGTATTTTTTCTGCTGAATCTGATTTTTTCTGTTGAGTCTGGATCTTTTCTGGTGTTTCCTGGAAATGTTTTCTGCGTTTTCTGTATTTTTTCTATTTTTCTGGGTGCTTTGTGTTTTGTTTTGGACAAATTTTCCCCCAACTGTATTGTGTTCACCCGCCATATTCTGTTAATTTATTATTTTTAATGATAAGCAATTTGGAAGAAATGTTGCCTCCTCAAGTACCTGGGTACTTAAATTCAAGAACTACAATGCCACGTCAAACTGCTCCAACAGTGAGTGAGTTTCTTCCTGGGATGCTTCCTGCCAAGAACTCCAGGAAGCATCTCCCGTTGGAGACGCTCTAAGGCACACACAAAAACCGAAGCTTGAAACTTAAAGGCTATTAAGCTAATAACTATAGGGGCTGCTGTATTTTTGTTAGATTCCATTAAACTTTTTAATTAGGATGCAGCGTGTGAAAAATTTAAAAACTAATTTTTTTAATTAGTTTGCTGTTGGCACTTTCTAATATTTTCAAATGAATAACCATGCCAGAGATGCTTTAGAGTGTATGTACTTTGGGAAATAAAATTTTGGTACCCCATTTTTTAATTAGATGCAAGAGGTATGAAAAGAGATGTTTTAGAGTGTATGTACTTTGGGAAATAAAATTTTGATACCCCATATTCTAGGTGTAAGAGGCGTGAAAAAGAGATTAATTTTTTTTGGGAAAAAGGAGGCAAAATCCAGAATTACACTGTGGTCAAACGAGGGAGAGTACACCCAGATAAATCATTTGAAAGACAAAGGGAAATACAAACAGGAGGACTATGTAAAATAGAAATGCCTAAAGAAAGGTTGTGAGCCGCATTAGCCAAACCATCAACAACCGAATTTGCTTCTCTCAAAACATGAGTGACTAGCATCGACCACTCCTTGGACATTAACGCTTTAATACGCTCAATTAAGAAAAATAATGGGTTCCAGGAAGGAGTATCTTCATTAATCATTTGAAAAAGAGATTAATTAAAAGAAGAAAAGAGTAACATTTAATATGCGGCCATTGAGAATGGGGTTGATCTTACACAAAGGCTCTTGGATTGTTGTTTTTTAAATAGATGGCTAAGATGCGAATGGGTTCAATCAGTGACCTATCATACTTTTTTTTTTGTCTAAACCCATCATAGTTTGTTAAGTTTTTGTTTTTGTAATGTAGTCCTCCTACTTGTATCTTGGAACAAGGAAACAAGATGATGTTGTGGTGAGTTGCCTCCCTTTTTGTTGTTGATTGATCACTAGGTTCAAATCCCTGAAACAGAGCCCCTGTGATTGAGAATAGCTCTGTAAAAGAGCCAACAAAAGATCATAAGTTTTATGTTTATTTTCCGCCTCTAGATGACCACAAATACCTGATGTTGTCCAAGAAGATTCACCATTATCTAGGGATATTAAGAAATCAATATGGTTTAAGAAGGATGACAAGATTTGAAGTTGAATATCACTTGTCCATGATAAAGCAAGACCACCTCCCCATTCTCGCCCCTCAGCTCGACAACGAATAACAAACAACTTGTTTAATTCCCCGATGTACGTACCAGAAATGGATCATCTCATGGTCTTTTTTATGGGTCTCCATGAGAAAGACCACTTTGGGACACTTAGTACGTACGAGCTTTTTGAAAGCTCTAACTGTCAGTGGGTTCCCAAGCCCCACGGCAATTCTAGGCTAGAGTCTTCATTGTTCTCGACAAGCTTGATTCATTGACCTCGTCACTAAGTTTTTAGTGTTGCATGTAACGTCCTAATTTCCTAAATCCAAGAACAATGTCCGTTGGAGACATTATCCCGAATTTCTAAAATTATTTCGCGCCATTTCAAGTATCGTCATACACACATAACGCCTATAAAATCCAACGTTTACTTAGACTTCCTCAACTTTCATGCATCACAATTCTGATGCCAAATCTAACTTAGAAATAAGGGAACGAACCAACACTTTGAAGTGTTAAGATTCATAAACTCCTACCGAAAATCCGGCAGAGTTTCCCCTGAAAACTGGATGTTTCCCAATTTCCAGAATCACCTGAAAACCAACAAATCCCCAGTACAGTTCATAATATCCAGATTTCTAATCAATAACAATGGAAAAAGGGGCCTCCATGGCCAAACTAGAGAGTTCTACACCAAATACCAAATTAACTGTGACGACACTTAATCCTTTATTGAAGAATTATATTAATTTACATTAACAAATAAATGACTATACTAAAAGAACTCCAATAACCGTCTCCATAATCTACCTCGAGTCAGTCTTCAGCTCCTTTGCTAAGAAACAGAACGGTGACCTGCACATTGAAAGATATTTCCCACAGCGTGGGATGAGACTACGTCCCAGTAAGTGCGGTGAGGGTGTGTGCAGTGTGGGGAAAAACAGACAGACAAACATGGAACATGGTTACACATAGGCACAATATAGCATATAGATCACGAGCTACAAGAAAATCAATGAAAGCATGTTGTACTGAAAGGAAAGTTCATAAGTTAGTCATGAACACATTCAATGCAGAGTCAGTCTGAAGTGTTTTAACCCAAACACCCAGGGTTCTTTTCACTGTTACATGATTGAGCGCTCGGCCGTGTGACCAAGGACTGTCGTCCAGGGCCACCTGTGATTAAGTTTTATCATGCATTGGTTTATTTTAATTGTAGGGCCCGCAACTCCCTCTTGGCCATGAGGTCACTATAGTTTTCCTTGATCTTGTGATTATGCCCGAAGGCCTGAGGTGGTCAAAGACCCTGAAGTTTACCCAAAGGCCTGTGACGGTCAAAGACCCATGAAAATTGCCCGAAGGCCCGTAATTTGCCTGATAAATTTCTTGGCCAAAGGCCCATGAAAAACATGATTCATGATTACATAGCATAATATATGGTTCATTGAGGGAAAAACATGAGGTTTGCATGCTCAAGGAAGGCTCATGCTAACTAAATTGCAATTCACACACAAGTCCTATTTTTAATTCTCAATTAATCATGTAATAAGGATTCAATCATCAACTATACAAGAAAACCCTCAAAATCCCCAACTTCTTAATCTAAGGTTTATCCCTAAATCACATTCAATTCATTCAAACAATCAACCCTATATTTACACAAATCAGAGCATAAACATTAATAATAGCAAAGGGAAGGAAGGATAGGGAGCATTCATAAGAGAAAAACAAGAAAGAGTGAGTGAAACCACACTCACCTGATCAGATTCGCGACAACCTCCGCCGCGTGAAAGCCCTCTTCTCCGGCGAACAGAGCGCCACACACAGCCATCGTCTTCCACCTCCGTCGCACCATGGATCCAACCACCATCTGCAGGTTCACTGCCGCCCATCGTCGAGCACCACCACCGCTGTGTGCAGTCCGAACAGGCAACAGCCATCAGCACCCACCGTCGCGCTACCCGCACGACCTTCCCCGTCATCAGTTCGCGAGAATCTCGGCGGCCACCAAGTCCGCGCGCTACCGTCGGTGAACGGCGTGATGGTCGTCCCTCCCGTGTGTTGCCTCTCGCGCGTGTCGCCGCTGCTGTAGCCGTGGCCACCTCCATGGTCGGCGCCCCTCTGTTGCTCTCCCCCATCTTCTCAATCGCAAACCCTAATAGGGAGAGAAAGAAGAGTCCGAGAAATCCCCCCCTTTTTCTTTTTTGCTTCCTTCTTCTCCTTTCTCTTACTGTCGTGACCCCCTCTCCTTTCCTTTCCTTTCCTTCTTTCTCAAACCCTAACCCTTTTCCCTCTCTCTCAGCCGCCCCCTTCTCTTTCTTTCCTTTTTGTTTCTTTAAAAACCCTAGTTTCTACTAACCACACACTTCCTAATTTCATTAACTAACTAATTTTCCATCCTAAACTAATATTCCAAACTCCAATCCCTCAGACTGTTCCCTATTCTCTAATCCTGGGCTAAAACCATAACCCAGGATTTTATTAAAATCCCTACGCCCTAGATTTGGGATGTTACATTGCACAGTTTCTTATGTTGCACTCCAAGTGGTATATCAAATCATCCATCTCAACATCTGCCCTCCTTTTTGCATCTTCCTTCTTTGCCTGAGTTGTTTGAGTTTGCTTGTTGCCCCTATCATATTGGGCATGCCTTTTCCAAGTTTTTGAAGATTGGTCATGCGTGTTCATAATGCAATTAGGGGGGAGCCATCAGTAAAATAGGAGGTGCATTTTCTTTTTCACCACCAACGTCATCCTAGCTCTTAATGGGCACGTGAGCAAATGGGAAATTGGTCTTTTCTGGCTCCCTGGACTCATTTCCTATGTTGACTTTTGTGGGTACTGTGTTTACATGGTGTTGAGTAGATATAGCCTCGGGATTTGTGAGCAAGTTGTTCTTCTCTTGGACGTGATCTTTTGCTACCGTAAGGGAACACAACTTTTCAATGACATGAATAAAGATGAAAGTGTTAAGTTTCTGCCCCTTGTACTCTTGTTACTAGGGGTGTTCAAATTCAATCTAATCCAATTGGAACCGCAACAACCAATCCAAAAAACCGTAAATCGAAATAATCGCAAGTCGAAAAAGTTGTTGCAAAAAACCAAATTTTTTTATTGGATTTCGAATCTACTTGTGAGAACCAATCCAATCCAAACCGATCCAAAGTTTTCTAAACGTTTTTATATATTATCAGTATTGATATTATTTTTCTGTGATGATGTAAAAAATTTATTATTGTGCAACTATATTTAGTGAATAACATTCAATCATGAGATTGGAAGCCAACAAGCAATTTGTATGTTATAGGATAGGATAAGATAATTGCGTTTTTATCATATTGGGTTTACCATAAGTGAATACTGTTATATGGACAATGGAATTGGGATCCACTTTCATATCTAATTAAGTATTTAAAGTTACAATTTATTTGTTCAAGAAACATTAACAATTTGGCAAAGCATAACTTTTCGGCTTTAAATTTGTAAATGATTAACGATTTCAAAAACTAGTAATAATGTCATGATTTTACTTTCATAACTTCATTTTTTAGTTTATTTGAGAAATCGAAACCCAATCCAATCCAAACCGATTAAAATTGGATTGGATTGTATTTGAAAAAAAAAATCAAAACTGATTGGATGACTAAATGAGAAAATCGAAATTATTGGATTGAGTGATTTTCCCCTCAAAACCAATCCAATACAATCCGCGAACACCCCTACTTGTACCGGGTTGATTTCTCCTGGGATTTTCCTATCACCTTTCATCCATTTTGAGATGCCCTAAGCCAAGGCCCCAAATTAAGATCCTCCTAAGCAATATGTTATGATACAATTTTGGTAGTGTACCCATCCTCGTCAACCTAGTTCGCACATCAGTTCCGCTGCTGACATTAATCCATCTTCTCAAGGGTTTTGGGGTATCTATGTCCACTAAATTTTTTATGAATGAGCCTCTTTCTCGAGTTTCATAAATCTTTGAATCCTTCACCACACCTAGGCATGTTCCAATGCATCTCCCCATTCTAACAATTTTGGAGTGAGTTAGTAACCCTCAAACATGTACTTTGATAGGGACTATAGTAAAATCAAGTAACTCTAGGTTTTGACCTCTTTCCCACCTTTTTCAAGATCGGCTAGTATGTGATCAACATCTTAATCATCCTTGAAGAAGAACTGAAAGGTTTTAGGTGCAATATCCTCCACTTTGAAGCCTTTGGGATTACACCATATCCCTACTAAGGCATTCTGGAGTCTGTTAACATGGATAGGCTTCTCGGTCAAAATCTTCCCTACTAAACTCTTCAAGAATGAGTTGACTCCCTCAAATATAATTTCTTCATCGTAGATAATACAAGGCATGAGTTGACTGCAGAGTTGTCTTCCACGGGTGGATTTTTCCCCTATTCGCCTCTGTTGCACTTGGCCGAGATGACTACATAGTCTCCATATTGTGTCTCCAGGATGGGATTTGCATCTACTAGCAATGATCAAATCTCAAAAAATGGTGAAAAGCACTACATGCAGGCTCTACATAGAAGCCCTAGCAGAGACGACACGAGAAAATGAAATAATTAATGGACTCACTTAATGTATATCTATTATATATACTAGCGGAAAGACAGACACTCCGCATTTCTTATTTTTACGATTCCTCTCTCTCTTTCCCCATCTTTCTATTCTAAAGTCTCTTTTTCATCTTTCTACTTTTTTAGGCGATTATTATTTGTATTGGGTAGTTATTGGTTAGTGGGAACCGTAAATCAGTAAATCAGGATATAAAACAAGGGTATAATGGGAATGGAAATGTGAAAACCAAACTCCCCTACGCTCTTTATATATAGTATAGAAGATATAAAATAGGGGTATAATGAGAATGAAAATGTGGAAACCAAAACTCTCATACTCTCTTTATATATAGTGTATGTATATATATATATATATATATCAATAATCCCATAAAATGAATTGGCAATTTTACTCATTCTACTAATTCTCCTACATACTAATTAAAGAAAATATTGAATAAAAAATTGAATGCACTTAATATTTTGGAAACATAAAAAACATCTAATACTTATTTTATTTAATAATTAGAAGAATTCGTTGGATGAACAAATAAGAAGATTTAGAATTATTCTATTCATAATGACTTGCATAATAAACTTTTTCAATATGAACATTTAATTTATTTTATTACTCCGATCTTTTTTATAAGGCACACTTAATCGAATTTCACGTACCAATAAAAATGGTTGAAGTTAGTTAATTTTATTAAAATTTTAAAAAATAATTCAACTTTCTAATTTTACCCTTATTTAATATCATTAATTAACTCTACTATCATTTGATAGTTAGAAACACATCAAAATTAATAAGGATAAATAAGAAAAATGGTAAATATTACCTTGAAATTATAAAGTATCTTACAAAATGGACCACAAAAACTTATAAAATGTTTTTTGAAAACTACTCCAATAAAATATTATTATAAATATAAATAAAAAACCGTGTATACATTATTTGACATAATCTCTAGTAAATTGTATTCCATACTGTTATTATAACGCTGCGAGCCCTCATAACAGTAAAAATGTAACACCTCATAAAACCTAGAGTAATGCATACTTCTAGTTACAAATGTACAATACTATTTCATAAAAAGACACCAGGCATTTAAATCTTGTATTAATGTCCAGTTTAAAGTACATAATACGCGTGATTATGCAACAAAGGTTTTGTCAAGTTTATCCAGAATTTGGGACTATGTAAGTTCTATTTCCAACTTCATGGTTTTCATGATATTGATAGATCATGATTCGCCTTCATTTCTCTTCATACATGACTTCATGGTCTTCTTGTATCTCACCAGAGCTTAGAAGTGAGCTGGCATTGCTGCCTTCTACAGCTCCTTCAGATTCCGATGGCTTTGGGATCCTTTGCACCTCATCAGAGGTGTCTGAAGAATGACCTACTGACTGATTATCTGACATCTGTTCCTTTTGGGCCGCCGGCTTTGGGCGTCTGATTGCTTCAGCAGCCCCCGGCATAGCTATGGGGGGAGGTTGAGGAGGAACCCACACACGTTGTACTGGCTGTTGACTGGATGCAGATGCAGCACTATAAGGTGCTCCATTATACTCATTTTCATCAATTTCTCTAATTCTAACATTTTTCCTCTGCCACCAGGGCACTGGGTCATCACCATTTGATTGAGTGGTATCTTGGACCTTGATATTCAAGTCTTCACCACTTACTTGAGACTGAAGCACTTGAGTAGTAGAAGTGTGTTGCACCTGACTAACCTCCCAAGGCTACCCAGGAGAAGTTGAAGCAAACAATCAGATTCAGATGAAATAATACCAGTGAAAAAGGGATATTAGGGATTATGCATAAATTACTGATAGATGTGTGTGTGGGTGAATACGTGTTAGAAGCCACCATATAAATGGATGCATGTGCTATCTTTCAGATTATAAACAAGATAACCTCCCGCCTACATATCCTAACAAATGTAACATACAAATTATTCATTTTTTCCACTTGATTCAAATCCTTTTTTTTTCCCTATCTTAGCTTAAATCAACTTCAATATCAGACATAGTGGCCCAGTCTAAAAATCATATAAGGACCAATTTAGATCTATCCCAGTAATTTGACGTTTTACAATAGATAATTATAAGTTAGCATAGAATTTAAAGATTCTGTAAGTTGAAACATTATGATCTAAGCATAGCATAAATCTAAAATTAAATTTATCAGGAGATCAACTGTCTTTTCCTTGATGGTCCAATTGCAGGACATATCATCTTCGCATAAATTGTCAGCAATCAAACTGAAAGAAAATTTAAAAACCACCATGTTGCAGATGAGTTTATTGACAGAAAATTGTCAAAGATGAACCAAAATAAAGTTCAAAAAATTGAGTCTTATGTAACTTGGTCAAACAAAAAACCTTCATAAACCTAAACTACTTAGCAAAGCACTTTGTAATAAACCTTGGATCTAGGCACTAAGCGAGGATTTGATGGTTGTTGACTAGGGTTTGGGGGTAAATCATTGATATCCTGCATTAACACCCAGAGTTTTATAAAAGTAACTGGCCACATAAAGTTGGTAAACCCAATATAGAAGAGCAATCTTATTTGTACACCATAATCTTCTACTCCAAAGTAACACCTGTCCTCATATATCAAACTTTAATTGCTTTCACCTCAAACCTCAATCAAATTTTTTTATAATTTTATATCAATGGTGCACAAATGAGGTGTAGGATTTTAGCGTGCAATTAAATTTATCCAGATTAAAAGCATAAGGGTTTACTCTAATATTAGAAGCCTTCTCCCCTCTCTGGACCATGGCCATTATCTGCAAAAAATAATTGTAGAAGTAAAAAATATATTAAGGAAGATAAATAACAGACAAAACCCATTATATAAATTACTGGTATATATATTGGTGACCAGTTCCTTAACTAAATGCAGAAAAAGAAAATGAAAGATAACAATGGGCCCATGTGATACACAGAGAATCCCCTACCCATCTCCCACACCTCTACAAAACCTCTCAATTCTTGCCTAACTCTTTCTCTGTCCCCCCCCCCCCCAACGTTTATTCTAACTTCTGGGTGATTCCACAATCATTCCCTCTCCAATCTCATGACGCCAGCTATCCAAAAAGGTTAAATTGTACAAACGAACTTGTGATTTACCACTACAACTAGGAGAAACAAGATATCCTCAAAAACAACAAAAAGAAAATAAAATTGGAGGACTCCAAAAAGGTTAAAAAAAGTGAAAATCATGGATTGAGGGAAGCATTCTCATAAAGGATCATGAGTGAAAATATTTCTTAATTGAAATAAACAAAACGACTTACAATGGAAGCAAATACTCCTAAATATTTTAATCAACTAATATGCAAGTCACAAGCAATTGCAAATAGAGTAAATTGGGCATCAACCATGCAACTGACACTAAAGATTGTAATAACCAGTGCCGACAAACAAAAAAAAACAACACAATAGACTTAAATCACTATTTCATCTTCCTAGTTAAAAATCACAATCATGCAGACCTAATTATCTGTGCTGACTTGGGCATTTTCAGAAGCACAACTCAAAAACACATCAGCCTACAATGCATTGTCAAATCCCAAAGTATTTAATGCCTAGATGTTATATTTTGCTTATAATAAAAGAGACCTTCAAGACATTGCTTAAGATGACAAGCATTCAGATATAACCCATAAGTAAAAGGCAAGTCAGGGGGTGCAAAACAGATTATTATAGATGCAAAGAAAATTACTACCTCCGTATATGACTTTGGATGAAGACCACTTGGTGGTTCAACAGATGCAGGTGGGGATAAAGATCTCACTGCACATGGCATTCTAATTATAGGTAATAATTCAGAAAATAAGACCAATTTAATTAAGATTAATTACCAATAACAACCTGATCTCAAGTCATAGTCAGCCTTGCCATTCACAATCATTTGCTGCACATATTTTAAAAAAATTATGGACGTTAAAAGTCAGAACTTAGGCAACTCAAATGAGGATCAGAAAAGGTGTGTCAAAATTTCACTAAAGATGCTGAGACAGTCCCCATCTATTCATCTAAGTCTATTCATATCTGACCTTCGAATTTGTTTGACTGACTCTCAGATCTTCTTGCCCTGAGACAGAGTGTTCATCAGAAGATATATTTTGTTCCATAATTTGGCGGAAACAGATAATTATTTAACAAGAACTTAAAAATTCTAAGTAACTGGTAAAAATATCCAGCATAAATGTTCTAGAATTTCTGACATCAAACCACCCAAATTTATCAGAAAGCCTCAAACTGTTGTATGAAAGTAAATTAAAAGGAATAATTGAGTTTCCTGACACAGTCATGAAGCTAGAAATGCAGTTATAATAGTTAAAACGCACATAAAATTTGTCAAAGCTCTTGGTCACCATGCGCCATCTAGTTGCACTGTGAAGGGGTTACAAAAACACAAGTTCCCCAATTACACAAGCACGTGCTTTCCTAACAAATATACAAGTGCTACGGGTGAATGATAAATCAAACCCTGTATAAAATACTCAAAGCAAAGAAACTTCTCATGTCAGCGCAATAGATTAAACGGCAATGCCCAATTACCTTCCAATCTTCTCATTGCATTTGTCATTAACTTCATCTCTTGTACTTGCTTATCTAAAAGGCTCACAACTTCCACAAAGTATTTCCTCTCTGCAAAGTATAAAACCAGATGCAACAATAACTAAAGTCAGCATAAATGACGTGGAGGGTGTGCAGGAGCATTAAAACAAATTGAAGATATTTTATAGCATGCAAATTAAAGTTCTAATAACCCACCTTCACCTTTTGAAGCCAGCATTTCTTGGCTTGCTTTTGCTACATCTGCAGCTGCAGCTGCAGCTGATTTTGCAGCTTGTGCAGCTTCTTCCACCAAAGTCGGTTTGTCATTAGTTTTCTTTAAGTGTTCATCATCTTCGTCTAAGACAACCTTGCGTATCCAAGATTTTAACCGAGGAAGAATGGAATTCTATGACAGGAGCATGCTTCCAGAATTCAGCAAGGATCAAACAACAATGTGGTAAAACTTGTACATGTAGCAATAAATTAAGTACAGTACAAGAAAGGATTAAAATATCAATAACAAACTGAACATAGCACAGCAATATGTCCCCGCCCATTAAGATACCAATATAGACGGCATCCTGCACAACAGTTGGTGGTAATACCTTAATTATTAAAGCCGTCCCAGCACCTGAAGCAGCTAGGAATCCAACTGCAATAAGGGCATGGGACCAGTGAAATCTGGAGCGTGATAAGGTTCCTGATGAAGTATTAACACCAGTAGAAGTGGGTAAACTTGGCTGCAAAGTTTGCGGTTGGGTTTGTTGCTGAATGTTTGATGATGATTTCAATTGTCCATCTGTTAGCATTACAATAAGCCATGTTCAAAATGTAACTGAAGCAAGAATCAAATCAGTTCTATTTTGAAACTAATTAAATGGAGATTTCACAAGCAGTTTAATTCAACCAAAAGGTACAAAGGAAAAGAGTTCAATATTCTTCACCTTGATTTACACCAGCTGTCTGCACAGTTGGAGCTGAATCCTGTGATTTGAATAAAGGTAAAGATTAAAACAGATGAACAAACAGGGAAGTGATAAACTTATAATCACTCAGTTGGCTGTGAAAGAGAAAATTTAAAAAAGAAAACTAGCTTACTGGCACCCTCCGAAAGGCTTCATCAATCTCTTCCTTTGTGAGGCCTTTCTTTTCCAGAAAGGACCGCCTGTAAATGACAGGTGAACCTTTTACTTTTGGGTGTGATAGAAATTTCACAGCATTCTGAACTTGATCTTCCCGCAATGGTTGAGAGTTCACAAAGACTGATGTAGATGAACTCTGTTTAACAGGCTCCTCTCTAGCATTTGGCTGATCCACATCATCACCTAAACCTCAGAAAACAGAATCAGCAAATCAAGTTTATCATATCCAAAACAATAACTTCAACTTATCTGAAACTTTCTGCTAGTAAATCCAACCAAGCATGGAAACATTAAATATCATACAGTATAATAAAATGATGATGGCAACTAAACTAAATCTTTGGTGTAAGAAAAATAAGGAATCTGTTGAAAAATATTATTTATTATTATGTGTTTCCTTGATTAAGTTAGCAATTAATAGTAGTGCACCCAAAGTAAAGGGTATAACCTTCTTGTCATGTTATAGTTTAAGTATATAGCTATATAGAGTTGTTATGTCAAGGTTTTGTATTATAATTATTCAGAGTCTTCTTTGTAAAATATATTTCCTAGTGTATCTTCTCTGTCTTGCCATTTTCCCTTTTCCATGTAATCCCGATGTAGGTTAAATCCCCCATACACACCTACAGAATCCATTGGATAACACTTTAGTCCCACTGCAAGTTTTTTTCTGAACAGTCCATATCAGCCACCTTAGCGTTTGTGAGAATAAGGAACATGTAAATATCACCGTATTAATTTGTTTATCAGCCACTATCTAAAATGTTAAGCATAAAGCCTAGTCTAATTTCTCCAATTGTCGGTGTTGTCATTAGTATTGTCCTGTTTTTTTTAGATAATTCCAATGTTCTCATTGTTAGTGTCCTATTCTTTCTTAGATATGAACTAGAGAATATTTGAACAAAATAACTGTATTACTCAAAATCAGAATATAAGTCAAGAAGCTGGAACCTTGAATTGGAGATCCATTTAAAGGAGGCAACATTGAAGTTAATCATTGTCATTGAAACAATATTAAGGATGAATGGCATGTCCAATGAAGAAGGAAAGAAATGGTTAAAGCAACTATGGGATCTGTTTTATAGTATATGAAGATTAATGTTGGTGATTAAGCTAAAAAAAATAAAGATAGTATGAAAATTATGCAAGTTGGGGGAAAATTGAGAAAGGAAAAAAAAAAATCACAATTGCATAAATATCATGATATCCTAGTCCCAACAACAAGGGAGCAAACATATAAAAATGCTCCTGGAATACCATGCTTTGTGAGCCTTCCAAAAAGAAGGTAGGGATGAACTCCAAGAGAACGGAGGTTTTCCCTAATAGCCTGTTTGGAACCACAATTTTTGGGAATTGATTTGATTTATAAATGAAATATGTTGTTTAGAAAGTTTTAATTCAATTTCTTTCAATGATTCCAAACACAGTTTTAAGGGAGACTCCAAGAGTTGTAGAACTGTTATTTTGGTGCCAACAACATCTCGTCAGTATCAATAAAGCATTGGTATCAAAAGCGATGTAGTGTATGGAAAATGAGCATGAGTGACAAGCAAATAAGTGCAGTAAGGTAATCGTGTACAAGAATTTTGTATCATAGGGGAAAAAAATAAATTAAACTGTTTAACCCCCGAAAAAATGGGAAAAGAAATCTCGATGAGCAAAATTACCAGTTAATCATGTGAGGGCAAGCAGGGACAAAGAAAATTTCAATTGTAATGGATAGTATATACCATGCAAACAGATTACACATGTGACTCAGAACAGGAAGATAAAAAAGTAAAAACTAGAATCAGCAAAACGCTCCGAATTGACTAGTGAGGCAATTACGGATTCTGCTGCAAAAGCTGAAATGAATAAAAATTAAAATAAAGCAGAAGAGGGAAAAGGAGAAAGAAATGAAAACCTTGGTTGCGAACGTTTCCGTCGGTGGCGGTGGGAGAGGGAGGAGGTGGCGATTGAGTGGCCATGTGTTTTTTATGCGCAACTGCTACTCACTCGTGGACGAAAGAAAATAGAATATCGGTGAGAGTGATTTTAAGGTAAGTAGAGTCAGAAGGAGAAAGCAGAGAGGATGAGATTACAGATGACGACGAAGTGAGTGGATTAGCTTAAGAAAACAAAAAGAATTTGGGTTTTATTTCCTCTTCGCCTTCTCCAAGCATATCGTATCATATCCTCTTTATGCTCCAAAACATGCCAAAACCATGGATGCAATGCAACTTATATTTAGCTAGAATATGTTTTTATCATGTAAAATATACTTTTTTAAAAAAAGTTTTTGTCATCTTAAATTAAGAAATAATTAAGATTGATTTTTGATGTAGTTAATACTCACAAAATCACAAAGATTCATCTATTTTATGAGGATTAAAATAAAAAATAAATATTTATAATGAGTAAAATTAAAATGGATGTATTTTATACGGAATAAAAATTAATTGTAGTGATTAAAAATATCACATTTTTTATTTTGTGAGGACCAAAATAAAAAATTATTTTTTAGAAGAATAAAAATCAAACCAGTGTATTTTAGATGATCAAAAACATAATTTAACCTTATTTCTATATACACCATGACTATGCATGTAACCATTTGTTTATAAGTTTAGTTTAATTTAATTTTTGTCTAATTTAACTTGATAATATTAACAATACGCTTCTTGAAAAATTACAACAATTATTCATGTTCAACTGCTCATATTCTTCCTTTTAGTCATCAATTATTGCTTCTAATGGCTCTCAATTTGATGTGCAGTGGATCCTTAGTGTTTGATTTTGACCATTTTGAAGCTTGTAAGTTCCTTTTTGTACTGGTTTCATTGTTCTTGTTCTTGAAGGGTTTCCTTATAAAGGGGCATGTTTTGGAATGTGTAGTTTTGATTGTAGGATACTTCTAAACGTTGATCCATGCTTCTAATGTGCTTCTTAAAATTTTGATAGTATCTCTATACTTTCTCAAACATTCTCAAGGCAAACATTAGTATCTTTTATTCAAAATACTTAGAATTTGAGTATAAAAACTTGTTATCATTAAAAATTTGTATAAGAGGGTATTGGACTCAACATTCTCCCAATGACAAACTGTCATGAACAAATTTTAAGTTTATGAATGATGGAAGTGATAATCAATGTAATCATGCAGTAAATGTAATTAAAAAAAATGCAAAGACTCCTCCTTAATATATGCTATATTTGACAAAATAGATTTTTTTGTTGCTTGACTTCAACAAATTTTGGTTTTTAAGCTTAGCTTTCTACAAAAGATATTTTATTTTAACTTGATTTTGTCTTCAAGCAACCATGCAAGTAGTGTAGGAAAAACAAGCATATGAAATGCAACAACTAATTTACAATGTCTTACATAAATTGGCTTCATCACAAATTCATAAATGATGTATAAATGCACATGATTTGCTTTAACCCGACAGAAGAGGTCTTATCACTTTCTTGGGGCTAGACCTGAACTAAGACTACAAGGAATGTCTTCCTTAGGGACTTATAACTCGTTGTTACTGTGGCCGAAACCCAAATCTCAATACATAATTGTTGGGGGCCGAAACCCATATTCATTTTTCCCGAGTACTGGGGGTCGAAACCCAAATTCTTTTTATGATAATTGGGGGTCGAAACCCAAATTTATTTTCATGATAACTAGGGGTCGTAAGCCAAATGTATTCATCATCTACATAAGTAATATGACTTGAATCTTAAGCAAATATGACATGAACATGGAGGTAAACAAGCCCTAACATAGATAAACCCTAACTTATGCTTTTAAAGAATTACTAACCATACATATAGACATAGCTAGGGAAAACATATTCAATTAACCAACACACAAGCCAAAAGAAGAAGGAATAGAGGAATAAGGGTCATTGGGGACTTTAGTCACAAGATGAGAGTGAGTGTGTGAGTTACACTCACCTAAATCAAGCTCCAAGAGGGAAAGGGATATGGTAGATGGGTGGTGATGAGCTCTTTGCTTCTCCTCCTTCAATCCTAAGCCTTGGCACTCTATCTCTATCTACTTTCTCTCTCTAAGGTGAGGAAAAAGTGTGGGTTATGAACATAAACCCTAGCTATATGTTTTTAAAAACTGATTCTACGCCTTCTCGCTTGAGCGAAAAACAGACAATGGCATTCTATAACGTTCTCTCTTGAGCGAAAACTAGGCAAAATCAACCTTTACTCTCTGCCTCATTTTCGCTTGAGCGAGAAGCCCTTCACTTAAGCGAAAATATCAGCAACAAAAATCCTCATTTTGTCTGATATTTTCGCCTAAGCGAGAGTGTCCTCGCTTGAGCAAAAATATCACAAAATGGAAACTCCAAATTCCCATTCCCCCTCGCTCAAGTGAGCCAGTTCTCATTTGAGCAAGAAAGGGGCAATGTTATGCTCTTTTTCACTGTTTTTAACCTTCTTTCATCTAGTTTCTTTTATGAAAACCTTTTACACATCTATTTTCACTTATAAAAATGTTTTTCATGAAATTGGGATGTTACACATTACTCTACTATCTTGTTTGACATTACAATCTAACCCGAGGTTAAATGTGATTTCTAAAGCCAAAAAGTGTTTAACCTAGTGTCTAAAGTCTTTAGACACAACTTAGAGCTTCATCAGACGATTCACATTGGCTGAGCTTTTGTAAGAACTCAAATACCTTTTCTAAATACATTATTTTTAAAATGTTTTTTGAAAAAATAATTCAACCTTCTTTCTCGTGTTTTTCAAAAAGTAAATGAGATGGCATAGCATTATTAAGTCAATACTCATGAAACTATTAGTCCACATTGAAAAGGTGCGAAAAACTCTTTACCTTGTCAAGATATTAGAGTAATGCCCTATTGTGAATTTGGGTAAAATGGTAAGTTAGAAAACCTAAGATTGTTATCTTAGTAATATATCTCAATCTTGTTCCAGTATGAAAAAGGTGGCATTTATGGTACACCACTTTAAATGTTATGTATCGTCGTATTGGCAACACAAGGCAATCCTAAACTATCAATCTAATAAAAAATATGCGAAAGTTAGGATGTATCACCTACAACCTAATGTTGGAGATTAAGTAAGTCTTGTAAATTATGGTTTAGTCCTTCAAAACACATCAATTATTCATATAGAAGACTATCTACCCCTTCCAAGAAGAAAAACCCTTAGAACTCCATCTTGGTCAGCGCTACCACCACGACTACCTCTCACTGTGGCAGAACTTCATAGGCGCCTCTTGCTCCACTGTGTTTGGTGGCATTGTCCTCTCCAACGTGCTTTTCCTCAAATTTTGCGTTGGTGTCAGCTTCAATTTCTAACCATACTCAAGAACATGACCTTTCAGACTTTGTAGTCGTGACATCGTAGCCTCCATTGAAGTTCATCCCATGCTTTAGAAAGCTTTCTTCAAGCTCACCAATCTTAAACATAGAAAACCTAAAGGTACCACTACAAACCTTAACAAGCTTGCTATTCTATGTCATTTTTTATTTTTAATTATTTGACTTTTTAAGATGTAAACTCATTATCTTTGGGAATGTTTCGATTTTGTTCACAAAGGTCGAAGTCTCATTATGTGGGAAACGTGTTGGGCCCGTTTTTAGTTTTATTGTATCACTTAGGATCATCCTTAGTTGATCAATTTTTTATTTGATTAAGGGGGAATAAGTTTGTTGAATTTATGAGAGGCTATAATAGGTGTTTGTGTTGTCCTGGAGTTTCTATGTCAATTTCACTAAACATGCATGAGATGAGACTAGTCTTTGCTATCAGAGGAAAAGCATGTGTGCATTTGTAATTGGAGTTTGAATGCATGGATGCATTGCAAGATTGATGGACACCTTCTTTACAGACAATTGCTTCTACTTTCCTATTTTTATATGTTTTTATTCTAGATGAAATAATCTTTTTTTTTAAAAAAAATAGGACTTATTTCCAAATACATATTTCATAGGGGTTATATATGTAATAATACAATAAAAATAGGAAAAACTTATTATAGTAAATGAAAAAGTCTTGTATTAATAAAACATTTTAAAACTTGTGTACCATAAAAGCCACAATGAAAAAAAGTGGGATGTGGTTATTATTTCTTTCTCAGTTCATATTGCAATACAACTTTGAATTATGAATGTTTACATGAAGTAAGTGGCACTCAAAATTTCAACCCAAACAACATAATTTTTGCTTAACTAGTCAACGATTGGAAGAGCTCTATTTTGGTGTGGGAACACATGTATTCTTGATGGAAAACAGACCTGTTTAATTCTGGTAAGACCTTTATAGTCACCAAAATTTTTACTCTGAGTATTTAATATATCTACCTAATCCACGCGCTCAATAAATACTGGAAGAGTTACGAGTTCATTATCATTATTTTTTATCATAAAAATTATATTCAATTCCTTCATCAATTTGTTTAATCTATTCATTTCAGAAAAAAGTAATTTAAAAGTGTTAATATTAATATTCACTTAATCAAATGAAAACATCTATGTTGTTACCTTGACAAGGAGTGTTCATGGGTCGGTTTGGTTCGATTTTGTAGGAAAAATAAATCCAGATCAAACAATACTATTCGGTTCGATTGGGATCAAATTTTAGCATTTTTCTCTAAGCTAACCGACCAAGACGGAGTTGGTTTGGTTTGGTTTTGGTATCAGGTTTAAAATTTTAAACCTGTTAACCAAACCAACCATGTTAGATTTCCTCTGGTTTGGCTCAGGTCCAACCCAATTGACCTAAAAAATCAAATCTAATTAGATTGGTTCAGTTCAAATCATGGGTTCATCAGGTTGAACCAAACCAATCAATACACATAACCTTGATTTAACGTCACTCCTTCACCATTAGACACAATAAAAGCTAAATATGATGTTATAAATTTTGTTCTAACTTGCCTTTCCTTGTAGAGAAAACGTATTACACTTCATCAGGTAATGAATTTAAGAGGTTGTGTTGGATTTAGAGGAGTAAAATGGATGGGGAATTATCTTACTTAGAAAGTCTGATGTGCCACCTTTGAGAGTAATTTTTGGTATAAGACCATAGGCATCTTCACGGGAGGCAATCTACTCAATTCAATAGGACTTTTATGGGCGACAAAAGAGTGTGTTTGGTAAAACTAGTTGATAAGCTAGCTAGTAACTGATATCCTAGCTTCTAGCTTATAAGCTAGGTACTAGCTGATAAGCTTCGAGCTTATAAGCTAGTATAAGCTACCTTATTGAAAAATGAAAAGTTTTTGGTAAAACTAGATGATAAGCTAGGTAATAAATGGAAAATGACATAAAAAAGACAAATAAAAAATGTATTAAAATATATGGGATAAAAGTGGAAGAAAAATAAGTAAACTACGTACAAACTAGAAGCTATAAGCTAGCTAGAGTAACTTGTACCTTATATGCTAGAAGCTCTTAAAATAAGCTAGAAGCTTACCAAGTACTTTTATGTTGGTCAAACTAGCTTATAAATTAGTCAAGCTAGATTATTGGTGTTGTCAGGCACACTCAAAAACTTCCTATGATAATTTAATAAGGGAAGTGCCGACGAATGCCCTAAGCGAACTGGTCAAGAATAAAAATATAAAAAAATTTGTATAAGATTGTGTAGCATTTAAGGTTACAAATGCAATCAATGTAGCATTTAATAATGCGTATTTATATTTCAATTTTAATGCAAAGTTTGACTTTTATATATATATATATATATATAGACTCCAAAATGAATGCAAAGTTTTAAGTTTGACAAGTACCATGAATACCAATTAATTATTTTAGGCTTTCCATTTTAAAAAAGAATTGTTACTTTTTTTAAATTATAAATTGAGTTTAATTTAAAGTTTAATTTCTTGAAAATAAATTATACTTATATTTTTACAATTTTTTATATTTAAAAATTTATTTACATTTAAAATTATATTTATATAATACATAACATATTTGTTAATAAATAATAAGTAAAATTTCAGTTACCAAAAAATAAAATTTCAACCAATGAAACATTCAACACTTATTATACCGTGTAACCAGACCTCAACAACTATATATGAGTGATAAGTGAGGGAATATAAACATCAACATCAATTTGTGAAGGGATCGATGACAAACATAATGTCTAGATCAATTCACGCACCCCCCTTGCTTCTTCTTATAGCATGTTTCATTGGTTCAACATTTGCAGACTCTTTCAATAGATCTGCAACTCCACACAAACTTTCATCTACCCATTTTCAACCCCACTCAAATGACACAAACACCAACACAATTTTCTTTTCCATTAGCAATGATATTCCCGTTGGAAAACCGCCAGTGTATTTCTATTACAACTTTCAACCAACTCAAACTTTATTTGCGACGAGGAAATCCTTTCACAAAAATGACCAATCTTGGTCGCAAAGCCATTTTAATGTATTGGGGCAACTATTGTACCTATTTCTATGTGTATGATCGTGGCGTAGATGGAAATCATCATAACATTTATTGGTCAGTGAGAACAAATGGTGTGGTTCACAGTTGGGATAACAACAACTGGAATAAAATGAATGGTTGGTTTGACTACAATTGCCGATGGGCATGGATGCTTCACTTTCGCAACTAATATAATGTTTTAACTTCTTGTAACCAAGATGAAGATATTGTTGGAATAACTATTCAAGATAATGGCGTATATCAAGTTAATTTTTTAACGGTCAAATCATTAAAATTTTCCTTTAATAAATTTAATGTTTTGTAGATAATTGTTATCGTTCTTGTTAGATTGAAACGGCCCTCAAATTGATAAACGTGGCTATTTATTTGAATGCCATTAGTTAGTGATTTAATATAGGAAATCAATTTCTTGTCCGTTCAAGATTCTTTTTATAGTAATTAATTTGATTGATAATCGAATGGTTATACGTTGATGTTTATTTGAAATTATTCAAAATATTGATTGCTAAAGTTATGATACTAATAGTATCAATTTAGTGTATATATATATATATATATATATATATATATATATATATATAAAGAAGGTGAATCAAAGAGAGGGAGATACCGTGAACAATTATTGATTTATCACTTTGACATTCTTTCAATTTTATTCTTCTAAAATTTCTTCTAGGCAACTACAATTAAGTGAGATTCCAACCTCTTGGCCTTGAGTGCACAAGTTCAGGAGTAGTGCTGTGTTAACCTTGAGAAGTAAGACCGGTTATCAGGTTGCACCTTTGGTCTGCCGGAATTCTTGCTTTTAAGGCAGTGGATCACCACGTCACAACAATTGTTTTTTCTTATTTATTTTCTAACAATTTAAAAGCAAGAAATTGTTTGATGGCTCTCTTACTCAACAAAGCAACACTTCCAGACATCTCCAAGATTGAGCCGCTTGATGGAACCAATTACAAACGGTGGTCCCAAAAACTCCTCATCTTCTTCGAACAAGTAGAGGTTGATTACGTTCTTTTTAGTGATGCTCCTGTCATTCCTGAAGCTGATGAGCAAGCTATAGTTGAAGCTACCAAGGCGTTGGAAATTTATGAAAAATACAACAAGTTTGTTCGAGGCCATCTCTTAAGCAACATGCATAATAATTTATTTGACTTGTTTGTAGCTAACAAATCTGCCAAATCAATTTGGGAGACCTTGGAAAAGAAATATGGCGCTGATGATGCAGGAAACCGTAAATATGTTACTGGCAAATGGTTGAAATTTCAAATGGTGGATGACGAGCCTATCATGGAGCAAGTTCATGAGTATGAAAACTTGGTGGCAGACGTTCTGAATGAAGGTATGAAAATGTGTGAAATTCTACAAGCCAATGTTTTGTTGGAAAAATTCCCCCCTTCTTGGAGCGACTTCAGAAATCATCTCAAACACAAAAAAATAGATTTCACATTGCAAGAACTGATTAGCCATATGAGAACAGAAGAGGCAAATCGCCTCAAAGATAAGTATTAATCTGACTCTCAAATTTTGTCTAATGCTAACTTAGTTGAATCTTCTCGTACTTTTACCAAGAACAGGTTCAAGAACCAGAAGCAAGGAAAACAACCATATCAGAACAAGTGGCAAAATCAAAATCAAAATAACAAAATTCAAAAAATTAAGGTGTCATGCTATGTTTGCGGGAAATACGGTCATAAAGCTTATCAGTGTAAATTGCGGAAGAATGGAGAGAACAACCACCCAAAGCCATCCACTCAATTACGACCTCAAGCAAATTTAGCAGAAAATGAAGAAATAATAGCTGCTGTAATAGAAGCAAACTTGGTGTGCAATGTAGCTGAATGGGTACTTGATACAAGTGCAACAAGGCATATTTGTGCTAACAAGGAGCTATTTCAAGAATTTGAAGAAGCGACTGATGGTGACATAATCTACATGGGAAATTCTGCAACAGCTGGAGTATGCGGTAAAGGGAAAATCTTACTCAAGTTAACTTCTGGAAAAACTCTAGCTTTAAATAATGTGATGTATGTTCCATCTATGCGAAGGAATTTGGTCTCTGGTGCACTACTTAATAAGGTCTGGATTAAAAATTGTACTTGAAGCTGACAAAATCGTAATAACTAGGAATGGTGAGTTTGTAGGAAAAGGATATTTGAATGGTGGACTTTTTATTTTGAGTACTATTGAAATGAATAATATGGCATCTGGTTCTGTTTATATTGCTGAGTTTGTAGACCTTTGGCATGGAAGATTAGGACATTTAAATTTTGGTTCAATTAAAAGACTTATAAAAATGAATTTGATATCCCCTATAAGTGAAAAAATAGAATCCAAATGTTCTACATGTGTTGAAGCTAAACATTTTAAGAAACCTTTTAAATCTATTTCTAATAGGCAGACTGAACCTTTAGAATTGGTGCATTCAGACTTAGCAGACTTTAAGAACACTATAAGTAGAGGAGGAAAACGATATTATATAACCTTTGTAGATGACCTCTCAAGGTATACCAAAGTTTATCTTTTGAGATCTAAAGATGAAGCAGAAACAATGTTTATAAAATATAAAGCAGAAGTTGAAAATCAGTTAGATAGGAAAATAAAAAGACTAAGAACAAATAGAGGTGGTGAATATAATACAACTAGTTTAAGAGAATTCTATGAGAAAAATGGCATAATACACGAAATCACTGCACCTCATTCACCACAACAAAATGGAATAGCAGAAAGGAAAAATAGAACTCTTAAAGATATGATGAATGCAATGTTGATTAATTCTGGTATGTCTAACAATATGTGGGGGGAAGTTATTTTAACTGCATGTTACATATTAAATAAGGTAACTCATAAAAGGTTAGATAAGACACCCTATGAAATGTGGACAGGTCATCCTCCTAATTTAAAATTCTTAAAAATGTGGGGGTGTTTGGCTAAGGTAGGATTACCAAATTTTAAAATATCAAATGTGGGTGCTAAAACTTTTGATGCTGTTTTTATTGGTTATGCTCATGATAGTGCTACTTATAGATTTCTATGTCTTAATGATAATTCCATTGTTGAATCAAGAGATGCAGAATTCTTTGAAAATATTTTTCCTTTTAAGAAATTAAATTCCACTTCTACAGATGATGTTTCAAGGCCTGATAATTTGCATGTATCTAGTTCCAATAACTTTGAAAATAATGAACCTAGAAGAAGTAAAAGGCAAAGAATTGAAACTAGTTTTGGACCTGATTCTATTACTACATTTTTTACTGAAGTTGTAGATTTGGATATATTGTTTGAAGAGTTAATATACTCTTATATGTTGGAAGAAGATCCTAGAACTTATGAAGAAGCAATAAAATCCATAGATTCTAGTTTTTGGAAAGAGGCTATTAAAAGTGAAATAGATTCAATAATGAGTAATCACACTTGGGAACTTGTAGATTTGCCTAAAGGAAGCAAACCAATTGATAGCAAATGGATATTTAAGAGGAAACTAAGACCAGATGGGTCTATAGAAAAATTCAAGGCTAGATTGGTAATTAAAGGTTTTACTCAAAGAAAAGGTGTTGATTTCTTTGATACTTACTCTCCCGTTACCAAAATATCTACGGTGCGTGCTTTAATTGCTTTAGCATCAATACATAATTTGATTATA
Organism: Sesbania bispinosa; assembly: GCA_026901365.1. Classification (NCBI taxonomy): domain Eukaryota; kingdom Viridiplantae; phylum Streptophyta; class Magnoliopsida; order Fabales; family Fabaceae; genus Sesbania; species Sesbania bispinosa. Next base: position 206,390 of record QLOH01000349.1, on the reverse strand, counting down.
CATCAAATGGATGTAAAAACGGCTTTTTTGAATGGAGAATTAAATGAAGAAATATATATGAAACAACCTGAAGGATACATAGTACCTGGTCAAGAGCACAAAGTGTGCAAACTTAAAAAATCTTTGTATGGATTAAAACAGGCACCTAAGCAGTGGTATGAGAAGTTCAATAATTCTTTGATAGAACATGGTTTTGTTGTAAATTCTTATGATGCATGTGTATATACAAAGTTATTTGAATCTGAATGTGTTATAATATGTCTTTATGTGGATGATATGTTAATATTTGGAACATGCTTAAATGTGATAATTGAAACAGAGAAAATTTTATGTTCTAAATTTGAAATGAAAGATTTAGGAGAAGCTGACATGATTTTAGGAATCAAGATTAAAAAAATAGAAAATGGATTTTCTCTAAATCAATCACATTATATTGAAAAAAAATTAAGGAAATTTAACAGTTTTGATGTGGTACCTGTTAGAACTCCTTATGACCCTAGTGTGAACCTAAAAAAGAATACTAGTAAAATGGGTGTTTCTCAATCTGAGTATGCTAAGATCATTGGTAGTGTTATGTTTCTTATGAATTATACAAGGCCTGATATTGCATATACAGTTAGTAGATTAAGTCGTTATACACATAATCCTAATAGTGAACATTGGAATGCACTTCATTGTTTATTAAAATATTTGAAAGGAACCATTGATTGGAGTTTGCATTTCACTAAATTTCCTGCAGTTTTAGAAGGTTATTGTGATGCAAATTGGGTTTCTGATAATGACGAGGTAAGTTCAACCAGTGGATATGTTTTTACTTTAGGAGGAGGTGCTATTTCTTGGAAATCTACAAAACAAACTTGCATAGCACGCTCAACAATGGAATCTGAATTTATTGCTCTTGAGTTAGCAGGTCAAGAAGCATAATGGTTGAGGAGCCTTATGGCGGTTATTCCTATATGGGGAAAACCTACACCACCAGTGTCACTTCATTGCGATTCACAAGTTGCAATCGGAGTAGCTAACAATAATGCTTACAATGGAAAGAGAAGACATATACGTGTAAGACACAGTATTGTTAGACAATTGATTAAAAATGGTGTAATTACTCTTGACTATGTGAAAAGTGAAAGGAATCTAGTTGATCCTCTCACTAAAGGATTACCTAGGAAGGTTGTCTTAGACTAATCGAGGGGGATGGGCTTAAAGCCTTAAATAGAGGAAAACACGATGGATACCCATTTGTTGGTCAAACAAAACCGTGTGATTACTCAAATGCATTACATAGCCATCCCTATGACATGTGGTAATGCAAGTTCAGATATATAGCCCTTCATTTGGGTGGTGCTATATAGAAGCACTTGATGTATCTGTAAATGCTTGTTGCGAGGTTGAGCAATATGCTCTTAATAGATACATAGCTCATTATTTGGAGATGCTATAGAGATGCACTAAATGTATCTACCTACGTGAGTGAGAAGGTAGAAGCCGCCTTCTATGAAAGACTCCGGCAATCTTTCTAAAACACTCATGAGAAACCCAAGGTGTATGAGAAAAGGCTTTTCAATGTGAATATAATTTGCTATATATTTATCGCGGAATCTCACAATTTTTTTTTAAAGGTAACTGTGTGTTGTGGGGGTCTCAATAATTTCAATAAGTTCAAGAGTAATTCACTTATTGAATATGTTGATTCATTCCCGGTGTTAATTCAAATCCTAAGGATATTAACATTTAAGCATAATTCCTTTAAATTGCCTAGATTATTATTATTATTATTATTATTATTATTATTTTCTAATAACTTGATTGCCATTAGTGGGGGATTGTTGGAATAACTATTCAAGATAATGGCGTATATCAAGTTAATTTTTTAACGGTCAAATCATTAAAATTTTTCTTTAATAAATTTAATGTCTTGTAAATAATTGTTACCGTTCTTGTTAGATTGAAACGGCCCTCAAATTGATAAACGTGGCTATTTATTTGAATGCCATTAGTTAGTGATTTAATATAGGAAATCAATTTCTTGTCCGTTCAAGATTCTTTTCATAGTAATTAATTTGATTGATAATCAAATGGTTATACGTTGATGTTTATTTGAAATTATTCAAAATATTGATCGCTAAAGTTATGATACTAATAGTATCAATTTAGTAAGAGAGGGAGATACCGTGAACAATTATTGATTTATCACTTTGACATTCTTTCAATTTTATTCTTCTAAAATTTCTTCTGGGCAACTACAATTAAGTGAGATTCCAACCTCTTGGCTTTGAGTGCACAAGTTCAGGAGTAGTGCTGTGTTAACCTTGGGAAGTAAGATCGGTTATCAGGTTGCACCTTTGGTCTGCCGGAATTCTTGCTTTTAAGGCAGTGGATCACCACGTCATAGCAATTGTTTTTTCTTATTTATTTTCTAACAGATATTACCAATAAGTGGTAGCTAGTTGTAGTTCTAATTTCTTTGTTGGTTTGTATTGCAATATAAAAACTTCAATTTTAATTTATGTTAAAAAGTTTATTACACTATTTTATAAATGTTGGTATATGTTATATATAATAATTGTCAATATATAAAGTAAAGCATCAATATAATATTTATATTAAATATTGCTAAAAAAATGCAATAATATCCATTAAAATTAAATTTCATATATACTTTACAATGAAAAATTTCAACGCGTAAAGCATAACTCACGTTAGGAATGTTAATAGGTAGGGTCCGGGTATGGCTCTATAGTGCCTATCCCATACCTGTGTTTTAAAAGAATATCCATACTCGGATCCATACCCGCGTGGGTAGTGATTCTAATACACGTACCCTTACCCGATGGGTACTTAAGTACTCGTACCCATTACTCATACTTTGTTAACTATAAAAATAATAAATTGATTAGAAAATGAAAATTAAATAAAAAAATAACTCTAGCACAAATGAAAAATAATTCATAGATCATTCAAGTTTAACTATAAAATACCTGTCCTTTGGTATATAAAAGTGGATGAGAGATGAGAACATTGGGAGGGGAAAAGGAAATCATTTCAAGTTTTGCTATTCTAGTGTTTAGGAATACAAAATTATAACATTTAAATTAATTAAATTAGTTATATATATTAATGTTTTTTTGTGACTATAATATATACTATCAATAATTTATTTTTTTGGAAAATATTAATTAATAATATAAACATATATATATTAAATTAATCATATGTATATAAATTACATTAATTATATATATATTATATAAGTGCGGTTATGGGTAGGGTAGGGTACCATAGTACCCGTACCTGCACGGGCCGCACATGTACCACTAAAAAGTGTGGATAATTACTCATACCCAGACTCATACCCATTTGGTGGATAATTACCCTACCCATTCTGGTAATTTTTGCGGGTACCCACTGGTTTTGGGTCCAATTGTCATCCCTAACTCACGTGGTATTTATAATGTTATTTGTAATTGGTGCAAAATCCTGTTTGCGGGCAGTCCTCAAAATCACCTGGTATGGAATATATTCCTTCCATTTTAATTTATCTTTAATTTAATATTTTTTCTAACAAATTATAAGGACAACTAGGGATGTCAACGGGGCGGGACAGACGCGGATGGTAACTACCCGCCCCATACCCGACCCGAGTACCCGTTTAACGGGTATTAGATACCCGCAGATATCCATGGTTATCCATAGGTACTTGTTAAAAATGAAAAAAAAATTAAAAAACTTTAAAAAACTAAAGATTGTGAATAATCCAGAAAATAAAAAAAAAAAACACAAATTTAGTACATCTAAAAAAAGGCAAACTTAAAAATAAAATGAGTACATTTAGTCCCTAAAAGTCTAAATAAAAACTATTACATAACATTTAAATCCAAATAATGTTCAAACAACATTAAATATACCATATTCTTTAACCATCAGGATTAGTAACATCTATAACACCACTTTGCTCACTTGGTTCCTACAAAATAATAATAAGAATCCAAACAACCACTATTTTTTATGAAATTTGGAGTGAAAGCTTAAAAAAGTTCACTAACATTTGTCATCATTAAGATATGCTAATATTGTATTACCAAATTCAATATCTTCTCGCTTTGAAGTTGAAGAACTTGAAAAATGAAAAAAAAAATGAAACAAGTTTATTCAAAATATTAAATACTAAATGAATGAATGTAAACTATAAATTAAAAATAATAAACTTTGTTACTATATAAATTATCTGCTATTAATGCCTCTACAGTATTTGGACGCAATCTACTACGATAGGGAGTAACAAATCAACCACCAGTGTTAAATGAAGACTCGTAGGCAACAACAAAGATAGGACTTGCTAGGAAATCTCTTGCAACCATTTGCAATGTTGGATATTTTAACTCATTTACCTTCCACCAATTTATGATGTCAAATTCTTCCCCTGTATCAACGATTGGCAATGTTGGCTCCTCTAAATAAAACCCTAGCTTCGAGTTAGAAGTAACCCTGGATATATTCTTTTCATTCATATGCCTTGCAAAATTTGACCTCCAAGCTTGGTAATCAGTTTTACTTTTCTTCTTTAATTTATGTACTTTTTATTTGAATTATTATATAATCAAAATATTTTACTAATTTAATTTATATTTTGCTGAATACTCAAACCAGATAACTGTTTGTATCAAGGATGTTATTTTTCATGAGCACATATTTTCTTAATTATAACAATATTAATAGCAGTAAAATAAATAGCCCAACGATCCAACCACAACCATTCACAATCAGAATCCATTTACCTATGAGATAAACCACCAATCTACAACTAATATTCTCCACAATTTTTTTTATGAAAACTAATACTATCCACTTAGAACCACCAATCCTTTTGATAACAGAATTAATACATTAGATCCCAATCCATCTCCCACACCAGAATTTAACCCTCTCACACAAAACACAAATGAACCTCAACCCATCCGCTTAACACTAGAACCAAAAGGCCCCCTAGATATTTAAAGGAATATTATTGAAATCTTAACATTTTTAATGATTCTTTTTCATTATGTGCATCCTTTATCCTCTAACATGTCATATAATTCTCTATCTTCTTACTATTTCTCTTTTGTCATGTCTGTGTTCTCTCATGTTGGAACCGAGATCATACTTTGAAGCTATAAAGCATGACTACTGGAGGAAGGTCATTGAATGCGTTATCCACTCTAAAGTTAAACCGAACTTGGGTGATTATGGATCTACCAAAAGACAAGGTTCCTATCGGTCTTCAAGGTGAAATAAAAAACTAATGGAACTGTTGAGAGGCACAAAGCCATATTAGTTTCCAAGGGGTACACACAAATCGAGGGGATTGATTATCTTGACACTTTCTCCACAGTTGCTAAAATGACAGCAGTCAAGTTGCTCTTACCACTAGTATCTATTGACAATTGGGAGCTTAAACAATTGGATATCAACAATGTTTTTTACATGGAGAGTTAAAGGAAGATGTGTACATGGTTGCACCACTTGGTTTGAATTCCATCTCAACAGGGAAAGTTTGCAAATTATGAAAGGCATTGTATGATCTTAAGCAAGCTAGCAGAGAATGGTTTGCTAAATTATCATCCTTCTTGATCTCTGTTGGATATTCCTAATTTATGCATGATTACTCATTATTTATCAAAGCATGATTAGTCTATGTGGATGACATAATTCTAGCTGGGAACGATGGACATGAAAGTCAACATATCAAGGTAAAAAGAGGATTGAAGACTTAGGGAACCTGTGTTTCTTTCTTGGTCTTGAAGTGGCTCAAAGTAAAAAGAGAATCACGGTGAATTAGACAAAATACACTTTAGAATTTTTATTTGGAGTCGGTCTCTTAGGTTGCAAGCCATCAATTACCAACAATGTATAATACTAAAAAGCTTTCAGCTTCATCCTTATTATGATGTTTTAGGTTATAAATGATTAATAGGCAGGCCCATTTAGCTCACAAACACACACCCTAACATAGCTTTTTCAGTACAATAACTCCCACAGTCCTATGCAAACTAACATTATCTCGTTACAATGTCAATTTAAGAATTCTAAGGTACATCAAAGGTGCATATAGTCTTGGATTTGTTTTCCATCTGATTCCCCTCTCAAACTCAAACCGTATTGTGATAAAGATAAGGGAAATTGTTCTACTTCAAGGTGTTCAATTACTAGTATAATTTTTATCTTGGAAATTGTGTTAATAGATAATAAGTTGTTTGCCAACCCTGAGAAATGTGAGTTTTGGATGGATAGAGTCCATTTCCTAGGTCATGTCATCTCTAAGGATGGGGTGTCAGTAGATCCAGCAAGATAGAGGCAGTGGTTGAATGGGAGAGACCTAAGTCCATCACTGAGGTCAGGAGCTTCCTAGGCTTAGCCGGTTACTATCGGAGATTAATTAAGGGATTCTCCCAGTTAGCCTTGCCCCTCACTCGGTTGACCCACAAGGGTCATGCTTTTGTGTGGGACGAGAAGTGTGAGGAGAGTTTCCTAGAACTCAAGGAGAGATTGACTACCACCCAAGTCTTAGTGTTACCAGACCTGTCTAAATCTTTTGAGGTTTATAGTGATGCATCGGGGAAGGGTTTAGGTTGTGTGTTGATGCAGGAGAGGAGAGTGATGGCCTATGCCTCCAGGCAACTTAGTCCCCATGAGGAGAACTACCCCACCCATGACCTAGAATTAGCAGTTGTGGTTTTTGCCCTCAAAATTTGGAGGCATTACCTTTATGGAGTGAAGTTTGAGGTCTTTAGTGATCATAAGAGTCTCAAGTACCTCTTTGATTAGAAAGAACTCAACATGAGACAGAGAAGGTGGATGAAATTTTTGAAAGACTATGATTTTGAGCTTAAGTACCACCCGGGCAAGGCCAATGTAGTGGCCGACGCCCTGAGTAGGGAATCCCTTCATCCATCATCCATGATGGTGCATGAAATGGAGCTGTTGGAAGAATTTAGGAACCTGAGACTAGATGTGAGTTTTGAGGGGGATAGCCTAAGACTTTTCAGGTTAGAGGTCACCAATGAGTTGAGGGTTCAGATTAGGGAGGCTCAGGCGTTAGATCTAGACCTCCAGGCCCGCAAGGGGCAACCATATTTTTCCGAGTCAGGCGATGGGATGATCCTTTTCCAAGGGAGGGTTTGCATCCCTAAGGGAGGTAGTTTGTGGCAAGAGATTTTGGAGGAGGCTCATAGGAGCAATTTTACGGTACATCCTAGAATTACTAAGATGTACCAAGACTTGAAATGCATGTTTTGGTTGGATGGCATGAAGAAGGAGGTAACAGAGTTTGTTTCTAGGTGCCTTGTTTGTCAACAGGTAAAAATAGAACATCAAAAACCCTCAGGAACACTCCTACTCCTAGATATACCAAAGTGGAAGTGGGAGGCCATAACTATGGATTTCGTGATGGGGCTACCTAGAGTCCTTGCAGGCTTTGATGCCATCTGGGTCATAGTGGATCGGCTGACCAAGTTGACCCACTTTCTACCTATTAGGGCTACCTACCCTTTGAGCAGATTAGCAGACATGTACATCAGGAGATTGTAAAGCTCCACGATGTACCCTCCAACATTATTTCGAATAGGGATCCTAGGTTCACCTCTAGGTTCTGAAATGCTCTACACCATGCTTTCGGTACTAAACTGAGATTTAGTATTGCTTACCATCCTCAGACTGATGGTCAATCTGAGAGAACTATCCATACCTTAGAGGACATGCTTAGGGCTTGTGTGCTAGAGGAGAAGAGAAGTCGGGATAGGTACTTGCCACTCATAAAGTTTGCCTACAATAACATTTTTCATAGCAGTATAGGTATGACACCCTATGAGGATCTGTATGGCAGGAGATGTAGGTCCCCACTTTGTTGATGTGAAGGAGGAGAGAAAAATTTGTTGGATCCGGAGTTGGTTTAGGAAACCACTGAGAAAATCAAGAGGATTAGGGAGAAACTGGTAACTGCCCAAAGCCGACAAAAGAGTTATGCTGATAGGAGGAGGAGAGACCTAGAGTTTGGGGAATGTGAACATGTATTTCTAAAAGTTACTCCTGTCACAGGCATAGGAAGGGCCATGAAATCCAAAAAGCTAAATCCCCGATTCATTGATCCATTTCATATCCTGCAGAGGGTTGACCCTTTCGCATACCGGATAGACCTTCCACCCTATTTGTCCAATATCCACAATGTTTTTCATGTGTCTCAGCTCAGAAAGTATGTCCATGATCCTTCCCACATCATAAGTGCAAAATCAGTACAATTAAGAGATGATCTGACAGTTCCAACTAGGCCTACACAAATTGTTGACCGAAGCGTTAAGCCCTTGAGGAATAAGACCATTCCGCTAGTGAAGGTGATTTGGGTTGGTCAATCACTTGAGGAGGCCACTTGGGAGAAGGAGGAGGACATTCGTTCTCAATTTCCAGACTTCTTTGTTGGAGTTTAAGGTAACTGTTAGTTTCTTTTTAGCCAATTTTAAGGACAAAATTGTTTTAAGGGGGTAGAACTGTAACATCCCAAATCTAACCATTTTAACCAATGGAAGTAGTGATGGAAATGATTTTTCTATAAAAAGAATATAATTAAGGGAATTTGGTTTAAGAGTGAAAAACCAGAAATCTGAATTCTGGTGTTCTCGCTCAAGCGAGAAGGTTTCGCTTGAGCAAGCATATTAGTAAAAACCAGAGATTTTGGCTACTGATATGGTCGCTTGAGCAAAAGCCTCTCGCCTAAGCGCAATTCAATTCCAAAAATTGAGTTTGCTCTCTGACTTACTCTCGCTCAAGAGACAAAGTTAGAGAGGTTGGGGTATTTTATTGAGTGAATTTCGCTCAAGCGAGAGAGGAAGCTCTCGCTTGAGCGAGAATACGATTCTTCATTCTCTCGCTCAAGCAAGAAAACCCTTGCTTGAGCGAGAGCCGCGAACAGATTTTAATGTTTTTTTTAGGGTTCCACTCATTTATTACATTTGCCCCTTTTCTTAGAGAGAGAGAGAGGAGGAAGAAGAAGGAAGGATTGAAGGTCTCCACCCTACCCAAGGAGCTTGAAGAACACAATCCTCCCCTTCCATCTTTCCCCTTTTTGCTTCACTTGAAGTGAGTGTGGTTCACCCACTCACTCCCATTTTTGTATGAAATGCCATAAATGCTCCCTATTATCTCTCCCCTTGCTTACATTACTTGTTTGTGGTTGATTAGAGATGATTCTAGGGTTGTGGTTGGTTTGATTGGTAAATTGCCCTTGTGGCTCAAACCCTAGGTTAGGAAATTTGAGAATTTTGGTGAAATGCTTTTATGTTGATGATTGGAACTTGGAAAAGTATGTAATCATGTAAATATTCATGTTCAAGAGGAAAGTGAATTGGGTCTTTAGACCTCATGCTAAACATAAGGAATTTAGGTCTTTGGACCTCATGTTTAAGAGGAAAGTAAAATATGAATTGAATCTATCACAGTTAAGGGATAAGGTTTCAGTGGCCTTCAGGAATGATGGTCCCTGTTAGCCTGAGCTCAGTCTAGCCTTCACAGATAAGCGAAAAGACCCCTTGGGTGTTGGGTTAAACACTTCATGTTCATTATGCATTGATGTATTGAATATTAGTTACATTTGATGTCCTTATTGATTCCATATGGCTCATTGCACCTCATTTGCTTGTTTCTCCCACGCTGCATGCTTATTCACACTCACTGGGACTCTAGTCTCATTATACGTTGTGGTTCATGTTTAGATATGCAGGGTTCCAGACCGGACGCTTGACTGGAGCGAGGGAATTATTTTGGGGCCTATTGTGCCCATTTTTACTATTTTATATCTTATTTTGTATAAGCTTGATTGCATTGTTTTGAGATAGGATATGTTGGTACATGTGGAGCCATAGAGGCCTATTCTATTATGTCAGGACGCATGTATGATTGTATCACATTCAGCCTATAGATTTATGTTGTATTTTGATTGAGCCTTTGTTGGCCATTGAACGAAATTATTTACCTGGATGTATTTGTTTTGAGCTTGAGTAACTGTTGGATTACCTAAGTTGTTTATATGTGTTTACATGTCGATGCTTATAATGCGCGAAATAATTTCACGGATTCGGTAATAGTGCTCCCAACATGCATTATTTTTCAAATTAAGAAATTAGGACGTTACACATGGCATATGCATACATACGTGGTGATATTTTGTAGTATATCTCATGTTTTCTTACTATGTTTTATATTACATTAATAGTTTCATATTACATTAATCTTGTGTCATGTTTCAGTTATGTAAATCATATCAGTGATATCACTCTCTTATATTTATGAGTTGCATATCTCATGTTTAGAGTTAAAGATCAGTCATATCATCTTGGATTGCGTTAGTGGAGCTGCAAATTGATCCTACAAGTATCAGTGCATGCATAGAAAAGATAAAAAATCTACCGGGGCTTGAGCTTGATAGTGATTTGTTTTACCTAGGAATTAGACTTATGAACAAGAGGGCAAATAGACTTAGATTTATTTATTTGGGGGAGCCTCCATTGCAGCTTGGATGGCCATAATCTCACAGTTAGGTAAATGTTCGCTAGTTAATTTCAATTTATTTGATACCATGAACACTGAAGTTATTTGGGAGACTTGCCTTTTAGTTGCAACTAGAAAATATTTTTGCTTTTGTAATCCTTTTGGATACGTCGTGTACTTATGAATTTTGGATATGAATCTTGGTTGTGAATCTTGATTTTATATATTATTGTGTTCCATTTTTCAATTATATCGCGTTATGAATCTTGGTTTTGACATTGAAATTTCACAGGATGCCCACTTCTAGTGATGATGTAACATCAAATTACTCATCATCACATGATGACCGGGTTACAAAGAAGGAAGAAGTGTTAATGTTGCTTGTAGTCCAAGTTGTCAATTACTTCATGAAGTATATTGTTAAAATTCCACGCAGAGATTCAAGTCTTCCTGGTCAACTATGGGTTTTTGAAATTCTAAATGGTCATTAAATTCGTTGTATTCAAATGTTCAGAATGAAGAAGCAAGTGTTCCTCCATTTGTGTGACAAATTGCAAAACAAGCATAACTTGAAGCCAACTCGGCATGTGGGAATTCACGAGCAGGTTGATTTATTTTTATACATGATGGGTCAACCGGGTTCTGTTCGTAATTTAGAGGAAAGATTCTAGTATTTAGGTAAAACAATATTTAGGCATTTCCATAGTGTCCTAAAAGTTGTGTGTAGTCTTACAAGGGACACAATTAGACCTATTGATTCATTATTTATAGAAACTCCTGCTGAGATCAGAAAGGATTACAGATATTACCCTCATTTCAAGGATTGTATCGGTGCAATAGATGGTACTCACATACGGATTTGTGTTCCTCCCCATCTTCAAATAACTTATATTGGTCGAAAAGGTTATACTACCACAAATATCATGGCGGTCTGTGATTTCAATATGTGTTTCACCTTTGTTTGAGCAGGTTGGGAGGGTTCTGCACATGATACTAAGATATTTATGGAAGCTTTACGTAGGCCTGCATTGTATTTTCCACATCCTCCTCAAGGTAAGTAATTTTTTATATTATAAATTATAAATTATTAATATATAACATTTATAAACTTCGTGTTAAAATATGGTAATATTTTATTTTGTAGGTAAATATTATCTTGTTGATGTTGGCTACCTTACTTTTATGGGTGACTTAGGGCCATACAGGAAAAATAGGTATCATCTCCCACAATTCAGAAATGGCCCTAGAATAAGAGGGAGAGTTGAAGTTTTCAATTATTATCATTCTAGCCTTCGAAATACTAATGAACGCTTCTTTGGTTGTTGCAAAGCAAGATGAAAGATATTAGGTAATATGCCTCAGTTTGAGATGAAGACACAAAGCAAGGTCATTACTGCTTGCATGACTTTACATAACTTTATTAGAAGAAATGATGAAGAATTTGATACATTTGATGGAGACAGTGATGATGGAGACAATGATGATGAAGAGGAAACTGAGGCAGGCCCTAGCACTGTAACTTGGGAGGAACCTAACGCTCAAAGTTATTTACAAATGGAGCAAATTAGATACTCTATTAAGAATATGTTTCCTACACGTGTTTAATTTCGCTACTTTAAAAAAAAATTCATTGTAGTACTTTATTGGAGATCTATTTTCTATTTGATATGTTACATGGTTATATGTTCATAATTTGGATGCATTTTAAAACAAATTATAGTTAATTATATAAACGATGCTATCACAATATTAGTAACATTTTATAGTTATTATTATGTATAAGATAGTTAAATTAAATTAATTTATCAAGAAAAAATATAAAGAAAATAATTTCAAATAACAACTTATTAAAAAAATATAAAAAATTATTGTTTTAGTTAATGTTTAAATATTTAAATAAATTAATATTGAAAACATATCTTTTTAGCAATTTTATAATTGAAAAGCACTTTTCTAATTTTATCCAAACACCATTTGTCTTTTGAATAAGTACTCATGTAAATATTGTCCAAACATCAAAATAAACTAAAATAGCTTATCTATAAGTAACTTTTAAAAAAAAAGAATTTCTATGATAAGTTCTTCTCTCAGAAGATCTTTTTGAAAAGTGTATCCAAACAGACACAAAATAAGGTGGTTACTTATCTTCTACCAGACTTCAAAGTGCCTTTCCAGCAATCAACTCTCCTTTATTGTAATAATAAATCTACCTTACATATTGTTGGCGACCCAGTTTTACATGAACACATAAAACATGAGTATAGCGCCATTGATTGGCCAATGACTTTGATTCATTCAAATTTAATTGGAGTATGCAGTATTGCTATTTGCTAACAAAATAGTCCCTAAACTTAAAATTAATTTTAAAAAATTAACAAAAATATTTTTGTTGACAATATCAAAGCCGTTGGACTAGCATTTATAGTTTAAAATGTCATTCAAATTATAAATGACTATGAGGATAGCCATTTGCTAATTCGATAGTCCCATAATTGTAAATAATTTCAAATTAAGAAATTCACTTTTTAAAGGATGTTGATAAAATAGTATTTATAACTATAACATTGTTCAAATTTAAAATAAATCTTTTTTTTGTCATGATCTTTTTTTAATTCAATTTAAGATTTTCAAGACAAGTTGCTACAATCTTGTTAATTTTTGTAAAGAGAGGTAAAATAAATATTTTTAAAATTTAGAGACTGATATTTCGACCATTAAATATTTAATTTAAATTCCAGATACTAATCACTCATTATATTATTCAAATTTTAAAATTGATAATTTATTGTTATAATTATAAATTAAATATTATATAATATTAAATAATTATGATAAAGATTAAAATTTGAATTAATTTGTCTATAAGAATAATATGTTAATGATTAGAACCACAAACATTTAGATTCAAAATATTAGTTTTTCAATAGAGAGATTTGAGAGAATTGCTCCTTACCAAATAATATCTACTTGGCTTGAATCCTTGTTTATCATTTAAATTTTAAAACATTAATCATTTTTTTTTGGTAAACAAAAATTTAGGGTGAGGGGATGGTGCCCCAGTCCAAGGCAGGGAATGCCTCCGGGCTCTTTGAGCACTTACAGAGGTACTTACATTTTACCTCACCCCAAGGGGACGAGTGGGGGTTCGAAAAACATTAATCATTTATACTCAATTGTTTATTAATCTTTTATACTTAATTGTTTAGTTATGTTAGAAGCATCAATTAAATAAGAATATTATCTCATGTAATGCACAGGTGGTTAAACTACTAGTTAATTTTTTTTATGTATAAGGTATATATAAAATGGCATAAAAAAATTTATAACTATTTTACTATCAGTTATTTTTAAATGATACCTTTAGGGTGTTATTGTCTCATATTTTTCATCAATTTAAATTCTTATGAATTAACTTTTTGATGAATTATTTTCTTAAAAATTAAAAAAAAGGCGTAATAATTAAAATAAATATTATAATACAAGAAAAAAACTTTAAAATTTATTGGGTTTTTTATATTATAATATTTATTTAGTTTTTAATAAAATATTTAGAAAGGGTATAATCATTTCCCTCTCTAATTGGAGAGGGGTTTATGATCCATGATTAATGGAATATTTTAAGGGGAATAAATTCTCTTTCCAATTAGCGAGGGAATTTTCCTTCTCTAAGTAGAGAGGAAATTTTCATTCTCAATCAATTAGGGACTCTAAATCTATCTCTATTTAGTGAGGGAATTTTTGCCTCTCATTTAATTAGGATTCTGAATTCATCTCTAGTTAGAGAGAGATTTGAAATCTCTCACTAACTAGAGAGGAAAAATTCCCCTCGCTAATAAATTGTTGCATTAGTGACAGAAATTGTGACGGAAATGTTAGATTAATTTACCTTGGAATGAATTTTTTAACGATAATGTAGAGAAGGAAAACTTCCGTCTCAAATTTCCTCTCTAAAGAGCTAAGGAAAACTTAGTAATGAAATTTTAGAGAGGGAATTTTTCCCTCACTAACTCCGTCACAAATTACTGAAAAAATATAATTATAAAGTGTTTAACTAATCCCTCACTATTAGATGGATAGTGATTTTTTTTTCTAAAATAATTCCCTCTCTAAAATCCCTTGCTAAAAACAATTTTTTCTAGCAGACTATGGATTCTAACGTATTCACCTAATTTTATATATGATCAATAAATATATAGTGAAAATAAAATTTTATTAAGCAATTGAATAATGTGTACTTACACTTCAATACAAATGCAAAGTCTGACATTTTGGAGTTAGACGACATTTAATTTGCCATCTTGTTGGGTTTGACTATAGACAAATTTATCTATATATATTACCTCCAGATTTGAATATGAGAAAAAAAGCCCATATATAATTGACTAAAATATAAGTAAATTTTAACCTAGTTCATCCTATTTAATGATATCACTTCAAAACACACTTTTATTTAATTCAGATTTTGTTTCTTAATAACTATATTTAATGAACTATTTACTAATAGAGATAGAATATTATCACTTAAAACGAATTTCAATAAGTTAAGTTTAATTTGTTGAAAATAAATTATACCTATTCTTTAAAAGTTTTAAATATTTATTTTTAAATTTTATTTGCATTTAAAATATTTGTCTATATTATACATAAAATATTTACCAATAAATGACAAATAAATGTCAACCAATATAACCGCCCAACATGAATTAATTACAGTTTGACCAAACCTCAACTATACATATGAGTGATAAGTGAGGGAATAGAAACATCAACATCAATTTGTGAAGGGATGACAAACATAATGTCTAGATCAATTCACGCACCCCTCTTGCTTATTCTTATACCATGTTTCGTTGGTTCAACATTTGCAGATTCTTCCAATAGGTCTGCAACTCCACCCAAAATTCCACACAACCATTTTCAACCCCACTCAAATAATGACACAAACATCAACATAGTTATCTTTTCCATCAGAAATGATATGCCCCCTGGTAAACCCCCGGTATACTTCTATTACAATTTTGAACAAACTAGAATTTATTTGAAACCAGGAAGTCCTTTCACTAAAATAACCAATCTTGATCGCAAACCCATTTTAATGTATTGGGGCCGCTATTGTGCCTATTTTTATCCGTTTGATCAAGGCGTAGATGGAAGCCATCATGACATCTACTGGTCAGTGAGAACCAATGGTGTATTTCACAGTTGGGATAACAACAACTGGGATAAAATGAATAATTGGTCGGGCTATAATTGTCGTTCGATTCTTCACCTCCTCAACTAAAATAATCTTTCTGCTTCTTGTAAACAAGATGAAGATATTGCCAATAAATGGTGGTTGTAGTTCTAATTTCTTTGTGGGTTGGTATCAGCAATATAAAGTTTTACATTCGTGCATAATATTATGTTTATCACACTATTCTGTAAATTTAATTAGTATTTGATATAATTATTAATATATTAAATAAAGCATCAATATGATATTAAATATGCTATAAAAATATATTGATATACTCCCTCAGTCCTTTTTATAAGACACTATTAACCGAATTACACATACCAATGAAAGTGGTTAAAATTGGTTAATTTTATTGGAGTTTTAAAAAATACTTTAACTTTCTAGTTTACCCTTATTGAATATCATTGACTAACTCCACTACTATTTAATAGTTGCAAAGACATTAACGTTACTGAGGGCAAATAAGGAAAAATGATAATAAATGCTTTCTTGAAATTGTAAAGCGCCTTATAAAAAGGACCACAAAAACTTATAAGAGGTGCCTTATAAAAAGGACCGGAGGGAGTATAACATTAGTAATAAATACTAAACTTTCTTACATTAATTACTATTTATTATATTAAAAATATAAAAGTGTAATAAATATGTTTTCTTAATAAAAAAATTCATTTATTATATTTCATAAGAGTGGATTATATTAAAATCGAAAAACTAATGTTGTTACATGTAAATTTCAAAACGTGAAGCGTAACTTACAAAGGGGTGTAATTGGATAGGGTCGAGTCCAGTTATGTGCATTTTAATGTCGAACCAATTCAATTGTATCAATTTAGGTTGATCTAGTTTTTCAAAATTTTGGTTGGGTCGAGTTGATTGAGTTCGCAGGTCAACCCAAACCCACTTACATCCTGACTCACATGGTTTAGATTGATTCAGGTTCTTTAATTTTGGTTGGGTTCGGGTCGAGTTGGTCGAGTTCGCGGGTCAACCAAAATTACCTACTTACACCCCTGACTCACATGGTATTTATTGCTTGTGATGGTTTGCTACAAAATCCCGTGTTAATTTCTTGTTCAATCATTTTGATAGCCTTAAAATTGTCTCATTGATGCCTTTTAAAATTAAAAGGATTCACTGATTGCTTATTCACTTCACATATAGATTGTAAATGATAATGAGTAATGAGCTTCATTCAAAAGGCCAAATACATAGCAGATCATAATTTCCTACTCAAAACAACCTCCAGATCCAATCTGAAGTAGATATTCTGCTTAGTGCGAGCCCATCAAGAAGTATAGTAAAACCCGATGGTAATGTTTAGTAAGGCAACAAATCTAGATCATCGCCACTCTCCTGCTCATTTTTGCAAAGTATTGATAGCCTTAGTACAAAATACAATTCTTAATAAATGAGGGGGAAATTTAGTTCTCAGCAATTAGGAATAGAGTACCATATAACTAAAGGAGCTCAATGACTTAGTTTGAGCTTTCCTTGTCAATGTTGCAATAGCTTGATATCTGTAATATGTTAGAAATGGTTAAATCGAGTAAAAACAAAAATAAAACATCGAAGATAAAGGCAACCCTATAGCATGGGAGACTTGCACAATTTGCAAATAATGGACAAAAATTTGTGTGCCGAAAAATAATAGTTGTAGCAAAATTAAACTCTTCATAATTGAGTTTGAATATTTTTTATTGAAAACTAATGCCTATAAAAGCAAGGCATGTTACATAGTCATATATATCAATTATTATGAATTAATAATACTCTTGAGTGATTGGAATTTTTTCTTTCTTTCCTCTTGTTTTTTGTTGAGTTTGTGTGAGCATGTCCCTCTAATATCGATATTTTATAAGTAAAATATAATATATGCATGTGTGTATATAATCTCATCCCTTACCGGGTTAGATAACATTATCCCCTTCCATCCTTTTCTCCCTTCACTTCTTAACATATTATGAAATAAAACTTCATCAAATGAGACAATTGCTAATAATAACAATACTAGCAAAGCAATCAAAAAACTTTTACGACCATTATTTTAATTTGGAATTCACATTACATTCTGACATTAAATCTCATCACTTTGCTCTGCTTTCTACCAAACCCAATGTTAAATGTCAATTTTCCTTTTCTCCTTATCGATTTCTAAATGATCACCAGCTTAAATAAGGCCTAAAGTATTCAACATAAAAAATAATAGCAAAGAGAAAACTCGTCTTTAAATAAGTTAACAACACAAACCAGACTATTATTGTTCCAGTTACATCTTAAGCACCCAATAACAAGAAGAAAATGAAAAGGTGGATACCATACAACAATTCTCTAAAGCCCATACCTTTATGTCATTGCTTACAGAAACAAAACATTGTAGCAAATACAGAGCGCTAACCATCTAATTCAAAGAACTTAAAACATAATTATTACACAAATACTAAATAAATGGAGGATTTATTAAACCAAACCGTCCAATTGAAAATAAACAAAGAGAAAAATCATTATGGTGCTTGTGATTATGAAAGTAAAATCAATATGTAAATGCATCATTTCCAATCAATAAATGGAAGTATAAATTAAGTGATATAATTTTATTGTGCAAGATTTGCTGCTCATGATTGTGAAAGTTTTAATCTGGGTTTGGGACATGATAATGGGATTGAATGGAAGAGTTTGCGAGTACAACATCATTTTGTACTTTAAACCTAATTTTCACTAACCCACTTTCTCTTAGAATTCTTTATCCACCTTATTTTTCTTTTAATCCATCTCTTCCTTTCTTGTTATATTACTTTTCCCATCATATACTCACTTTTCTCTTTACTTTTTATGCCTTCTCCCTCCTCTTCCACCTCAAATCGGGGTGTTGATTGATAATTATCTTTATACTTGAGGCAAAGCTACAATATACCTCGTGTAATGTCACGTGAAGTGTTAGCATAATCACATGTACACACTTAGGATGCAATTAAATGTGGAGAAATAATACATGGACCAAAAATGAATCATTATGAAGGTGTTCTACTGAAGAGGATATATTTTACTTGGCAGCTCAATCAAAGGTCAAGAAAACATTCTTGAAAAGACTCCATAAAGTAAGGAGAATATAGATTAAGCTCATTATTAGCAAAACAAAAGGCACTCCCAAAATCATCTGTAACAATTCCTTTGTGCGTGCTTGCCAAGTTGAGATCACCATCAAAGGAGCTTTTTTGGACAAGCTTTTCACCTTCACCAATGGACTCTGATGTGCTATTGCAATTATCATCCTTTTGTTTATTAAGGACGGCTTTTGGAGACCTCTTTTCCTTCTTAACACCAAGCTTCTTGCTTAAATGAGTGTTCCAATAGTTCTTCACCTGGTTGTCAGTTCTCCCTGGAATCCTCCCTGCAATCAAAGACCACCTTAACAGAAAAACTAACATGTCATCCAATTGTGCAGTGTGCACTCTTATTAAACTGATAAGGCAACCAATATAAAATCAATGATAAATAAGACGTTGGACCTATTTCCAAGGAGCTTGTGGAGGCGAATGATTAAGTCTTCTTCTTGATTTGAGAAGTCCCCATGCTTGACACCAGGACTAAGATAATTCATCCACCTCAGCCTGCAACTTTTACCACTTCTCTTCAAATCTACAATTAGAAAAAGATGTGACAAAGAATTAAATTAAAGCAAGAGAATGTAAGCATCAAATACCAATCATGTTATGCATAGTCAGCCCAGTAGTCAAGTCATGAACATGGTATATATACCTGTAACTTTAGCTATACGATTCCACTTCCCTGTTCCATTCTCCTTTACGTAATCCATTAGAATCTTGTCTTCCTTTACATTCCAGAATCCCTTCTTATATCCATGCCCACCTTCCATCGCTATACCTGTTGTTGCCAAATCCCAAGTAAAAACCACCTCAATCGCACTGTTTTGCTTGTGTATTGTACGTTATTGTGAAGGATTTTAAATTAGTAGAGGGTTGAATCGGATCAATGGTCTTCTTTAGTACGAAGTATCTAATTACTAAGTGCTATGTAAATTATTTTTACAGGGCCCAACATCTCAAAATAAAAGTGATATAGAGAAAAATATGAGAGTATTAACCCATTTGCCTTAATTATAAAACCCTCTAACTCTAGCACAATGATGCTTTGATGCACTCCCTCCCTTTTTCCCAAACATTTTGACAATTTTTTCTCTTCATTTATCATTGTCATTTTCATGAAATCAATTAATAATTAATGTTCTTTTTCACTTTTATCCTTTGAACTTAATGTGTTTGTAGAACAATGTGTTTGTAAAATACTCTCTCCATCCCTAATTATAAGACTCTTTCAATCGTTTCACACAGTTTAAAAAAAGTTGGTTAATGCATTGGTCTTTTAAAAAAAATTATAGCATCCCAAATATACTCCTATTTAAAGGTCACTACATTTTAGGTACATTAGTTGTCACATGGTGGAAGACTCCAAAAGTCAATTGCTAATTGTGTAGTTGAACATATGTGGGTAAAACTTCATTAACCATTTACACTAATCAATACATGGAGAATTAAAAAGAGTTAAACATTAGTGAAGGGTAAATATGGAAAAAATGATTAATTCTTCTAAAAATTTACAAATGGTCTTATATTAAGGGACACTTAATTTTTTTAGAAGGGGTCTTATAAATAAAGACGGAGAGAATAATAAATAAACAAAGAATAAGGATACAATAGAAAAGTAAGTATTGGATCCCTCCGTTTTTTATTCTATGAAGTTTTGGCAATTTTGCTTTGTTGATTTTTTTTATTGTTATTTTATTATGAAATCAATGATCAATTAATGCTCTTTTCCACTTTTATCTTTACATTTAATGTGTGTTTTGTTGACAATGTGCTTGTACGATAATAAATGAAGAGAGAGAATAAGGAGTATATCAGGAAAGTAAGTAGTAACATTTTTTTGGAAACTAAAATATCAAACATTTTTTCTTAATTTTTGTGCATAACATTAAATATCATAAAATAGAAGATGGAGTGAATAATAATTTTTTTGGAAACTAAAATACCAATCATTTTCCTAATTTCTACGTGTGTTTAACCTTAAACGTCAAAGAATAAAAAACATAGTGTGTAACTATGTTATTTTTTTTAAAAAAATCAAAATATTTTAATTTTTTATTTATTTAAAGTCGGGTTCAATTTAATTCTTCATACTACTCAAAATTTGGAAATTACAAAAATTTAATAATTATGAAAGGTAAAAATGAGATTTTTTTTTTAAATTTTTGTAAAAAATCTTATAAAAAGAATAAGTAAAATTTCCAAATTAAAAGACAAAAAAAGGTACTATACAAATGATTGGAGGCAATTTTTTTAAAATATGGAGGAAAAAATATTGTAAAATATATTAAATACAGGGGAAATATACTATAGAAAAAGAATATAATTTATTTCTCCTTTTTCCTAGAAATAATACGTGAGAAAGAAAAAAGTTTGTATGAAATGACAACTTTATCTATTTATCTAATTAGGTGTTAAAATAGTAGTTTTTTTTATAATTTATAAAATAAATTATTAAGCTTATGTTTTGTTTGAAGAGAGAAATAGTTGAAAGAGAAAGTGGTGAAAAATAAAATGGATTTATAGATTATTTGGTATAAAAGATATAGATCAGAGAAAACATTATTGCTCTCTTCAAGGCCTTCCCCCCATTTCTCCTTAATTTTGGGGAAATAATTTAGGTGGATCTTGACCTCTTTTTTCTTTCATATATTTCTATATCTCCCCAAAACCCAATAAGGTTACTTTGAGTGTGTTTGACGTGTAATTTCAAGTATTTTCACAACCGAGATCGTCTAAAAATGGAGGAGTCACCACCCTTTTAAGGAAAAAAAGAAAAATCTTTTAAAAATAATGATTTTTGAAATCAGATTCGAATTTAAGAGTTAATTATACATAAAGAATGTACATATTAGCACCTTACCACATTCATCCTAAGACGGTTACATTTAATTAATTGTGCAAATTTTGTTAACCTGTAAAATATTTATTTCACTCTTTTTAAAAATGAACTTACGCTTTTATTTGCAATTTTTATTCACAAATATATTTACAACTTTTAATGTTAAGAATTATGGGAAAATTTTAGAAAAGGATTATTTGGTCTTGATGGTCGGATTCCCACTCTTACGGGTCCGACTACAAAATTAATATATATAGACCGTAAATCAAACGAATATTGATGAGAAAACATGAAAAAAATATTTATAAAGTGAAATAAAATTTAAATCACATAATTATTTACACAGCTATATAAATTTTAGAAACAAATACATGTTTACAAGACAATATGGGATTCAAATCACATGAATATTCACATAGAGATGGAATCTGAACCAAGAAAAATATTTTGCAAGAGATAGAAATAGTGATAAAAAAATCAATATATACACATCGTTTGTAGCTTTAGAAATAGACTTTTTTTTGTCGAAATTAGAAATATAGGCTATTATCATATTTTTGGTGAGTTTAGCTATTTGGGCTTGTTTGCAGGAGGGCTAGGGGTCTTTCCCGATACAGTCCGGTAATGGAGTAGCGACTTAAGAACAGTGAACCCATTAAAGAGAAAAAGAAAAGAAAGAAGAAAAGAAAAAGGAAAGAAAGAAAATCTCTTGCAAAATATTTTTCTAAAGTCTATTTCTAAAGCTACAAATGATGTCTATTTCTAAATCTGTTTATTTTTTTATCTCTATTTCATAAAAAGTATCATTATTAAAATAAACATTAAATGTTCAGTAATTTAATGTATTTTTAATAATCATAATTAACCTCTATCTCTTTACCTTTTTCTTTGTTTCTATGGTTCTAAACTTTCTACTCTCTTCGTATAGATATTGGTGCGTGAGGAAGGAAATGGTTCATGGTGGATAACGATAGGCTAGCAAGCAAGAAGGAAAAATGCATGGTTCAAGTTTCTCAACAGTCAACACACACACAGAGTTGAGTTTACCTTGTATAAAACAATATCTCCAATGAAGTAAGTTGGTGAGGTTGATGAAGTTGGCTTATGCTGGATGCATGTTCTTGAATGGAACATCAACAACTTCTCAATGCTCTGGATCCTTAAGGATGTTTTCAATGATTATTTTTGTGGTCGCTGAGAAGATAGGTAGAATCCAAAACTCAAACTCCAAATCTGATTCTTTTCTTTCTCAGTTGTTGGGAGTACAGAGAATTCCAATTGTAACCTTTTCATGTAGGTTACAATTGTTCCCCCTCTTGAAGCTTAATTTTGTTTCATTCTCTTAAGCATTTTTTTACCCTTGCGCCTGCACATATCATCTTTTGCAAACTAGAAAAAAAGGCCGTACGTGACTGCTTTTGTTTCAAGGGTAATTATATAATATATAGGATGCACCTTTTGAGTTTAGGTACATCATATACCATTAATTTTTTTTTTACTAAAAACAGTAATTTTAATTTTATAATATGTATTAATAAAATTTTTAATATTAAATTTATACTATTTATGGTAAAGGTCTACAGTGAACTCAAACTCAAAGGGTCTACTCTATAATCACCCTTGTTTAGGCCGTTTTTCATTTATTTCTTTTTCATCTTCCCCTTTTTGTTTTTGTCTTTGTTTTTGTGTTCTTTTTTGTCTTTTTTAACATATTACAATAAGTGACAAAAATATATGATGAAAGAAAACATTAATAAAAAAAGTAATTAGTTTGGGAATAATAAAATGAGAAATTAAAATTAAAGTTTACACTAACGAGGGTTGGTTCAAGTGGTACATGTTTGTTTCCCTTGCAAGGTCTTGGGTTCGAGTCTTATGGGTGGAAAAAAATCTCCGCTATGAGAGCTAGCCCCACCATGATGTGGATGTTGCCGGCTCGAACAAGATTGCCTCCTTTGGAGGATACCTTTGGTTAAAACCAAAAAAAATAAATTAAAATTTAAATAACAATTAAGTGTCTGTTTAATTTATAATTGAGTGATTCATGTTTTATAAAGTAAATTCTATATATGGAATTGATTTTCCACGGTACTTAACTAGAAATTAAATAAACTCCAAGAATGTGGAAAGCACACCTCAAATTTTCTAATTATTATTATTTGAAAAAAAAATGACCCGAACAAAAATTGAGTGTTTATATATGTGCTGACTGATGAGTGAAGTGATATATGAAACTAAAAAGAGATAGATGGTGATAGATAAAGGGTGTGAAATGAGAAATGACATTATTAAGTGAAATCGTTTTAAACGTGGTTCAATTTCCATTTTTGTTTTCACCCCATTTTGGTATCCGTAAAATTAATAATAATGGGTAGACTAATTACCTATTAAATGGGTTTAGGTCAACTTTTTAATGAGTACGGATACAATGATACTCTACTCATACATACACTTATATAATATGTGTAATTAATGTAATTTATGTACATATGATTAATTTAATGTATATGTGTGTATGTGTTTATATTATTAATATTTTTTTAAAAAAATTAATGTCAATATATATTATAGTCACTACAAATATTTATATATATTACTAATTTAATTAATTTAAATATCATAATTTTGTTCTAATTAAAAACTAAAATAGCAAAACTTGAATTAATTTTCATTTCTCATCCCACTATTTTCATCTCTCACCCAATTCCACGTACTAAAGTTATTTTATAGTTAAACTTGGATGATCTGGATTATTTTTCATTTGTGTTAGAGTTGTTTTTTAATAATTAATTTTCATTTTCTAATCAATTGATTATTTTTATAGTTAACAAAAGTGTGAGTAATGGATATGAGTATGAAACATACCCAATAAAATAAGAGTACGAGTATTATAATCACTACCCATATAAATATGAGTCGATATGGGTATTTTTTTAAAACACGGGTAAGTGGACGGGTGTACTGTAGTACCCCCTAAGTCACTACCCAGCTTCCCATTCTCGTCCTGACCCACCGTTGTGGTTTATAGGTTTATATAGAACAAGAACAGGATTTCGAACAAAAAAAAAAGAAACAAGAACAGGATCACTCATTCAGTGTCAACATTAAATTAAGGTTCAGACCGCGACAAGCGTTGTAGTGTAATTTGACTTCTTTCACTGAACACTGACGATTGAAATTAATTTGAAGATAAGTAAAGAATTGAATACAGAATCTCTTGTACTCATATATGCATTTTGAATTTACCGATTCCGCTGTCTCTTTCCCTTAAGAAGCCAGAGTTAAAAAAGGAGGAGAGAAGAATTTTGTCACGTGGAGAGAAAAAAAATTACCTATTTCGTAGAAAAGAAATTAGGGAAAAAAAATCAATTATCCGCACCAATTATGTGGTCAGAAATCGATTTTATCATCTGCACCAATTATGTGGCCAAAATCGATTCTTATGTAAAATCGATTATTTACGCGTAGGTTGCATTTCTCTCATTTTCTCTTCACATTAGCATAGAAATATAAAAGCTATGGGGCCCACGCATTTTTCTCCTTTTCTCCACTACACAAAACACATGAGGGGGTGGACTTCTCCCCTATTTCCCTATTTCCCCCTCCCTTCCTTTGCTACTTCCGTAACACCAAACAAAGGCTTACTGTTCGTCTGGTTCACGCAAGATATACAGGAAATGAGAGGGAGAAGAGAAAAAAAGGAGGATGGGGTGAACTAAGTACCACACTTCCACATTTGGTTAGGCAATGAAATGATGGAGAAATAGGGGTCATACACTATTTGCATTTATCCACAAATATAGCGAGATATGTCGAAGAAATGAAAACATTGACAAAATTAAAACATAATATTATTTTTCCCCTATTACTTTTATTAAACCAAACAACTTAGTTTCACATTTATCTTTAGGATTTAATAACTATATACTGTCAGTGTAAAATAATTTTACACAGTCATCTAATGATGAGTTGACACATCATTTAATAAGTTTAATAACACATGAGATGCCATATTCATTAATTGATGTGGCAAAATATCATTAGATGACTGTGTAAAACTTCTTTACACTGACAATGTATAGAAATTAAACTCTTATTTTTATTTGTTATTTATTTCTCTCACACCAAATAACCTATAAAATATCTATATCTCCACACTATTTCTCCATTCTCTATTTTCCTCCTATCTACAAACAAAGTGTACTCCATTTTACTATTATCAAACATGATGAGAGAGAAATATCATTTTATTTTCACCTAATTTCATTCTTATTTCTCTCCTACCAAACAACCCAAGTTTCTTCTCTATTTAGCACACATTTTTCTCTACTTCATTTCTTTTTTTCTTATTTCTCTCTACTCTGTTTCTTTCCGCTTTACCTAACACGCCTTTACACTCTGTTTAGTTAGAGGAAAGAATATGGAGAAGGGAGAAGAAAGATACTAAAATGAGATAGAGATAATTTGTAGGTTGTTTAGTATGAGATAAATGAGAGTGAAATAGAAGAGAATAATAAAAGATAGATGTTTAGTTGGATAGAGAGTGATAGGAGATAAATTATATTTTTCCCAACGTTTTAAAAAATTGATTTTTAGTGTGTCAAAAATCAATTGTGGAACATAAAAAATCAATTTTTATTAACAATAACAGATTGTCAATGTATAAAATGGTGACAAAAAAATTAAATGAAAATAGATTTTCCAAACCATTAAATTAAATTGATTAACATAACTGAATATATCCATTTCCATGTTATCTCTCACTCTATTGGTTGCCAAAAAATCGAATGGAAATGCTAGAGAAATTGAAAAAAAGACCTGGGTCCCACAATAAACTCTTCCCACCATTTAGGTGAGTTTTGTTGAAGAAATAATTTTTGTGCGTAATTTTTTTTCACCCACTGGAAAACAAGGTTCACAAGTCACGGCTTGTGTAAGTAATCCCATTAATGATGTAAATATACTACAATGTCAATTAAATTAAATATCAAAAATAAAAATCTGCATTATTACCCCACAACAAGTTAAAAAGGATATATAAGAAAAGTGGTTGACCCAATTCTACATCTGATATAGAAATATTCACTTAAAAAAATCAATTTTGAAATTAATCTTAAGAATTCGATTAAAATGGATTGCAGAGTTGATAAATAAATAAATAAAAAATATAATATACATCTCCTATTATTTTATCAAACAAACAATCAAATTTTTTATATCTCTTTTATTTATTAATGCCCATTTCTGTCACACTAAACAACATATAAATCACATTTTTTCTCACTATTTCTTCTCTATTAATTTCTCTTCATTATTTCCCTCGTCCCACGACTCCCACCACACATAGTGGGAGAGCATACAAATAAAAATTGGTGGGATCCTCACTATTTTCTTCATCTCTCCCTTATTGCTTCTCTACAACAAACAAGGGGAAATATGTTATTTCTCGACCATTTTGCTGCTCTCTCTTTATTTCATTCTCATTTCTAACGAAATAAGTAGATAATTGCTAAAAAAGAAAAGAAAGAGAGGAAAAGTTTTATTGAAGTCAATATAATTTTCTTTTTCTCATCAATTTTTTCCATTCTCCCATATATATATATATATATATATAGAGGATGGATCAAATTACGTACACTGGTGTAAGTTACATCAAGTATTACATCGCTGATAATTATAAATCAAAAGTGTTATTTAGTTACCCAACTGTTGAATTATGTTTATTTATTATCATGATTATTTGTGTTAAATTTCATAAAATTTTAACACTATTTACTTAGATGATCAAATTGTTGGTTTTTTTTCATATATATTGAAAATGTATATATAACGTTAATCTTGAGACATCTTAATGACATATCAAATAATTTCAGAATAATGTAAAATTTTATATGTATGATCTATATGATAGTAACTTTCAATCCAACGGTGGATTACTTAATATAATGATTTATTAAAAAATATATATGGGTGAGGATCAACTTACTCCAAGACTAACTCTTACAAAGTGTGTGTGTATATATATATATATACATATATATATTGATAATCAAATGGTTGGATTTTTGATATATTCACTATGCCAAAAAACCCTTTTTACCGTGGTTCAAATGGGCTTTTTACCGCGGGTAGAACCGCGGTGTAGCACAGTGGGATAAAAGTCTTTTACCGCGGTTGATTCTCGGAACCGCGATAATTGGTGTTGATTTTTTACCGCGGTTCCGAAAAGCTACCGCGGTAATTGGCTCTTATACGTGTCAATTTTGAAATGACTATTTACCTCGGTTGCGCTTCTGAACCGCGGTAAAAAGTTTTTTTTTTGTTAACAGCATTGTCAAAAACACAAAACAAATTAGTTTAGGAAGTGATTTTTTTTCCATTTGAAATTAACTGTGATTTACCACAACCCTTTAACCTATAACATATTACAATGAATTATTTCATATTATCATGAAATTAGCTAGCAAAGACACTAGATATGACATATTACAATCAAGCACACTATGACCCTCAATGTTCACATAAAGGAACACCATATTGACATCTAGGCAATTCATTAATTGGTGAGGGGCAAAATTCTGAAATTCTAAAGAAAATTGGACAGAGTTTCCCCTGTATTTTAAGCTTCCCCAAATAGCTAAATTCCTGTCAAAGCTCAATTGCAACCATTCCAATCCAGCAAACAGAGTTCAAGCACATCAATCCATACATAGCAACGTTAATCCATACATTCATGTAGACAATTTATGTGCATTATCTGTACTTAGCAACATCAATCCATACTTAGCTACCCTAAACTAAATAAGTATGTACATAGCAACACCAATCCATACATGCATGTAAGCAACCTATATGAGAAAAATATTTACTGAATGGTTATAACATTCTCCAACACATATTGGCACCACTCTTGCTTGACTTCATCTATGTGTTCAGTAGAGTATTTCTCGAATCGGTAGGTAGGGAAATACTGCAAATGAAAACATGAAAGGAAAAAGTAGTTAATATTTATTTTGTATTCTTATGTAAGAAATTATGACAATTTTATAACTATGAAAATAAAACCATACTTCATGTGGGATTACTCCTTCTTCACTACAGAGTAAAATTTCCTTCATATATCTTAACACATAATACCCACAATCTGAACCATTATCCTGGGTAGGACACTGCAAAGTAAAAAAGAAAGAGTTATAATCAATTATCATTTCCCCATCGTATAATTGATTTAAGGCCTTATGAACAAACCTTTATCATCGTCCACTTTATGTTGCTAAATTTGACTTTAGACACCCTAGCTCATTAATAAAGGCACAATAGCTCATTACAATGAACTTTTCCTAATAAAGGCACAATAGCTCATTAATATTGAATCTCAAACGAGAAACTATGGGTTCTCTCAAACACTATATACATTAAGCATATCAAAACTTCAAGCATATAAAAGGACACAACAATATAGTAAAGCAATCTTATTATTACAAATAAACAATAATTAAAGTTATGGAGCACTAACCTCGATCAACAACACTTTGTGGTTTCTTGAAAATGTGTCAAACTGCCTCAATGAAGCCCAACCTTTAAGTGAACTGTAAAATTAAAATTCTATGATTAATATTCTATAAAATACAACACACGTCTTGATATAGTTTATAACAATATTATCATTTAAACCTCTTGATATAGTTTATAACACTCCTACCGAAATTTCGGCAGAGTCTCCCCTATAAACTGGATAAAACCAAATTTTTCATGTCAACCTGAAACCCAGAAAAACCAACCAATACAGTGTATGACTTCAGTTCTAGCTTCTGCCAGAAAACCCTTTTCATTAAACCAACCTAAAACCCTTTTTTCATCTCAGAAATAATAATACAAAGACCCAAAAAGCATATAAACTAAACAATGCATTAAATCATAGTAATTTGTTGCATAAGGCTAAAGCATAGGAGCAGAAATAGTGAATACAACACAGCCACATTTTAACAGAAATAGAACCAATCAATTTCATTGTAAAGATATCTAATCATTGAAATTTGAGAAGATGGTTAAGGAATATATTAATTAGGGATTGCTAGATAAGAACCACATGCTTCAAATTAGTTGATCAGTGAAATAATCATGCAAATTGTCCATACCCGCGTCAGAGTACATGTGCAAGCAATCCTAAAAACATGCTAATGCAAATGGAATAGCATGTTTCTCGAATTAGCATATATTAAAGAAAGTGTTGGATTATGTTGTTTACTTGTATGCATATTTAACATAAAACTATTTTTTATATACAATTAAAATTATTTCTATATTTATGCTCGGCAGCAATTCACGTGCAGTTCAATAACCCTATTGATTCTCTCTTATCTTTTAAACACTCAAATATAAGTAGCATTATCCAAAAGTGCTATCCAAATAATGTCCATTATAAATTTCAGAGCCAAGCTACCTAATAAACATACATTTAAATAAATACAGTGTGACAGACAAATATGAAATATCACTAGAGTCTACAATTTTAACGAAAGCTATACATAGGACATACTAGGACTATAAGCATCTCAATGGAGAATGCTTGGTTTGCAGGGAAGCCTATACATAGAGCTCATAAAAGAAATGTATGACATATAGCATGGGGAACCAAATGTCTGAGCTAAAGGTTAGAGACAATCAATGTGTTAATTAAAAGAGAATTGTTTGAAGGAGTTAAGGTGGACATGGTGAGAAAAAACATCCACCTTGTTTATGGTTTAAATTCATTTTGTTAGTTGAGAGATCAAGGGATTCGACTTGCTTCATATTGCCAATTTCTTCTGGTATGGTTCCCATTAATTGATTATGTGACAAGTTCAAGGACCCTAATGCAGTGAGCTTAAATACTTCCACAGGTATTTTTCCAGACAATTGGTTTCTTGAAAAGTCAACAACACGCATGTACTTATTATAATCTAACTCATTGCCTTTTGTGAGCAGAAGAAGAGAGAATGAAAATAAGGTTCTTGTATTCATAATACCAACCATGTCACTTATTGAAGCATTATTGAAAACCATGGCAGTGATATTATTTAGGCAGTGAGGTATTGTTCCTGATAATCTATTATTTGCAAGATCCAACACTATGAGAGAAGCAAGCTGGCATAATTGTAGGGGAATATCACTGCTAAATTTATTTGATCTCAATTGCAGAGCTATCAAATTCTGTCCCATCCAATTTGGTATTCTTCCAGAAAATTCATTTTCACCAAGATTAAAACGTATTACAGAAAAAAATAACAGAACAATAAGGCAATCAGGAGCTTCAATCAATCTAAGAACAAAAGCACCTTCAATCAATCTAAGAATAGAACAACAAATAACCTAAACAAAATACACTCACCTACTGTGTGGTGCGACGGCGAACGACGACGGCAGCTGGAAGAACCGGCGCGGCGACGGCGAGGGAGGTGAGGCTTCTGCGGGCACGGGCTGCTGCGGGCAGAGGGAGGGCGACGGAGACAAGAGGCTTCACGGCGGCGGCTCCGGCAGAAGAAAACGACGACGACGGTGGAGGGCGACGGCGGCAGAGGGAAGGAAGAGGAAGAAGAAAAGAAGAAGGAGAAGGGAGGAAGGGACGCGGGGAGGAGGAAGAAAGGGTTTAGGGTTTCATTAAGACCCAATTACCGCGGTTCCGTTAAACGACCGCGGTAAATACCCAAATTATTAAAAAAAATAAATTTAAAAAAATAATTGACGCGCTGTTTTTTACCGCGGCTCCTTTTCGGAACCGCGGTAATTAAGTTTTATTTTTTATTTTTTTTTCGTTCACCACTCCAATTACCACAGTGGTTTTAAGGAACCGCGGTAATTGCCAGTGATATGGAATTTTAACTCGGTTCCTTTATTTAACCGTGGTAATTGGAGCGCGGTAAAAAGGGTTTTTTGGCATAGTGATTTCAAATGTATATAACGTTAATCTTGAGACATCTCAATGACATATCAAATAATTTCGGATTAATGTAAAATTTTATATGTATGATCTATATGATAGTAACTTCCAATCAAACGGTGGACCATTTAA
Source organism: Sesbania bispinosa (assembly GCA_026901365.1). Taxonomy (NCBI): domain Eukaryota; kingdom Viridiplantae; phylum Streptophyta; class Magnoliopsida; order Fabales; family Fabaceae; genus Sesbania; species Sesbania bispinosa. The sequence continues at coordinate 174,645 of QLOH01000349.1, read as the reverse complement.
TACGATGATCCGTTAAAAAATTATTCAGGTGTAACACTTGCACTATGTTTGGATGTGAAGAGAAAATGGAAGGAAAGAAAATAAATGGAAAGAAAATAAAATGAAGAAAAAGTGAGTAAAAAATGAATGGATTTTTATATTGTTTGGATGAAAAGAAAATAGAAAGAAAATGAAGAGAAAAAAAGTTTATTTTTTCACTTTTTATTAAAATAAAAGAGTAAACAATAATAAGTATCATATCCAAATACATTTTTATCCTTTGCACAATGGTTTTTTTGGAGAGAGGCAAAGGTGGAGGAGATGAGCAAAAGTGGAAAACCATAAAAAAATTTGTTGGAATGCGAGTTTTCTCGCCACAACGGAGCAGAAAAGATTTTGGTGGACTCCGTACATGAGTTTTCTTTCTTTTCTACTTTCAATGCTCAATCAAACGGTGGAAGAATGAGTTTTCTTTTCACTTTCTTAACCCCCATTTTCTTTCCTCAGTTTTTCTTTCATTCCAAACGATGTGTTGGTGTAATTTAATTACACCGGTGTAATTATAACTCTCCTCTATATATATATATATTTCAAATAACATAAAAAAAGTCATTTCATTTTCCGTCCGATTTTTTTTTTTCCTTTTCAATTTCTTTCTACTTTCTTTCCCAACTAAACTAATCATTATAAATTTATAATACTCTTTCCCACATCCATGTCATGTCATTAAATAAAGTCGGGCAATGATGTAAGTAACTCAAGTCAAGTTTGAATCAACGGATCGAATGCGATCATCCCTAGGTATATAGTTTGAGTCAAAGACATAGTAATATATAATGAGTCAAAATTTTAAAAAATATAGATTGTTTTTATTTTCCCCTTTTATTAGCGAAGCTTATATACGGTCTGAAACCTAGATGTAGACTAAAGAATCACACATGCATGATTCAGTTTTGGGGTTTTTTGCATTATTATGCAAGTGAGTCATCCCAGTACGAGCAATTTGTTTTTTACCTTATCATCACATGTAAGAATCTTTTACTTACAAACGAACGGCTCAGGCTCAATTGGTATTACCAATGGATGGCATGAAGAGTTCTCGAACTCAATAAATATATTCTTAATCACGGTAAATAGGTTTAATTGTGACTAAATTATGAGTAAAATTACCTTTAGTAATACTGAAAAAATAATCTTGTACTTAATTATGGAAAATGTTTATTCTTTTATTTTATTTTTTATTTGAAATTTGTAATATCTTAAAATTATATTGATCGAACTTGATTAATAATTTCAGTTAAAATTATATTTAATCCCAAATTTATATGATATAAACAAATCATTCGTACATCTTTTGGTAATTTATCGTGTAAAAATGATTTTTTATACAACTTATATCAATTTGATTTTATCATATATATTCTACAATTTAAAAATTAATTGTGAATATATATATATATAACCAATTATTTGAATAATATTCTCCACACCTAATCTAGTAATAATATCGTGCATTGCACATGTTTATTTATATTTTATAAAGATTAATTTTTAAATAAATGTGCTAAATATATTATAAATTAAATATATTAAATATATGTTGAAATAAATATATTACACAATAAAAATGATTAATAAGTAAAAGATATTTTATCGTGGAATTGTCATTAACTAATTCATTTTAAATATATTTTTGTATAATTTGTTTATTTTTAATCATGTTGAACAATAAAAATATCAATATTTTTATCAGGTTATTATTGAAAATTTATTATAACAAAAGGTTATTACATTTATTTATGTTTTATAATCATAATTTTTTAAAAATAAATTTTAAAGAAATGTATGAAAATAATTAAAATTTAAATATTTGAAGTATGTATGAAGATATATCAAATTTAATAATATTGAAAAAGTCTATCAAATACTCCATCATACACACTATATATATTTGTAGTGAATTTTGCATATTTCACAACATTGTAAATAATAAATTTTTTAAAGCCTTTTGGTTAAGTTATTTTATAAAATACGTGTAATTAAAAATACAATGAAAAATTACAATATTATGATATATTTCATTCACAAATTTTATAGCGTAAAAATGTAACAAATTAATATTGAATATGAAGAATAAAAAGTTAAATTGTATTTTTTACCATACTAAATAATAAAAAATTTCAAACCATTTCGTTAAGTTATTTTAAATACGGAGAAAAATTATGTTATCATTATGGTCTATTTCATTCACAAATTTTATAGCGTAGAATTGTAACATACTAATATTGAAGATGAAAAGATAAAAAGGTAAATATAATTTATTTTATATGGAAGTTTAAAAATTATTGAATGAACAATATGAAAAAATAAGCATAATGTTAATCCATCCATCTTTTTATCTCACCATTATCTTAGCATAGGACAATATACAATAAAATATTACATGTAGAGTGAATGACTTCGGGCGTATTAAATGTAATGTGTAGTATGAGGCTTACACTCTTTTGTATTATGTTTCTATTTGTTGTTAAATTAATTAATTTGTGTAATTTTCCTGTGTAGCGACGACAGTTTGGGCGGGAGGTCGAGCTGGACGAGCTCTTTGCTGCCACCCACGCCAAAAAGGATGGTGGTTGGGTAGATGACCGGGCGCGGTCCACCTATGTAAGTGTTTGTTTATAAGTGTTTTTTTTATATAATTTCATATTTATGCAATTGAATATATAACTAATAACTAATTTTACTTTAACCTCAACAAACAAATTATAATGAGCGCCTGAGGGAGGTGGAGTCACAGATGGGAGACACCTCCATGACTGATGCCTCCACCAAGCTGGAGATCTAGAGGGATGTTGCGGGTGGCAAGACCCGAGGATGTTGTATGGCACTCGGGACGTGGCCTCCCAACATTCGTCCAAGTGTGACCAGCTTGACTCACGAGTCTCGGGCTTACCCTGGAGAGAGTGCTGACGGGTCTGGGTCACGACATTCTACTGAGGAGGCGTTGCGCTAGGAAGTCCGTGAAGCAAATGAGTAGTCTCGGCAGGCCATGGCAAAGACTGCGGAGTTGGAGGACGAGTTAGGACGACGACTCCGATGACAAATGCAACATTTGTTGGACGCTCAGGCTCCAGCTCAGGCTCAGGCACAGTTGTACCCCCATTATGATGTCGCCCTGGATGACCTACGTACTGGTGGATGATGAGGACGAGTCGCCCCCACCACAGCCCTAGCGTCACCGCCGCCATTGATTCCTTTTTCATTATGTTTTATTATGGTTTTATTGTATTAATTTTTAACAAATTATGAGTATATATTATATATATATTCTTTTTTAGTATTATTTTTATAATTTTAAAATAAAATAAATAATAAATTTAATAAATTTAAGATATTAATAAATTATTAAAATAAAATAAATAATAATAAATTTAATTTAAAAAAATTACCTGTAGCGACGACAGTGGTCGTCACTACAGTCGTCTCTAGATAAAAAAATTATAAAAAAAGAAATATTCTTAGCGATGACCATGTTTTTAGAGACGGCTTCAGCGACAGCCAAACCGTCTCTACATAGCGACGACCTACTTTACTCGTCGCTACTGTATTTATGATGAGCTCTATAGCGACGTCCGGATGGTTGTCTCTACATCGTCGCTACGCAGCCTGTAGACGACCATGGTCGTCGCTAAAAACGAAAATTCTTGTAGTGATTGGAATATTAGTGTTGTTCCCAAATTTTACAATAAAACTCACTATTTTATCTATAGATGAAAATAGATCATTTTTCCACACATGTGGTTACTACACCTAGTATCTAAATACCAGATGTTTTGACCTTTTGAAAAATTATTGCTTGCCATAAATAAACTTTGTGGGTTAGAATTTTCACCAACATCTTGATATTGGTTTTCTGTTATGTTTGCTTGTTGTCTTTATTTGCATTTTGTAACTTTGTGTCTGAACTTTCCACAATGATAATTATAATTTATTCTTTCTTGGTAATTGTTACTTCTTCTTCTTCCACAGTTGGCGTTTCCAAAGTTGTTTCCTCTTCTTCCTTGGTTAAAGTTGTCACGTCCTCTTCCTCTGAAATTTTCGCGACCTTTGCCTCTATAATTTCCCCTTCTTCCATTATTGAAATTGTCACGACTTCTACCTTCTATGTTTTGACTGGATTTAGCAACGTTGTTGAGATTCATCTGACTTTTCAAGGCTTCTTCATTTAATTTTTCTGTCTCTCCACGATTATGCTCACGTGGCTTTCAATTCTTCTTTGCAACCCTGCTACTGTCATGCTATATGTATCGTGAGACTCAATTATTGTTGTCTCCACATGCTCAAACTTAATTGGCATGGTATATATGTAAAAAAAATTCACCACTTTACTACCAGTAATATCTTCTCCATACACTCTCATCTTATTTACAAGGTCAGTAACACGTGAAAATATTGTTTATCAATAGTTTCCAACTCAACATTTTATACCTCTCATATTCTCTACGCATGGATTGTAACTTGGATTTCTGGGATTTCTCCACTCTTTTATATGACAACTTTAAGATGTCTCACGCTTCTTTAGCAGTTTTGGCATTTGCTATTTTACCGAAAACTGAGTAATCTACTCCTTGATGGATTTGTACCGATCCTTCCGTTGAGCAACATCATCAGCTCCTTCTTGCACACTCGATTTAACATAGCTCCAAATATTATGAGCTTTCAAATGGGTAGCCATTAATAGCGCCTGATAATTGTATCTAGTTCCCGTCTAATTTGGGACCTCACCAAACAATTTTGTAGTTTGTCATATCTCTCTCTCACTCACTAAAAAATTGTGAGAGTGAGAACACTCTTGTTCCTCACACTTTTAATTTTTTAACACTCACACTACTAGGCTTTCAAGCTGTAATACCAATTTGATATCAGTGGGACATTATTTTCTCTAAAACAACACACAATAGAAACAAAAAAGAGGAAAAACTTGTTTCACAACCCAATTCAACTTCACTCAATATTGTATTTCAATTCAACTCATACTCATGGTGCACCACAATATAACAATTTATAGGCAAACAAAAATATTATAATAATACAAATCTTATCATAAAGAAAATGTGCTAAATTTGTGTTGACTAAGAGAATTCAATTTTTAATTTACTTCTCCACCGTCATAATTGTTTCATGTTGCTTGATTTATTATGCCACCATTCAAATTTGTTTTTCACATGTTGCTTGATTTATTAGTTCATCGTTCAAGTTTGTGTTTCACATGTTGCTTGATTTATTAGGCTGAAAAAAGGTTGAATTGAAATTAAAGAGTTTGATATAGAAAGAAAAACCAAAATATACTAAATCAATCTCTAACAATTTGATTTCGTTCAATTTAATTAATTTTTAGTTAATCACTTTTTCTTTAGAAAAGAGCTACCAGACTTTACCTTTTTGTCACACCTTAATCAATAATAAATGACAAATTAATTAAAAACTTTATTAAAATCATCTCAAATGAATATATAAACAATAATTAGCATTAGGATTTTACAAGAATAAAAAAATGATATCATTTAATTGTAAGCGTGTAAATTATAAAAAAGTTTACTTATAAGTTTATTATATGATTTTTTTCGTGAATAATAAAAATTAAAAAAAAACAAATTACCTAATTATTTTGTTATAAATCAGAATCACAGAATTAGTTTTCTAGAAACAACTAGGTTACTTTTTAGGTAATGATATCATAATAATTTATTGTAAATAAATTTTAACACAATATATATATAATTTATAACTAAGTTCTCATGAGCTAATTTCTTAATTTACATATATCTGTTGACGAAAATGATCATGGTTTGGAATTGTGCTGAAACTTGTGTTTCATTGTCATTCTTGGTTATTGCTAGTTTTTGGGTGGTTGATTTTTTTTTGCAATCACAATTATGTAGCTATAATTTTGTATTATGGCTTGGAGTACCCATTATACTCCTTTTTAATATAATCATCTTTGCTTAGCAAAAAAAATCTGTTGACGGAAATGTGAGAAACCCTAAAAGCAATATTTTTAGCATTCTATTGTTTTAATTGGTTACAAGTTTTTTTTTTCCTTTGGTGGTAGACTTGTCATTTTGAAATCCGTCCTCAATGCAATCCCGATCTACTTTCTTTCCTTTTTCAAGGCTCCTAAAGGTATCATCTCTCATCTCGAATCTTTATTTAAAAATTTTCTTTGGGGTGGGGATGATGAGCATAGAAAGATTATGTGGGTTTCTTGGGAAGACCTTTGTAAAGATAAAAAAATATGGGGGGGTTAGGTTTGAGAGACTTGAGAGCCTTCAATTCAGCTCTTTTAGGAAAATGGAGGTGGCGACTTCTTGTGGAGAAGGAAAGCTTTTGGAGTGGGGTGTGTTGAGTCTAAAAAATATCATAAGTAAATTATGATGTTTTAAGACAATATAATTCCCAAGTTTTAATGACTAACAAATTTGGGTTAAAATAATTTATCATAGATACACATATGTTTTTTAATGACTTATCTATGATTTCAGCAAGCCACCATGATCCTACAAAAAGACTTTGAAGTATTTCAACCTGTCTGAGGGATCAAGCCTTCTGAAGGTTCAACCCGTCTGAAGTGTTGAAGCCGTCTGAAGTGCCCAACCCGTCTGAAGTGTTGAAGCTGTCTGAAGTCTCAATAATGACGTGGCACCTTTGCTGAAGTTTTGTGAAGACGTTTTCTGAGTCTCTGCTGCACGTACCTTTTCAAGCATATTTATGGCAAGGAACACAGAGGTCTTTCCTGGTGTTTTTGAAATTCATACACCACTGGGGAAATTCCTGCAACGCAGCCTCTGTAGCAGCATTTGAAGCAGCTTTTTGGCAGGTGCAACCTTGTACTGTGTCAGAAATGTCAGGACTCTCAGAAGCATGTCTCACAACGGATTAAATAGCATTTAATGCTACCTCTAAACGGTGGTTTTTCAACGGACTGAAGTCTGGGTATAAATACCCCTCATGAAGACCATCACAAAAGCAAAGGATTTCATATTCAAGAAAATTAAAAAGAAACAAATCGCTGCCAGTTTTTACTCTGTAAAAACTCTCTGATAATATTCTTTGTACACACATTTGTATATCCTGAGTATACCTCAGTTATCTTTGTACATTGTATTTGTTTGAGCTTAAAAACCGGTTTAGTTTAAAAGCTTAAACTTATCTTTCTCTGTAAAATTGTTCTAGAGCCTGAAGAGGCTTGTTGTCTAAAGAATACTTGTCTGTAAGAGCCCAGAGAGGCTTGTTGTCTAAAGAATACTTGGTTGTAGAGCCTGGAGAGGCTTCTTGTCTAAAGAATACTTGTCTGTAAGAGCCTGGAGAGGCTTGGCTGTAAAGAATACTTGGTTGTAGAGCCTGAAGAGGCTTGACTGTAAAAGAATACTTGTAATCTTTGTGAAAGATTAAGAGAAAATCCAAGTGCTAGTTGGCATTGGGACTGGACGTAGCTCACAGTGGTAGTGAGTGAACCAGGATAAATTCCTTGGCTAAGTTTTCTATCCCTTAACTCTTGTCAATTCGTTTATACTAATTTAAGGGTGTTGAAAAGCAATTCTAAATATTTTAAAAGCTAAGAAACCTTTTAAAATACATTTTCAGAAGTTGTCTTAAAAACTTCAGACAGCCCTCAAAAACCTGTCTGAAACAGTTTTATACTTGTTGTTTTGAAAAATCTTTCAAAACTATTAAGAAACACTATTCAACCCCCCTTCTAGTGTTTCCCTGTGTTTCTACAGTTGGTATCAGAGCTCAACTCAGGGTTGAGCACCTAACAAGTGTTGAGGATTAAAGATCCATATGGAAGCTTCCAACAACAACATGCAATATATCACTGAAGGAGCCTCTATCACAAGACCCCCAACATTCAATGGTGTGGATTACCACTATTGGACGGATCGTATGAAGTTGTTCATTGAGAGCAACAACATTGATGTTTGGGATGTGGTCACTGATGGAGACTATGTGCCTATGCATAATGGCTTGCCTATACCTAAGGCTGAATGGACCCTGGAGCAGAAGGCTAGAGTCCAGATGAATGCCAAAGCCAAGCTCTATCTGATATGTTCTTTGAATAAATCAGAATATGAGAAGGTTCATGGTTGTACATCTGCCAAGGAGATCTGGGATACACTTGCAGCAGCCCATGAAGGGACTGAGACTGTCAAGCAATCCAAGATCAGCATGCTTATACATCAATATGAGATGTTTAAGATGGAAGAAACTGAAACCATTGATCAAATGTTTGGAAGGTTTCAGACCATAACCAATGGACTCGGGTCTTTAGGTAGAACTTATGAATCTGGAGATAATAACAGAAAGATTCTAAGAAGTTTGCCTAAGTCCTGGAGACCCAAAGTTACTGCCATTCAAGAGGCAAGAGATTTGAACTCTCTTAGAATGGAAGAACTGTTGGGATCTCTTAATGTTCATGAGCTTGAGCTTGGTGAAGATGACAACAAGAAGAAGTCTCTAGCACTAAACTCCAAGGCCAGTCAGCCTAGGCATGGCAAGATGAAGGCTATACAAGCTGAAGAAACTTCAGAAGCAGATGAAGATTCTGGAGATAGCTCAGAAGATGATGATCTTGCTCTTATAAGTAGAAAGATCAAAAGAATGCTGCAAAATAGAGGGAAGTTCAGAAAGAACCAACCTTCAACCTCTAAAGGAGGTAAGTCAGGTAAAGACTCTCAAAATGACAAGTTTATTTGTTTTGAGTGTAAACAACCAGGTCACATGAAGGCAGAATGCCCAAAGCTGAAAAAGAATACATTCAAAAAGAAGAAGTTCTTCAAGAAAAAGAAAGGTCTGATGGCAACATGGGGGGATCTCGATGAGTCCACTTCAGAAGAGGCCAACCTATGTCTCATGGCCAGCCTGCCCTCATCAGACAGCTCTGAAGCTGAGATGTGTTTAACAGGACAAAGGAAACCCCACAAATGGTACATGGACAGTGGCTGCTCGCGACACATGACAGGAGAAAGGTCTTTGTTCCAAAACCTTAGACCCAGAGCAGGAGGAGTGGTCACCTTTGGTGGAAATCAGCAAGGGAAGATCACTGGTATAGGGACTGTAGGTATGACTCCTCTATCCCTTATTAAGAATGTTCTCCTAGTAGAAGGACTTCAACACAATCTATTGAGCATAAGTCAATTGTGTGACAGTGGATATGTAGTTTCCTTCACTAAGGAAGGATGTATAGTCAAAGACTCTCATGATCAAATCCTTTTTACTGCTAAGAGGCACAACAATGTGTACAAAATTGATCTAGAGGAGTTAGCAAGTCAAAATGTAAAATGTTTTATCTCTGTTGAAGATGAAAAACAGATTTGGCATCAAAGACTAGGGCATGCCAGCTTGAGATTAATCTCAAAGTTAGCAAAACACAACCTTGTTAAAGGTTTGCCCAAGCTTTCTTACAAATCTGATATTTTATGTGAAAGCTGTCTGAAAGGGAAACAAACAAGACACTCATTTAAGAGTAAGGATGTTGTTTCTACTAGCAGACCATTAGAACTTTTACATATTGACTTGTTTGGTCCTATTAGAACAGAAAGCATTAGTGGTAAGAAATATGGTTTGGTCATTGTTGATGACTATTCTAGATATACATGGGTGATATTCCTTAGAAGCAAGGATGAGACCTTTAAGAATTTCACAATATTCTGCAAGAAGGTACAGAATGAAAAAGGATTCTGTATATCTGTCATTAGAAGTGATCATGGTGGAGAGTTTGAGAATGCAAACTTTCAGCTGTTCTGTGATGAGAATGGGATCTCACAAAATTTCTCTGTGGCTAGAACACCTCAACAAAATGGGGTTGTTGAGAGAAAGAACAGAAGTTTGCAAGAGATAGGAAGAACCATGCTCAACTCATGCAGTCTACCAAGGACCTTCTGGGCAGAGGCTATTAACACAGCCTGCTACCTTCAAAACAGAATATTGGTAAGACCAATTCTGAAAAGGACTCCTTATGAATTGTGGAAAGGAAGAAAACCCAACATATCATATTTCCATCCCTTTGGCTGTGAGTGTTTTATACTTAACACAAAGGATGATCTTGAAAAATTTGATGCAAAATCTGACAAAAGATTTTTCATAGGTTATTCTGAAACATCAAAAGCCTATAGAGTTTATAACTCTAGAACTTTAATTGTAGAAGAATCAATCCATGTTAAATTCAATGAAATGAAAGAGACTGATAGGGAACTATCAGATCTAGAAGATGATTTTGAAGGAATGGAGCTAAACACACACAACAACACCAAGGATGAACAGGTGTCTGAAGATCTATCAGAACCTCCTCAGACAAATGTTGAGTCTCAGACTGACTTAATATCACCTCACAAACCTGACTGGAGATACAAGTCACATCATCCTAAAGAGCAAATCATTGGTAGTACTTCAGAAGGAGTTAAGACAAGATCAAAATTCAAGAATCTGAATTCTCTTGCTCTCTTGTCTGAAATTGATCCAAAGAACATTGATGAAGCTCTGCATGATGAAGGGTGGATCCTAGCCATGCAAGAGGAGCTGAATCAATTTGCTAGGAGTGATGTCTGGACCCTTGTTCCTAAACCCCATGGGAAAACAATTATTGGAACCAAATCGGTGTTCAGAAACAAGTTGTCTGAAGAAGGAAAAGTGGTCAGAAACAAGGCAAGATTGGTGGCTCAAGGGTACAATCAACAAGAAGGCATTGACTTTACTAAAACCTTTGCCCCTGTTGCCAGGTTAGAAGCAATTAGAATTCTTCTCTCTTATGCTATAAAAAATGGCATCAAACTATATCAAATGGATGTCAAAAGTGCTTTTCTCAATGGATTCATTGAAGAAGAAGTTTTTGTTAGACAGCCCCCTGGTTTTGAGGATGTTGCTTTTCCTGATCATGTTTTCAAACTGAAAAAGGCTCTTTATGGTCTGAAACAAGCCCCAAGAGCTTGGTGTGACAGATTGAGCAGTTTTCTTATAAAAAATGGTTTTGAATGAGGAAAAGTGGATACAACCCTTTTTAGAAAATAGTCTAACAAAAATCTTATGCTTGTCCAAATATATGTTGATGACATCATATTTGGTTCAACTGATTCTTCACTATGCAAAGAGTTTTCTGAGTTAATGCAATCAGAGTTTGAAATGAGTTTAATGGATGAACTAAAATTTTTCTTAGGACTTCAGATTAAGCAAGATTCTGATTGTATATGGATCCATCAAGAGAAATATACAAAAGAAATGCTTAAGAAGTTCAATTTAAGTGATTGCAAACCCATGTCAACTCCTATGCATCCCTCTTCATCTTTAAGCAAGGATGAAAATGAAGAACCGGTTAATCAAACTTTGTATAGAGGAATGATTGGCTCTTTATTGTATCTAACAGCAAGCAGACCTGACATTATGTTCAGTGTATGTCTTTGTGCTAGATTTCAATCAATCCAAGAACTACTCATTACAAAGCTGTTAAGAGAATTTTTAGATATCTTAAAGGTACTACTAATCTTGGTCTATGCTATAAGAAAGACAAGGATTGCAGGTTAATAGGATACTGTGATGCTGACTTTGCTGGAGATAGAATAGAAAGAAAGAGTACCAGTGGAGGATGTCACTTCTTTGGAAGCAACATGATCAGCTGGTCAAGCAAAAGGCAAAGCACCATTGCATTATCAACAGCAGAAGCAGAATACATCTCAGCAGCCAGTTGTTGTTCACAACTGCTATGGGTGAAGTATCAACTTGAGGATTTTAACATTCCTATATCTGTTATACCTGTGTTGTGTGATAATACAAGTGACATTAATTTGTCTAAGAATCCTATCCAACATTCTAGGGCTAAACATATAGAAATCAAGCATCATTTCATTAGAGACTATGTTCAGAAAGGTGTTTTTGATATAAAGTTCATTGAAACAGAGCATCAATGGGCAGATATATTCAAAAAACCCCTGGCTGAAGATAGATTTAAGTTCATATGCAATAACTTGAACATACATACATTTTCTAATTGATTATGTATGCTGTCTGAAAAGAGCATCTGAAATCTCAGGGTGTCTGAAACTGTGACATGTCTGAAATTTTAGGGTATCTGAAATTTTATATGTGTGTCTGAAATTTCTCACTTGTCTGAAATAACTTGATGACGTGGCTATCTGAGACGGTTGAATTACATTTATTTTGTCTCTTCCACTCCGCACGTTACCTAATGTCTGCGCAGCCAGTACATGCCATCATTGCATCGTGAGTATCTATAAATGCAGGAGTTAGTGTGTTGGAGAAGCCTTACACTTTCTCTCAGCTATTGTTTGAACTTCTTCATCTCTCTTGCAATCTGTTTTCTTCAAAGCTTTTCTCTGCAACTTCCAATGGCACCTAAGAAGTCTAGCTCAGGAGGCAATGTGGTCAGGTCAAAGGGTATTGACCTTGAGGATCTCAGGAATCTGGGTATGGATTTAACTGAAGAGTTTGAGGCTGCTGGCTGGACTCCTTTCTTTGAGAGAATCTACTGCTCATGGCATGAACAAAGCATAGTGGATTTTTGGGCTTCAGCAAGAGGTATTCCCAACTCCAAAGGTGAATACGAGAGCATCAGGTCATATGTGCTTGGTGTCCCTGTTTTTGTTGATGTGGAGATCCTCTCTAATATCACAAAAGTGAAGGCTGAAGGAGAAATGTTCTACCCTGGATGGGAGCTGAAGAATGGTGGTCAGAAAATGTATACAAGATTGCTGTATGGGTCTGAAGAACCTCAGAGTTCTGATTCCAAATATTTGCTGGACAAAGTGAGGGTTCTACACTCCATTTTAGGGTGTTCCATAATCCCTAAGAGTGGAAGCAGGAACCATGTTTCTGAGTTGGAAAGGTTCTGCTTAATCCACCTTGTGCAGAAAAAGAAGGCAAATCTACCAAGGATTCTATTGTTCCACCTTGTTTCTGAGTTGGAAAGGTTCTGCTTCCCCACAATCTGCTTATCACCAAGGTACTTCTTCATTTCAAAGTACCTCTGGAAAGAAGATTTGATCACAAGGGTCATGTCTTCTTTGGAGAATCAAACATTAAGAGCATGAATCTGAAGAATGCTCTAGTTCCAAGGCCCCCATCTCCTACTTTGAAGGAGAGTGTACTGATGGAGAAAGCATCCAGGAGGAATAGCACAATTGAGATACTGGAAAGAGAGCTGCAGGGAGACATCAGAAAGGAGGAGTTCAAAGGCTCCAAGCCCTCCCCTCAACCAAAGCTGCAGAAGTTACCAGTAAGAAGTGCAACAAAAGTGTCTACAGCAAACCCTAACTTGCACTCTAAGACAACTGAACCTGTTCAGAAGGTTTTGCAAAAGCCGTCTAAAATTGTGGGTCAGGGGTCTGAAATTGCAAGGCCTCTTAAGCCTACTTCAGACAAAGAAGGAAAGGCTCATGAGGATAGGATTGCTGATGCTGATGCTGTAGCAGCACCACCATTGACTGCTTGCCCCTCTGATCCAGAACTGATCCAAGTGGCTGCCATAGCTACTGCTTTGGAGCAAGAGGAGCTGGAACAAAAAGAAGAACAAGAAAAGATTGATCATGCACTTGCTGTGGCTGCACAGCTTGCCTTAGCTGAGGATGAAAGGCAAGAAACCTTGGCTCAAGGTTCTAAGAAAAGAAAAAGATCCAGTGTTGTTCAGAGGAAGAAAAGGAGAAGTAGATTTCTTAAGATGGCTCCTGAACCTACTGCTAGGGTTACAAGGAGTGTGGCTAGTCAACAAGAAGCTGTGGATATGGCTGACAAATACCAGAAGTTTGTCAAATCCAATCTCTATTTCAAGAAGCTTAGAGAAGCTAAGCAAGCTGAAAGAGAAAACCAGCAGGTGTCTGAACCTGAAAAAGCTAAGACTCCAGTAAAGAGGCTTAGAGTCAGGTTTGACAATGTGACCCCTTCACCACCCTCTTCACCTGAAAAGAGGCCTGCTGAAAAGGAAAAGGATGAAGAGAAGAAAGTAGAAGAAGAAAGACAAGAAAAAGAAAAGGAGGTTGTTGAGAAACCTATGGTTACTGAAGAAAAAGAACCAGCACCACCATCACCATCATCTCCACCATCACCCCCATCCTCACCATCATCAACATCATCTTCAGACTCAGCTCATTCTGAAGAGCCAGTTGTAGAACTTCAACAACCATCAGGCTCAAAGGTGTGGAAAGGAAGCATGCTACCTGAGCACATCAGACTTAGACCCAAGAGTAGGGATTTCTTCACAGAACCCACTTTTGATCCATATGCTTTCCCATCAGTTGATTTTCAGTATGCTCAAGAAGCTGAAGTACCACATAGAAGGTATGAGGGACCCTTCTTTGAAAGGGAGAGAGTGCCAAAATTCCCAAACCTCTATGAAGAATTACTGTACTTCAGAGATGCACCTCCCATCTCTCTGCATCAAGGTTTGATCAAGCACACGGCTGAAGCTGAAAGGGAGAAGTACAAGGGAAGTCTAGATCAACAATACTCTGGGCAACTGGAAAAGATCAGAAAAGGAGTGGTAACCCCTGCTCATAGGTGGGCACCACTAAATCCCTTCTCAGATGAAGACTGCATGAAGCTATCCAATGATGAATGGAGTTTTGCAAGGCAGCTTTACACAGAAGGAGAGCTGTTTGAAAGAGACTGTATCAAGGGCATAGGTATGAGAGGCTACAGGCCTCCTAGGACTTTCTCAATCAGGCCAACCACCCAAATTCTGGTGCAACCTGATAGGATTGTGCCTAGGTATCCTTTGAAGGAGGGTTCTGAAGATAAGTTTAAAGAACCTAAAGTTTACTCAGCCCCCTTCAAGCCTTTGACTCCAAGGGAGTGGAGAGAGCTACCTGCCAATGTAAAGAAGCAAGGAGGAGGCATGGATCACAGTCTTAGAGACAGGGTTTGGGCTTCTTATTGGAAGATAAGAGAGGATGCTGGATCCTCTTCCGGGTCATCTGGACCTGATGAAGATTCACTAGTTGGCCATGGGAAGTACATGAATATGCGGTATATGTTTATCAGACAACCCTTTCCCCCTCTGACTGCACCATTTCATGAAGAATGGGAGTTGATCAACCCCATTGGCACCTTCTTTCATCCTGTCTATCATCCTCATGAGTATGGGTTGTTTCCAGGTTTTGAAGTGCTAAGATTTGTATGTAGGCACATTCAAATCATCTTCTATGAAACAGACCCTGACCCTGAAGAAGAGAATAGGAGGTTGAGGAAGAAGATACAGAAACTAGAAAAGCACAATGCTGATCTCATTGCCAAGCAAGACCAGATTCTGCATGAGCAGCAGCTGATTAGAAATGGCCAAGAAGATATGGAGACTGCTCTTCTCTCCCAGATTAACAAGGCAACTGATGAGCTCATCTCCTTCATGAAGGATGCTTTGTTGAAGAAGGATGGGTAGTCAACGATGTAGCCATGTTCTAAGTTCTATTTCTGATATGTGCATTAATTTCATGTGTGTCTGAACATTTCTTGACATATATATATATCAGAATTTCTTTGAATGTTGTTCTTTTCTTTAAGTTTATACTTCATGATTTAACTTTTCAATACTGTTGTTGTTGTGCTCTGGAATCCCTTTTGATTGATGACAAAAGGGGGAGTATAAAACTAACAATATCTGAAGTGTTTACAGGACTCAGGGGGAGTATATGAAAACTGATAAAACTGAAAAGAGTAAATCAATTTAAGTGTTCATCATCTGAGGGGGAGTTATCATCTCTTTATATTAAAAACTCCTTTCAGATTTGTATATTTTTAAGCAAATTTGTCATCATTAAAAAGGGGGAGAATGTTGAGTCTCAAAAATATCATAAGTAAATTATGATGTTTTAAGACAATATAATTCCCAAGTTTTAATGACTAACAAATTTGGGTTAAAATAATTTATCATAGATACACATATGTTTTTTAATGATTTATCTATGATTTCAGCAAGCCACCATGATCCTACAAAAAGACTTTGAAGTATTTCAACCTGTCTGAGGGATCAAGCCTTCTGAAGGTTCAACCCGTCTGAAGTGTTGAAGCCGTCTGAAGTGCCCAACCCGTCTGAAGTGTTGAAGCTGTCTGAAGTCTCAATAATGACGTGGCACCTTTGCTGAAGTTTTGTGAAGACGTTTTCTGAGTCTCTACTGCACGTACCTTTTCAAGCATATTTATGGCAAGGAACACAGAGGTCTTTCCTGGTGTTTTTAAAATTCATACACCACTGGGTAAATTCCTGCAACGCAGCCTCTGCAGCAGCATTTGAAGCAGCTTTTTGGCAGGTGCAACCTTGTACTGTGTCAGAAATGTCAGGACTCTCAGAAGCATGTCTCACAACGGATTAAATAGCATTTAATGCTATCTCTAAACGGTGGTTTTTCAACGGACTGAAGTCTGGGTATAAATACCCCTCATGAAGACCATCACAAAAGCGAAGGATTTCATATTCAAGAAAATTAAAGAGAAACAAATCGCTGCTGGTTTTTACTCTGTAAAAACTCTCTGATAATATTCTTTGTACACACATTTGTATATCCTGAGTATACCTCAGTTATCTTTGTACATTGTATTTGTTTGAGCTTAAAAACTGGTTTAGTTTAAAAGCTTAAACTTATCTTTCTCTGTAAAATTGTTCTAGAGCCTGAAGAGGCTTGTTGTCTAAAGAATACTTGTCTGTAAGAGCCTAGAAAGGCTTGTTGTCTAAAGAATACTTGTCTGTAAGAGCTTGGAGAGGCTTGTTGTCTAAAGAATACTTGGTTGTAGAGCCTGGAGAGGCTTGTTGTCTAAAGAATACTTGTCTGTAAGAGCCTGGAGAGGCTTGGCTGTAAAGAATACTTGGTTGTAGAGCCTGAAGAGGCTTGACTGTAAAAGAATACTTGTAATCTTTGTGAAAGATTAAGAGAAAATCCAAGTGCTAGTTGGCATTGGGACTGGACGTAGCTCACAGTGGTAGTGAGTGAACCAAGATAAATTCCTTGGCTAAGTTTTCTATCCCTTAACTCTTGTCAATTCGTATATACTAATTTAAGGGTGTTGAAAAGCAATTCTAAATATTTTAAAAGCTAAGAAACCTTTTAAAATACATTTTCAGAAGTTGTCTTAAAAACTTCAGACAGCCCTCAAAACCTGTCTGAAACAGTTTTATACTTGTTGTTTTGAAAAAGCTTTCAAAAATATTAAGAAACACTATTCAACCCCCCTTCTAGTGTTTCTCTGTGTTTCTACAGGGTGTTAGTATCTATTTATGGCCATCCTTTTGTGAGTAAGAGGGGTGAGAAAGTTGTTGGTTCTAGGTGGTGGGTAGATTTGTGGAGTATTGAGGAGGGTGACAACATTTCTGGTGATTGGTTTTCTAATACATGTGTTAAAGTTGTGGGGAATGGGAGACAAACGTCTTTTTGGAGAGATGCTTGGTGTACATCAATTCCTTTTTGTATGCAATATAGTAGATTATTTTCTATTACTAACAATAAGGAAATTTTGGTTGCTGACATGTTTGAGAGAGGTGAGGGTGGAATAGAGTGGAAATGGAGTTGGAGAAGACAACTTTTTCAGTGGGAATTGGCACAACTCTCTATGCTTTTGTTGGATTTATATTTAATTCAGGTACATGAGAGGGCTAATGATACTTGGCGCTGGACGGCAGAGAAGGAAGGTACTTACTGATCAGTTCACTCAGCATATCATGTTATCGTTAATGCTGCTATCTTTACAGAGATCCCTCTACACAAGTTTATTTGGTGTTCTCTGGTGCCTTCTAAGGTGTCTTGTTTTGCTTGGAGTGTGCTATTAGATAGGATTCCTTCCAAGGATAATCTTGTAAAAAGGAATATTCTTCAACTTTCTAATGCGGCTTGTGTTTGGTGTGGTCAAGGATTAGAGACTACCTCTCATATTTTCTTTGAGTGCTATTATGCTTATGAGTTGTGGATGAGTTGCTTGGAGTGGTGTGGATTTCATTCGGTACTTCAAAATTCATTTGTTACTCACTCTGAACAATTTTTTAGCTTACCAAATTTTAGTTAAAAAATGAGATATAGATGGTCTGTGATTTGGTTGACTGTTCTATGGAGTTTATGGTTAGCTCGAAATGTAGTTATGTTTTCAGATAAAATTGCCACAATCTCAGAATTATTAGAATTGGTAAAAATACGGTTATGGAAGTGGATAAAAGCAAAGGACCGTAGTTTCTCGTATCAATTCCACTCCTGGTCAGCGGAACCGTGTATCTGTATCAATTATGGTTTTTAATCTGTGTGTTGTTTTACTGCATTACTATTGTTCTGCTTTGGTTTATAGTGACATTTTTGCCTACCATGAGGTTCTTGGTTTGCCTCTCAATCTGTTGTTCACCGACTATTTGATATTCCTTTTAATTGTGCTTCAGCTGCAGACGTTTAGGCTGTTTTGTATTAGTCCTTTGGTTACTTTGAATTCCTTTTGTAACTTTATTGGTCTCTTGTTCGTTTGTATGAGTTGGAATACCCCTTGTACTCCCTATTAATTTTATTCTCTTTTCCTAAAAAAAATTGGTTACAACTTTTTCGGCTTCCTAATTTAAAAACAAAGCTTATTATTTTGGAAATTGGTCATTTTTTTTACCAAATTAATCCCAAATCTTAAATTCTATGCATATATAAACAAATACTTTCATAACCCTTTTGATAATTTATTGTGTAAAAAATGTTATTATAAAATTCAAACAAAATATTATTTTGAAATTGTATTTAATTTCAACATGACACTAATTTAATCATAATTGATTTTAAAAGTTGGTTGTACATGTTGAAATTTAAATTTTTTTCTAAGTTATTTATCGATATCATGTTTCGAGTTCGAAACAAAATTGTATTTTCAATATTAATACATAAGAATAATTTGAAAGATATCTGTATTTCGAAAGGTATTGTTATAGGAGTATCTCAAATTTAAGAGATTTCTACATGAAAGACTTAGAAGATTTTTAGAAGCAGAAGTCGGACAGAATTCGAAGTCAAAAGCCAAGATTTTCCAAGAGCTCAAGAATTCGAAATTGAGGAATTTCTCTAAAAAAGACTTGGTAAATTTTACATGAAGTTGAAGTCAGACAATCTTACAAGTTCAAATTTGTGAAGTAAATTTTCGAAGCAAAAAGACAGAAGATCGTTGGAAGCAGTTAATAGAAGTTATGCTCATGTGATTTAGTTAGAAGACACGTGGATTTTTTACCGTTGCAAAGACAGTTTATATTGACACGTGTCAAGTTGTAATTAGTTAGCCGTTGTACTTTCCAACTCTATAAATAGGATGATTGTTGTTAGAATAGATGTTGGGTTTTCATTTTTTGAATTCTCTCTGAATACCAAACACGTCCATACATTTGAGACTACTGGTTTTGTGAGAGATAAAGTATGTAACCCACCATTTTTTCAATTCAATATTCTTATTTTAAAATTCCTTTACTTTTTCTATTGCCTTTAAGTTATCATTTTTACTTTCTTCTTATTCATTCTGTTTTAATTTATCTTCTTATTCTTTCAGTTTGTAAAATTCTTATGGTCTTTGTTTATTTTCCAAACCTTTACAACTTTCCTAACTTTTATTTGAATTTCAACATAAAGACATTTCAAATTCTGGCAATAATTATGTATGAAAAAATTCTGACAATAATTCGAAGTTTTTACATTTCTTGTAAGTAAACATATTTTTTTAAAAAAGAATCTTTGAAAAGGATTCAGATTCTAGTCCCAGATTATACTTCGAGAATCAAAGTGAAATATTTCGAAATTTCCTTGAGATTTTTCACAACAAAAGATGGCTTATTGAACAATCTTTTTTAAAGCTCATCCAAGCACACCTTAAGCACTTAACTAAAAGTATTTATCATTTTCTTTTTTAAGTAGTTAAAAGTATTTAATAAAAATTATTAAATACACCTTGATTACTTGGAGGGGGAGCTTTGCCGCCTATACAGTCCTACCCGGCTCGAACGTGATTGCCTCCCGCGGAGGATGCCTGTGGTCTTACAAAAAAAACACCTTGAGTAGTGCTTTAGATATTTATAAATAAAACTAATTTCATTTTAGGGTCTAGTTGGTACAAAAGAGGGGAGAGAGGAAAGTTAACCACTATTTGTTGTTTTTTTTGTGCAAGACCACACGTATCCTCCAGATGAGGGTTTGAGTCAGATCGGACCTCTATGGGCGGCAAAGCTCTCCTTCCGAGTATTTAACGCAACTGCATACTCAGGGCTCGAACCCGAGACCGTTGGTTAAATTAAAACAACCTCTTACTAGTTGATCCACGCACTTGGTGGTAACTATACTTGTTTGATTCACAAGGGAAGAGAAGAAAAATAAAATAATTTACTTTTATATCTTGTTACATTTATAATACTTAATTTTATTAATATGGGTAGAGGAAGATTTAAGTAACTTTGATTAGCTAATTTTAAATTCCCTCCCTTCCCTTAAATCCCCCTAATATTGGTTAAAGGAGAGCAAAAGTGCCCTTATGAGGAATTTTGGCTCCCTCTCTTTCCCTTCCCCCTCTTAAAAAATTAAGCCTAACATAAAAGTTATTTTAACATCCACTTTAAGATAGATTTTAGTAAAATATTATTTTAGAAATAACTTCAATTTATTGTTTTACTAAGAAATTTAAAAAGGGTGTGTTTGGAAAAAAAAAACAACTTAATTAAGTGCTTACAACATAAGTTCTTTTTTTTTGGTACATGAAGCAAAAGAAAGGAGAAAAAATAAAAAACAAAAAACAAACAATCACTCTCTTAAGAATTGAACTCCAGAGGCATCAACTAAAAGCATGAAGTTCATTTCTATGGGAGGTTCATCAATTAAAATTAAGTCTTCATTCTGTTGAGCTCCTTTCTTGGCAAGATAATCCGCACTAATGTTACCCTCGCGTAAGATGTGCTTGAGATTAACATGCCAATCCCTTTTAAAAAAATCTCTAATTCTCATTATTGTAGCGGTATACTTGTGATACTTAACATAATCAACCAAGATGAGTTGGATGGCATGAGTAGAATTAGAACAGAAATCTACTCTCCTGGATCCTTTATTCCAAGCAGTTTGGAGGCCAAAAACATAAGTTCGCTAAAAGGTTATCTGCATGCCCAATACTTCCGTAGAAACCCAGTAGCCAAGAACCATGGACATCTCGAATTGTTCCTCCAAACCCAACTCTTCTTGGATTTCCAAAAGAGCTACCATCCGAATTGACAGCTACATAATCTGATCTGGGCGCTATCCAAGACACGAGACAAGCAGCAAAAATAGAAGCAACAACATCAATAGCAGATTCGTGAATGAATAAGATCTTGAGAAAGTGGATAAAAAATAATTATACAGTGGATAATGTACTTAAATTCTGCATAAGCTATTTTATAAGATACATGCCACTAAGGAGCTTGTTGGAATAAGTTAACTGAAAACAATTGATGAACATTAAAGCTATTTTCATAAGCCTACCTAAACACTTACATAAATTTTTAGGTTATAAAATAAGCTCTTCTAATCGCCTACTTAATAGACTTTTTTTTCATATTCTAATACATTAAATATAAAATAGACAAAATATTACATAAATAATGATATAGTCAAATTCATTAAACCAAATGAAATACTCAATTTAAATCATAAATAACGTATTAATAATGTGGACCTAGATCTCTTTTTTTTCTTTATTTCTACTTCTCCCCAAAATCTAGTAATGTTTTTTTTTTAAAAATCACAAATAACTAATTGAGTGTGCTTGACCTGTAATTTATTAAGCGCCTGTTTGGTTTTCATTTTCATTTTCTGTTTTCATTTTATGTTTTCATTCTGTTTCCTATTTTTTGAAATTTTACAAAGAAAAAATTGGAAATGCTGGAAACAACGGTTTTTTATTTTCAGCATTTCCAATTTTTCCTTTGTAAAATTCCAGAAAATAGAAAATAGGAAATGCAAACAAGAAATGAAAAATGCAAACCAAACAGGCCCTAAAATTTGAAATTAATTATTGCTAAAAAGTTTGCTAAAACATTTCAGCTCTATTAAATTAGTTTTAATTTCTATGGCCCATTTGGGGTGGTTGCATGTTTTTAGTTTTTTATTTTCAAATACAATTTTCAATACAAATTAAAATGTCACTATGCCAAAAAAGGCCTTAGAGGGCGCTCCCGTGCAGGCTTAGAGGGCGCTCCCGTGCGCACTAATAGCAACTGCTCTTGTTTGGTCAACAAAACGAGGACGCTCATGGAGCGCTCTGATATAAGGCAAAAGAGGGCGCTCCCGTGCAGGCTAATAGGGCGCTCCTTGGAGGGCCCTCCAATACAAAACACGCAAAGCTATAGAGGGCGCTCCTTGGAGCGCCCTCTTTTTGTTATAACAAGGGCACTCTTAGGAGCGCCCTCTGTTTGATTTTTTTTCAAAACAAGGGCGCTCCATGGAGCGCCCTGTTTGTTCTTTTTTTTTTAAAACTGATTTAACCTGCATATTTATTTCAGTCTGATCCCAATGGCTTAATCCAAAATCATGCATATTAATTCCTTAAAATTCAAACACTTAGTCATACTATGAACAACACTTAATTAGTAAACAACACACATATCAACTTGAAACAAGAATTCAAACTTGTCATAATATGAATAGTTTCTTATGCAAGATATAACTTAGTGGTGTAAGTATGAATTACCTATACAAGTATGAATTACAAACAAGTTACTCTGTTGAATCCGTTAGTTAACTCATTATGTACATGTTTACTTACCCTCATAATGTAAAAATAAATTACAAAAAAGTGGTAACTACATGCTTTGCCCATTCTTCCCGGACCTCATCTAGCTGCTCCGTTGTGTAGCATCTGCATCGGCACTGAGCAAAGTACTGTAAAAGGCAAAAGTTGATATCAGTATATAAACTAGTGAATGAGGGTCCAAAAAAGTACTTTGCTATCACAAGCCATAATTACCTCTCTAGGTATTATCAGTTGGTTTTGATCAATGATCTCCTTCATGTAACGCATTACGTAGAGCCCACAATTGGAGTCATTGTTTTGGACAAGAGACTACAAGTATAATGAATTTAAAAATAAGTGATGCTTATGCGCATAGTAATGAAGAAAAAAATGTGTAGAAGAGATCAATATTACCTTAATGCGGTACCATGTTGGATCTGGTAAAATACTATTCGGTCCTGCCTGGAATCCCATCAATCTCCTATATTCTTTTATAGAGCTAAAGCAATATAACAAGTAATTTGTATAAGAGCCCGTAACTATGTTATTGTGATAGTAAGCCAATGAATACTTACTTTTTAATCAATTTCTTGATGTTATAATATTCTAGGGGTTTACGCATTGAGTCCATAAAGTAAACCTCGCCAAAACGGTTGAGACTCAATGCAAGTAGAATCCAATGTTGTCTACAATCACAATGAAAAATATGTCAAAGAAATGGTTTTTAAAAGACAAGAATATTGAGACATAAACAAATACTATACATACCCTTCATGATTGAATGGAAGCAGGAACAATTTGTCTTGCCCGCGTCTATTATACAACAAATTTCCCACCAACACATGTTGCATGGTGTTCGCGTTGACAGAAAAAGGATAATATGATAAAGGATATACCTGATTAAAGTCAATCACCAATCAGCAGTGTTGAATTATAACTAGCCCCAGGAAAAAATACCTTTAAGAAAAAAAGACAAGTCAAAAAATATACTCGCTCGTAATAAAAATTATTAGTCCTAAAAATTTGAGCAACATTTCATCTATTTCTTTAACATTCCCAAATTAAGGAAAAATAATTTTAAGTCTAGACCACCGGCTATACCAGTCCAAAAGAGATCAATATGAGTAATATATATTTATATAACTTCAGAAACTTTTACCGAAAATCCGGCAGAGTTTCCCTTGTAAATTGGACATTTCCAATTTTTAGAACTTCACCTGAAACCCAGAAAATATCAGTGCAGTTTATAATGTCCAAAGCACTAATACAATTCAATAACAATAGGCCTCCGTGGCCAAACATAGTACAATTTATTCTTAAACAGGAAACTAAGGTTAATGCATGTACATACAAATAACCTAATAATTATAATTAAACACAATTTTAAGTCCAAACCATCAGCTACCAGTCCAAAAGAGATCAATATAAGTAATATATATTTATAAAACATTACTAAATGCATAATAAAGCACCACCAACAAATTTATAAAACAATATTTTAACTCAAACCAACAACAATACCACCAAAATGGTTCAATAAAACCAATAGTGTTCAATAATAATAATATGTTCTTAGTTCAGATAGCAAAATAGTAGGTGCAGATAGCAAAAAAAATACATGGTCAGCAAAAAAAGGTGCAAAAGTTGGACAAAAATGGAGGTTTAGGGTTTCCCTTACCCTATTGATGGCGGCGGCCGAACGGAAACTGGGGGGAAGGACTGCGCCGGAGAAGAAGAAGACAGCTGCCGCACCGAACGGAAGCCGCGCCGCGCCGGAGAAGAAGAAGATGACTGCCGCGTCGCGCCGGAGAAGAAGAAGGTTGCTCCTTCGATCGAAGCTTCAAGCCGCGCCGGAAACGGAAGGAGAAGGAGCAAGAGGATTGACGGAGAGGAAGGAGGAGCGGCCGTGGGAGGCGGAGGAGCGAGAGGGAGACGGACGGGGGAGTTAGAGAGAGAGAGGGAAGAGCTTAGAGAGAGAGACGCGTGCGGCGAACTGAGAAAATAAAACTGGTTTAATAACATGTCCAGGCAAAGAGGGCGCTCCTGGGAGCGCCCTGGAAAGCCACCTACGAGTGCGCTCAGGAGCGCCTTCCTTTCCTAATATTTAAAAAAATTAAGGCATGTAACAAGGGCGCTCCAGAGAGCGCCCTGTAAAACAGGTAAATAGGGCGCTCCTTGGAGCGCCCTTTAATCTAGACAAATAAAAATTAATTAAATAAAAGAAAAAAGAAAAGAGGGCGCTCATAAGAGCGCCCTCTATTTCACAGAAATAAAAAATTTTGAAGAAAAATAACGAGGACGCTCCTGTGAGCGCCCTCTATTTTAGGGATATAAAAAAATATTAAAAAAGAAAAATGAAAGGAGGGCGCTCCCAGGAGCGCCCTCTATTTCAGGGAAATAAAAAATTCCTGCTATACGAGGACGCTCCTTGTGAGCGCCCTCTATTTCACCTTTACAGGGCGCTCCCGTCCAAATTTTGGAGCGCCCTCAATTTAAAACGATCATTGTTAACACAACCTAACACGGGAGCGCCCTAAAGAGAGTGCTCTAATATCCCAAAATTGTTGTAGTGTGTGTTTGGCAAAAATGGAGCTAACATCATTGTTAAATCAACTTCACAACACTTTTATTATTAATAAGGATAAGAAAACGAGTAAAAGATAAGGATATTATTTATTTTAAATTTTAAGATCTTGTTAATGTATGTTTTAAGAATACAAGTCAATAAATAAATAAATAAATAATTTTATCAATTAATCAAAATTAATTAAACAAAATTTTTTAATTTTTTTACAAGATTCAAAATTGTTGATATTTTATTTTGAATTTAACTCTTTAAATAAGATATTTTATTTTATTTTCAATGTTGTTTAAATCATTTTTATGTAATGAATTTTATAAAATAAGTATCACTCATTTTCTACCATTTATTTTAGAATTAATTATGTTCAACAATTGAATTGAGTCACTGCATATTTGTGCGTTGGTGGACTTTGTCTTAGCACAAAATAATGAATTCTGATTTTCGTTCGCTCTTTTATTTTACTACCTCTTTTCATTTTTTAAAATTTTTTCTCTTCTTATTGTACACCGAAAAATATACCTCAAGTACACCGAACAAAATATATTTTTTTTTTTTCCTATTTGATTTACCAACTCTGCACTCAAATGATTGATGAGGTGGGAACTGGGAAAGGTGAATTTCTCCTGCTGTCTAGAAAACTGAAATGATTGATGTCTGATGACTCGAGACATAATCAAATTATTGAGGTTGAGACAAATGTCACGCTGGATGATGGAACCAATTCATTCGGTACAACATGTGGGGAAATTAAAAGAGAAATAATATTTATACAACAATATAATTGAGATAGAAAAAAATATATAATATGTGATATGATGGAAAAATATAAAGAAAAAATGTATTATATAAATTGTTATATATTTTAGGGGATTTGATCATATGCCATTACTTGAAATTTCCAATAAGAAAAAAATAAAAAAATTGAACCACATTCATGTGTGGATCCCACATACATGTGGCATCGACACATGAGAATGAGTCTATCTCTCTTAGGTCATCTCTATCGCAAAACCACTCAAAAGTTTTTTAAATTAATATTTTATAATTTTTTACATTTTTTAATACTACTATATTATTTTTATTACTTTAAACAACTTAATTTTTTATCTCCATCCCCACAACTTTAAAAAATTTCTTAAATTGATCCCACAATTTACTCATCAACCAATCTCACACCACACAATCATTATTTAAAAAAATTGCTTTTGACCAAAAAAAAAATGCTAAGCATCGATGTTTGTGTAAGCACCAATGCCTAAATAAGAACCCAAAACAAAAGGTACTCCATCACTTAAAAATGCTTAAGTTCCGATGCTAAAAAGTTAAACACCTCAGTGTAGCATAATGATGCTGCCGATGCTCTAATAATGTAGATTTCCTGTACTAAAGAAAACTTGAATCCATATTTTAATTGTATGAATTTATTATCACAAATTGAAATAAGGCTTTAAAAATCAAGGGCATGATCAAGGACACACTCAGCAGCAGCAATACATGTGATCAAGCCTCCTTTTCCGCAAGAGTTACACTATGCTTGGTTGTGGAAAGAAAGTGAGAGGAAAGAAAGTGAGAGAAAGAAAATAGAAGAAAAGAAAAAGAGTGGAAAGTGGGATGTTAGAAATAGAATGAGAATTCGGGGGTTAAGTGTAAATTAAGAGAAGGGATAGGGAATCTATTGATAGCTATGAGTTTTAAGGGGAATCTAGAAGGGAAAGCAAGTATTAAGCCCAACACAAATGTAGATTTAACTTAGTAGGTATTGTAACATCCCAAGATTAGAACAAAAGAGAGCATAGTGAAAGTCTTAAGTTATGGATTCAATCACGAGAAGAAGGACTAAGTTAGAAGGGAAATTTAGAAGGAGAACTAAGTGGAGAAAGGGAGGAGTTGTGGTTGTGAGGGAGTGCGCTTCAGCACGCTGATAAGTGAAAATTAGTTGATAAATTAGAGTACTTTTTAGTTCACTTATCAAGGATAAAATGGTAATTTTGCCCCAGTTTAATCCTTTTTTATTAAATATTAGAGAAATTGTATTTATTAATCTGAGATTTGAATTTGATTCCATTTTGATAGAAATATTGCTTATTTTTGCAGGATATTGCAAAGATCTGATTTGGAAGAAAGATAGCATTAAATGAGGGAGATATTTGCAAGATTTGAGATTGATTGAAGACATTTAATAAAGATTTGAAGCCATTAATGAGGAGATCACTGCCAATCAATCAAGGATTATGTAGACAAGCTTCCTAAATAAATCAAAGATGCTCAATAAATGCAAGGATTTTATCAAGAAAAGGGAAACAAGGAAAGACAAACCTGCCAAAACCAGTCTTGGGGAGAGATCAAGATTAAAAAGAGAAAGTTGGAGCCGCAGGACGCTACCTGCGCTACAGCGCAGGGTGAAGCACAGACTCTCTGGATCTTGCGCTCCATCTTGCACTGTAGCGCAGCCTGGAGCGCAGGTCACGTTGATTTGCTCCCTGTTGCAGTTTTTAGATAGATTTCTCCCCAAATTGCTTTGTCTTTCCTTAGTCTATAAATAGGAACCTCTTGTGCCAAATCCAGTGTGCACGATTATTGTGATACAGTCATATTTCAGTGATAATGCACCAGAACTAAGTTTAGAGTAGGAGAGGAGGAGCGCTTCACAAGGATTGAAGATGGTGACAGCATCTTCGGTGGTTTGTATGGCTACCTTGTGTAGTTAACTCTCTATTAGGATTGGATGTAATTGATTCTATCCCCAAGTGTATGTAAACTCTATATTATTATTTCATGAGCTCTCTGTCTATAATATTGGTAATCTTATTATGTACTTAATTCCTAACTTCCGCGCTTGCGCCGGAGTTATAGGCTAGTTTTGACTAGGATTGAGAGTGGGGGAGCGGATTCTGAAGAAACTCATTCTCTGAGTGAATAAGAGGACTCGGTAGCCAGAGTTCCGATACGTGAGCGTTGCTCGTGATTGATGGGTAGTGTGAGTACTCTAATGAAGGGCGTCTCAAGGTTAGGCATGGTTTTTGAATTACCGATAGCAAAGGATTAGTTGATTGTCAATCCAGGAAGCGAGAGGTGGGTATATCTAATGAGTGATGGGTAGTGACAGTACTCTAGCGAAGGTATATTTCATTTGGTAGGCCTCGTATTTCAATTAGTCCATTACAAACGGAATAAAAGAGAGCAAAATAAGCCGAGGGTTAGTCTGTCGCTTGGGAGAGCCCGCATGGATTACCTTTGAGTGTGTGAGGTCGCTGGTAACTCGGGGTCTTAGCAATAAAGTTTGTCTACGGTATTATAGAGTAAACCTAAAATAATAGATAGTTTTTACATGCACGAAGGGTGTGATGAGATGAAGTCCAATCCTAATCCAAGTAAAGTGTCTCTAACTCTTCCTTTCTAATTCCATTAATATTTTATCTGTTATTTACAATTCCGCAACAATATCTCTAAACCGTTGTTTTCCCTTGATAATTAGATCACAGTCTACGTAAATTGACCGTTCCCTGTGAATACGATAACTCTTCTTACTATTATACTACTGGATTTTTGGTTCACTTGCCAGAAACCCATCACACACTCCGGAGGCTGCATCATGCTCTGGGGGCTTCAGCGCACCTGTTTCAGTAAGCATCAAGGAGCTTGGCAAGCGCGCTTCAGCACACCTTGGGGGCTGCAACACACCTTGGGGCTGCAGCCCTCCTGGAGGCTTTAGCGCACGCCTCCACCAAAGTGCTTTGTCTTGGGCGCTTCAACGCACTTCAAGTGAGCGTAGCCTCCTTAAGTGCGCCCCAGCCTCCATAGTGCGCCCCAGCGCACACATTACATAGAGAATTTAAAAGAACGAGTGTGCGTTCCTTCTCCCTCATTTTATCACCTCTACGGGCACTTAGAGAGAGAGAAAGAGTTAGAGAGAGAAGAAGGAGAGGAAGATTGAAGAGGAACTTCACCATCTCAAGGCTTGGAATCACCTCCACCTTCCTCCTCTACCTCCATTTTCTCCCCAATCTTCCTCCATTATCCTCCATTGGAGCTCTATCTCAAGGTGAGAGTGTGACACCCTTCTACCCCATATTCTTATACATTAAATAATTTGAAATATATCAAGATGATACTCCACACTGGGTAAAAAGGTTCACAGTTCTCATTGTATAAAACGTCATTTACCTCAAGTGAAATAATTTAAAGTGGAAATAGCAATCGACTGTTTTCAAAACACTTAAGCAACGGAATCTCCCAAAATAGAAATAACAAAACATTCTACTCGTCGTGCAAGGCAACTAAAGAAAAGTTTATAAAATTATTCCTAACTAAAAACATAATTGAAGAACCCCCAATGATGTGCCCTGATGTCACATGTACTAGAGCAATACTCCCTCTACTCAACATTCGACACCAATTGTGTCATCATCATCGCCTGTAAAATAGCCACAGTGTAACAGTGAGGAAAAGAATACTACTCATACATACACATAGGAGACTACCCTATCCTCACCCTCATGTAAAAAACATCATCATATAACTCATTCCATTATCAAATAGAAAACATAGTCACTATCATCATATACACCCACAACATCATCAATATCACCACAATCATCATAATCATCAAAATCATCATTGTCATCATTGTCATCATTATCGTCAATATCATCATATTCATCATAATCATCAATATCATCATAATCATCATTATCATCATATCATCATAACCATCATTCACCTCCCTGAGATGTACTTCACCCACTCTAGGCTTGTACACCTCAGGTACCCTATTCAATTTCGTCATAATCAGTGTTCACCTCCCTGAGTTCTACTCAGGTACAATTATCAACATTATCATAATCATTACTCACCTCCCTGAGTTATACCCATGTACCAT
Source organism: Sesbania bispinosa (assembly GCA_026901365.1). NCBI lineage: Eukaryota > Viridiplantae > Streptophyta > Magnoliopsida > Fabales > Fabaceae > Sesbania > Sesbania bispinosa. The sequence continues at coordinate 144,463 of QLOH01000349.1, read as the reverse complement.
AATCAATAACATAATTAATACTCACCTCCCCGAGTTACACTCAGGTACCATAATCACCTCCCCGAGTTAGACTCAGGTACAATATTCACCTCCCTGAGTTAGACTCAGGTACAACATTCACCTCTCTGAGCTACACTTCACCCCTCACTGGGCTTGTGTAACTCAAGTACAATCACCTCCCTGAGCTACACCCCACCCCTCACTGGGCTTGTGTCTCTCAGGTACAACATCATATATACTCAAGCATCATTTACAGCATAAGGTTAATTAAATCATCATCACCTTTATCACCTCCCTGAGTTATACTCAGGTACACTATTCACCTCCCCGAGTTAGACTCAGGTACAACATCAACATCATCATCATCAATCATTCTCATCATAGTTCATTATCAATATCACCACTCATCATCATCATCAATCATTATAATTAGCACCATTCATCATCATCATGTATTATCATACATATTCACCAATCATCATCATCAAAATCATCATAAATATCACCAAATATCATTATCATCATAAATAACACCAATCATCATTGTCATGTATCATCATACATATTCACCAATCATCATCATAAAAAATCATCATAATTATCACCAAATATCATTATCATCATAATAATACATCAAACTCAATATGAGAAATCATCCATCACAAGGATTCACCAATCCACACTGGTAATCGATTACAATCCCCATGTAATCAATTACCCGCAAACAAGGTCTCTAGTAATTGATTACCCACCCTTGGTAATCGATTACCTGCAAGCAATCACCCTGGTAATCGATTACCAACCCTCTATAATCGATTACCAGCAAACCAACTCTCTGGTTACCTGCGAGCAAACAGCCCTCCTGGTTGCCCAGAACACCCTGGTAATCGATTACCACTCCTGGTAATCGATTACCCGCGACGCAGATCGCAGTTCTTGTGATCTCTACCAATTCCAAACCTCTCTATTCAATCTCTAATCAATCCTTTCCATCAAAAATGTCATCTATATGCGTTTATATTCATCAAACTCAACAAGAGTATCAATCTTTAACAATTTTCCAAGGTTTTCCCCTCAAAGCCCAAATCATCAAACCCTTATTAATCCCCTTTTCACTATTCATATTATTCTCATTCAATCTCTTCAAGATTCATCAAGAATCATACAAACAATCATCAATCTATAGTCTTCATCATTCAAACTCAGTATATCAATCATTAGTACGAATTTAAAGTCTTAGGTTACTACCCAAGCATCCCCCACATGCACATATAGGCAACACCCTCTCCCCCACCGTACCTTAGTGAAGATTGATCAATCAGCAGGGAAGCCCCTTTCTTGGTTCTCGATGATCACTCAGCAGCAACCTCCTCTTGAAACTTGGTTTCTCCCCTCTTTGGCGTTTCGCTCTCTGATGATCATACGAATAAGGATTAGGGTGAACTGATAACCCCTCCTTACTAGAACGCCTAACTGGGCTTGGGCCCAACCTCAATTCCCCCTTTATTCTCTTTTTGAATTCAAATAGCTTTATCTTATTTAAAACTAATAATAATTTTAATACTATTATTTATTTATTTATTTATTTATTTCTCCCACTTTATTAATTATTTTAATTTTATTTAATTAAATTTAGGATGTTACAGAGTGAAGCTCACACACACTCACTACATCTTTTGTGTATTCCTATCATGATCCCCACTCTTCTAATCCCTTTCTTTTAATGTGTGGGTGTTGATTTTTTGTTGGATAGATTATTGGTTTGAAATGTGAAAACCCTAGGTTAAGCTAAATTGGGGACTTTGTGATTTCTTATGAATGGTTGCTAAAGCATGCTTCTCTCGTTGATTCCTTATATTCCTTGATGAGTTAGTGGATTTATGTGTGATTTTCGTATGAATAGATATATGAACATGAAGTTAGGGTTTTGGGTGAATGAATGGGATTAGGGTTCTAATGAGGGTTTATTGTTGGGTTAGGAAATAATTATTACCTCGTTATGTCCAAACCCTAGGTTAGTATAACTTGGGGATATTGGGATCTCTTTTGATTGGTTGTTATTGAGTGAACTTGTTGATGATTACTTACCTTTCATGATGATTCCGTTAAGGTCCATGTGCAAACTTGGCATGGCATGAGATACATGAGCATATTTAATCTAAGAATGAGCTTCCATGAAGTCGGTTTACATGTTAAGTATTTTGAAAGCATTCCTTATGCATTTATGTCAGACATTTCTCATAAACAAATCAGAATTTGGCTTCGGCCCAGAATAATTAATAACTAAGCCGGCTTCGGCCGTGAGAAATTGCCTGAAAACTTGACTTCGGTCCAGAATAAGGGTGGGATACGTCCCCAGGGAAGACGTTCTCTGTAGTCTGAGCTCAGTACTAACTCCAGAATCAGTGAAAATAACCTGCCGGTTGGGAGCAGCTGTGAGAAATGCATTCATGTGTTTTTGCATGCATGTAGAAGTATTATCATGTAAATTAGGTGACTCATGCATAGTCAATTCCATTGCAACTTCATGCTCTTTATTGATTTAATGAATGATTGTAACTATAAGAGAAATTTGAATGATCTAAGATGTGCATGTGGTCGTGTTCTATGTTGCATCTCATGTGCCTGTCTGCCCCACAATGCTTGCTGCATGCTTTGCTCACTGAGACCGTAGTCTCACCCCACGTTTCGGGGATATATTTTAGTTTATGCAGGATATTCTATCCGTTGTCCAGAGATGAAGAGGAGCTTTTGGAGTAGATTTACACTTCTAAAGACCAGATAGAAATTATGAAGCGTTATCCATTGTAATTAATAGTTAATAATGTAATTAAATAGAGATTTCATCATACGGTTAAGTGTAGTCTTTTATTAATTAGTAGTTGATGTAGAAACCTTTAGATTGGCCACGAAGGCCTATTTCTCCTTTGGACTAGATTAGTACTCTTGCTATTATGAATTGCACTGGGTTTTTACTGGTTTTCAGGTCATTCTGGAAATTGGGAAATGGCTAGTTTTCAGCGGAAACTCTGCCGGATTTCCGGTAGGAGTTTATGAACTCTCACCCTTATGGGTGTTGGTTACCCCACTTTCTAGTTTAGAATTTTGTGTTGGAAATGTGATAAATGAATTATGTGGTAGTCTAAGCAAACATTGGATTGCTTAGGCATCTTTGTACTATGTGTATCGATATCGAAAATGGCGCGAAATAATTTCAGAAATTCGGGAATAGTGTTTCCAACGGACATTATTCTTGGATTTAGAAATTAGGACGTTACAGGTATCACACCCTGAAGTTGAAGGGCTAACAAGGTAATAAGGTGAGAGGAAGAAGGCTGAGGTGTTGATCGAGGGAATTAGATTGAGATGGATGGAACTGAGTTTAGATAGTTGATAAAATTGAGAGAAAGAGGATTAGATTAAAGGAACTGGATTAGAAAGGTATTTCTATAAAGAGGAACTAGGAAAATAGGTTTTTATAAAAGAAAATGGGGGAAAAGGGAGCAAAGAGTGAAAATAGGAATTCAAGTTCTGATACTTGAGCAAGAAGGGTCTCACTTAAGCGAGCATGTCAACAAAAAGGGTGAGTTTGTCTTCCGTATTCTCTCACTCATGCGAGAAGGCTCTCGCTTGAGCGAGGAACAAAGCTGGTTTAGGGGGCTTTTTATGTTGAATTGTGCTCAAGCGAGAAGCTCTTGCTCAAGCAAGAATGCCCCTATTTGCCTCTGCGTTGGTCTTGCTCAAGCGAGTGGGTTCTCTCTTGAGCGAGAATGCGTTTTCAGCAGGGCTTAGTTTTGCTCGCTCAAGCGAGAATATCCTCGCTTGAGCGAGAACGCGCATATCCAGTTTTTAAAACAGATTCATTAGGGCTTTTGCCATCATTCTTTCCTTTTTCCACTTCTTAGAGAGTGAAGGAGTGCCCTAGAAGAGATGAACAACGAGGAAGAAGGAGAAGGAGCCTAGCTTGAGGTCGTCAACCAAGATAGGAGTTTGGAACCAAAATCCTCCACCCCTCCCACATCTTCATTCTTGTCTTTGAGGTGAGTGTGGTTCACCCACTCACTTTCCATCATGTGTGAAGTTCCCTAATGATCCCCATTATATTTTCCTCTTCCTACTCTACTTGCTTGTGATGGATTGAGGTTGATCTAGGGTTTATGTGTGTATTTGCTTTGATTGCTTGAGTATTGGATTAACCCTAGGTTGTAGAAGTCAGGGTTTTCATGATAGTGTTGATTTATGAAGTTTTGAGTGTCATGGAATCATCATTTAACATATGTAACATGTATACATGCCACAAACTATGTTCTCACATTTTTAAAACCTCACTAATGCAAAAAAAGTTTTCACGGGCCTTTGGTCAAGAGGAATTTTCATGGGTCTTCGGACCAAATAGGAAAAGGGGAACAAGGTAATCACATTAACCTCTCGGCCATGAGGTGGATGGGGATCCTCAATTAAAAGGATTCACATGCATATCATCCTTGTTTGATAATAAAACTTAAGAGGGTGGCCCTGAATGACAGTCATTGGCCACATGGCCGAGCGCTCAAAAGACGTAACAGCGAAACGACTTCCTTGGTGTGGGTTAAGCACTAGATTTGCCCCTTGAGAGGGGATTTGATTGAGTAGTTATTGTGGCATGCATGATTATATGATTAGGTATCTACTTGTTTGATTGTTGCATTCCCATTTTCTTGAAATCCCTACACTATATGCAATATCACATTCACTGGGACGTAAGTCTCACCATACGTTGTGGATTTCATTTTAGATGTGCAGGGTGCTATTCTCGGAAGTCAAACTGGATGGCTTGGAGGCTCAAGGTGGTTTGCCCCCTCTGGGTTTCCATGTTGCTTCCTAGAGAAATTTTGAGGATATTGTGTAGTTGTAGGTTGATATTTGATGAGAAAGTTGCATTATTGTATTCTAAGCCACTAAGTGGTGTTTAAATTACAATCTTGAGTTTGTATGTTGAGCTCCGCTTATGTAAACGTTAGATTACTTAAGAACCTTCTTGTGATTGATTGTATGTCGATATTGATAATGGCGCAAATAATTTCATAAACTTGGGAATATGTCTACAACAGACATTATTTTGAGTCCACGGAATTAAGATGTTACACCCTCTATACTAGATGGTTATGTAGTGTATCATCAAGAGCATACGTTTGACGTTAATGTAGTGTATGCATGATGAATTAGCTTCCATGGCTCACAATGATGTTTGGGGTCATATAGAACTACCAATTAGTTTTGGGGTCGTTTTATGGTGCACTAGGCCGAAAGTCGTGCACCGGTAGTCTATTGAAAATAATCGGAAGTCTTCGGTAATCCACCAACAATTGGATCTTCACCTTCCACAACTTCCACATGAAGCTTCAGTATACCCCGTTTTTTCACAAGTACACCCGTTGTTTTCGAAAAAAGAAAAATTTAATTCAACCATTGTCACAGTTACCTTTTTCTTTCATCGTATAACAGATCTGCCATTGTTGAACTCACCATACCAACCATTAAACCTTCAACTATGAACAACTTCACCATCCCATAACTCACTGCGCATATACTATATACACATTTCCTCTAAGAAGTGAGGATGGTGATGATTGACAAACACGCCGGAGATGGTGGCGGTGCACCACCGCATCTGCCATTGTTATTAGGGGAATCTTAATGGGAACGAAGGAATCCAAATATATGTTCTTCAAAATATACAAAACATAATTATTTGTCATTATGTACAGAAAAAATACTAACTGATGCCCGTCATCAGATTCTTTGCGGATGGCTTCACCATGATCTTTTCCGATCTTTCTTTCTATCTAAGCTGCACATTTCCTCTCTCCATTTTCGTGATAGGGACTTCTCTGTATTTGTTGAAAGTTTTTTCACAGTTATTAGCCAACCAGTTGCCTTCTTTCATCTCACCATTCCAATTAACAATTATTTCTTTAAACGGGTGAGATCAATTGGTGCACCGGTGGGCGACTTTCAAATTTATGCACCATATAATTTTCCTTAGTTTTGAACCAATTTAGTGTAAATGAGTCTTTAAGACCAATAGTAATCTAGATGGAGAATTTGAGAGGTACAGAGCCAGGCTATTTGCAAAAGAATATAGTCAAATATAGGGCATTGATTCTGAGGAGACTTTCTCATTGATCTCACTAAGGATGCCTTTTGTGATGTTATGCCTTTAATATCTTATTTTAACTTGGAACTTCACAAGATGGATGTCAAAACAAACTTTCTAAATGGAGATTTAGATAAAGATGTCTATATGGCTCAACTTGTAACGTCCTAATTTCTAAATTCAGAAATAATGCATGTTGGAAGCACTATTTCCAAATTCGTGAAATTATTTCATTCATTTCGCGTATCGACATACAATACCATCGCTTGAGTAACCCAACAATTACTAAAGCTCCAACAATACATATATAACTCAAGGAAATAATAACATAATGTTGCCATCAAGGCTCCCATACAAAAATATTAAACTAACATAATGATTCCTAAAGTAGCTTTAACAAATAACACTAGTGGTTCTAAACAACATGAAGAACATCAAAATAAAGTAAACAATAAGACTACTGGTCTTCACATGCCATCTACTACTCGTCATAGCTCTGATCAGTATCCTGCACCACTGAAAATATTGTTCCCATGGAATGGGGTGAGACCAACGTCCCAGTGAGTGCAACAGTGTGTGCAGTGTGGGGGAAAGCAACCAAGAACCATCATGGCATACATATAAATTTAAGAGACATAATAGAGATAACGATACAGAATTCAACATAAAGAAAATCAATCATCAAGATGCAATGCATGGCTGTGAGGTGTTGTTCCCGACACCCGGGGTCTTTTCTCTGTAACGTGACTGTGATGAGCGCTCGACCATGTAACCAGGACCGTCGTCCAAGGTTACCTACGATTAATATTTAAATAGCATTTAAATATACTTATGTGATTGGGGACCCCATCTCCCTCTTGGCCATGAGTTCGATGTGGTTACCCCGTTGTTCTTAAATAATTTGCCCGAAGGCCTGTGATGATCAAAGACCCTGTGATAGCCCGAAAGCTCTATGATTTCTTAAATTCATAATTCCATGACTGTGATGGCCAAAGGCCCATGAATTCCAGAATAACATAATCAAATCCATCATACAGAATCATCCAATCACCTATCCTAAGGTTTTGGCAACTCAATACATACAATTATCAATACATTCATAATTCACATGTTCATACTACACATATATCATTAATTCATAGAAGGAAAGGGGAAAAAGAATGGGGAACATGCAGTGGCAACATCCAGAACAGTCAAGTGAGAGTTACACCCACCTGTGAGTCGAGAAAACGGAGAAAGAACGAAGAATGGAGGGCCTTGATGGGGGAAAGATTGATGCAAGACTCGTTCTTGATGAGTAGAAATCGTTCTTGGCCTTTGCTGGGACTTTTTCTCACTAGAACCACTCTCTCTCTCTCTCTGAAAATATGAAAAAACGGAAGGAAGAACTGACTGAAACCGTCCAAGAACGTGTTTTAAAGTGCAGAAATCGGGTCTGCGCTCAAGCGCGAGTTCTCGCTCAGGCTGCGCTTGAGCTCAGCTCGAGCTGAATTTCCTCGAATTGTTCTCCGTTTTTCTGCGCTCAGGCTGCGCCCGAGCTCAGCTCGAGCGAGAAAACCAGATTGCAATTTTCCCTTCTTGTTGATATCCTCGCTCAGGCTGCGCTTGAGCTCAGCTCGAGCGAAAAAACCAGATTGAAATTTTCCCTTCTTGCTAAGGTGCAGTTTCCATCCAAACCCTATCATATAACCTATCAAACTGAAGCCCCAGAAATAAGCTTTCTAATGAGAGTGGAATCACCTCAATCGGACATCTGCAACTCTAGATATTTGCAATTTAGTGTACCAAGGTCATTAGGCTTAGAACCAACATCAAGCAACAACCTTAGTTTTTGCCTCTTAAGCTTTTCTGTACTTATTCTTTTCTTCATTCTACTTTAAGTTATGATATTCCTATGAATTAAGGTCTTAATTAGCAGGATGTTACACAACTCGATGGCTTGCTAAAAAGCCAAGGAACATTTATTTTGCAGGTGGTCATATTTCTCTTGACTCCAAGAAAAATGTCTAAGATCAATGCATTTACTTGAACACCAGTGGGGGAAATTTCATCATCCTTATCTTTTATGTTGATGATATTCTTCCTACAAGTAGTCGTGTTAAATTTTTCTTATTGAGACAAAATTTATGTTCAGTAGCCACTTTGATATAAATGACCTTGATGGTGTCTTTATTGTTATAGGAATTGAGATTTTTATGATAGGTCATGCATATGGAGTTCTTAGATTGTCTCAAAAAGAGTATATTGATAAAGTTCTCAAAATTTTAACATGCATTCTTGTTCCCTATGTGTTGCACCTATTCAAAAGGTTTATAACCTTTCTAAATCTAAATATCCTCAAAATGATCATGAAAGAATTGAAATGAATTTCTTATATGTTTTCGTTGTTGGATGCTTGATGTATGTTTAAGTTTGTACCCATCTCGATATTCCTTTTGCTGTTAATGATTTTGGAAGATACATGAGTGACTCGGGTTTTAGGGGTAGCAAAGCTGGCAACCAACTTGCCTACATACCTAAAATGGGGTGGGGTGGGTTGACATACAATCCGAAGTGGGTTGAGAAACATAACCCTAGGTTGGCCCATTAAAAATAAAAAGAAAATAAAGAATTATATGCTATAAAATAGTGGGTTAGCTGGCCGCCAAGTCGCTAAAAAAGGTGAAAAATAGAAAAAAAATTAAAAAAGCCAATTAAACATATTCATTCAAAGTCATTATATCCCTAAATTATATTAAAATATCATTTAGCTCCTTTGCTCCCAAGTCTCTAAACAAGTTCTTTAAAAATAAATAAATAAGTTCAACTCATCTTTTACATGGCGGGTTACACAGGTTGATGTGTTGAGTCACCCAACCCACCCTCGTTATTTTTTGCAAGTTAAGTGGGTGGACTCGTTGGGTGCAACACTACAACCCCCTTCGCCACCCTACCAACTATGGGTCATTGGAAAGTTGTTAAAAGGGTATTTAGATATTTGTAGGGAACGAAACATCATATATTGACCTATAAGAAGTATGATCAACTTCAGGTCATTGGCTATTCTGGTCCTGATTTTATAGGTTGGCCTGAAGATTGAAAGTTTATTTCCAGATTTATATTTATGATAGAAGGAGTTATTTCCTTAAAAAGTATTAATCACTCACTTACAAATACTTTTACAATAGAGGCCGAGTATGTTACTTGTTATGAGGCTATTTGTAAAGTCATGTGGGTGAAAAAACTTAATTTCTTGTTTTCACATTACTGATAACATTTCTAGGCCACTGGTGATATATTGCACCGCACTACTATCATCCATTTCTCTTAAAACAACATAAGCTCTTTTCATTCAAAACATTTTGATGTAAAGTATCTATTTGTTAGAAAGAAAGTCTTGGAATTTTAGACTCAGACTGGGCACATTGCTACAGAGAACATGTTAGCACATCCATTGACCAAAGACTTAGCTATTGAAGTTTCTTTCATAAGTATGTAACTCATATGGGTTTAGTTAAGTCTTTTGATGTATTGTGTAACATCCCAAAAATTAGGGCCTAGAAATATAGTAAAAGCCTTTGGATGTGAGTTCCAACGCAAGAAGAAAGTTTGAAGTAAAGTGAGGACTTAAGGGTTTAAGTGTGAATTAAGACAAAAAATAGGGAAAATATTAGGAGCCATGAGTTTTAAGAGAACTTATAAGAGAAACCAAGTTTTAAGTCAAACACAACTGTAGACCGAACTTAGAAGAAATCACACCCTGAGACGAAGAGAAGTATAAGGTATAAAGATGAGGGGAAGAGGTTTAAAAGAAGAGGAACTAAGTTTGAAAGGTATGTTGTCAGAAAGAATTAGGAAAAAGGTAGGTGGAACTAAGTTAGAAATGTTTAAAAGTGAGAATCAGGATTTCGAGTTCTGATGCTCTTGCTCAAGTGAGAAGGGTTTGCTTGAGCGAGCATATTAGTAAAAATGATGAATCTGTAATATGGTTTCCTCGCTTGAGTGAGGAAGCTCTCGCTCAAGAGAGAAACAGGGGAGCAAGAGAGTGCTCTCTGGAAGGACTTCGCTTGAGCCATGAGGGTCTCACTCAAGAGAAATTCATTCAGAGTTAGGAGTGCTCTCTGGAAAATTTCGCTTAAGCGAGAAGGGTCTCGCTCAAGCGAAAGTCATCCAGAGAAGGGGGATGCTCTCTGGAGTATTCTCGCTCAAGCGAGAAGGGTCTCGCTCAACTGAAATTCATCCAGAGAGGGGGATGCTCTTTGGAGTATTCTTGCTCAAGCGAGAAGGACTCGCTTGAGCGAGAATGCGCATGTCAGTTTTAAAAACACTAAGTTATGGTTTCTTTTTTCATTCTTCCTTATGTTTCTTTTTTTCTAGAGAAAGAGGTTTCATAGAGAGAGAAAGCGTAATGGAGCTTGGAGAAAGAAGAGAAGAGCCAAGGATCTTGCCCGAAATCTTCCCTAACTCATTCCCTTTTCTCTTAGTGTTCTCTTAAGGTGAGTAGAACTCACAAACCTCCACTCATTTGTGTGAATCTCCTCTCATGAACCTTACTCTACTATTCCCTTACTTATTGACTTATGGTTGAATAATTTGGTTGTGGATTTTCTATATAATTGTATATTGTGTAGTTGTATGAGAATAGAAACCTGTATAGGGGATTTCCTCAAGTTAGGGCTTTCTCATGTTTATGACTAATGATATTTACTGTAAAATTCATGAAATACGTGTACGGGTGAGCATTTGCATTAAGGCCTCTGGCCCCAGTTAATTGGAAAATGAGTTTGAGCTTCGGCTCCCAGAAAAATTAGTTTGGCTTCGGCCCTAGAAAAATGGCTTCGGCCCCCAGTTTTGGCTTCGGCCCCAGTTCACCCTAAATAAGCAAGATTGGACTTCGGTCCTTAGAATAATTGGATTTTGGTCCCCAGAGTAAGTCGTGGGTTTCGAACCTTAGAATAATGGTGGTATTAGTCCCCAAGAAAGACATTTCTTGTAGTATGAGCTAAGGTCTAGCCCTAGAATCAGTGAAAAGACCCCGTCTGCCGGGCAATACAGATCATGCATAGCATGTCTAATTTGAAATGGAATTTGATATCTTGTTTAAGTTGAGCTGAGTTGAGTTATGGTATTATATGATGAAATATGAACTCTCTTATGCATGGCATATGCTTGTTTCCCCTACATTTTATGATTGCATAATTATGCTCATTGAGACATTAGTCTCACCTCATGTTTGTGGGTTCATTTAAGATATGTAGGATTATCCGACTGGATGCATGGATGGAGAGTTTGAAGCTCTTAGAGCGGACTATTCCACCTCTGGTTGTATAGTTTGAATCCCATGAGGGAAATAGATGTATTTGGGTTGTATTATGCTACATTAGGTTAGAAATTATGTATTTCTGGATGATGTTCTTTTGAGCCACTGAGTGGCATGCGGATTCGGAGATCTGCGATATATGGACTGGTTATGTCTGGACTTATGTAATCGTTGGAATTACTTAAGCATTTTATGATTGTATATGTAAAGATATCGGTAATGGCGCGAAGTAATTTCAGGAATTTGGGAATAGTGTCTCCAACGGACATCACTGTTGAATTTAGAAATTAGGACATTGCATATTGGATTAGTGGCTGTATGAAATATATTTTTGCTTATTATCCTTTTATAGATATGTATGAGATGACATCACTTTTATTATCATATCTCTTATAGCATTTAAGATACTTGGACCATTTGCTAAGATTTCATATTTGTTTTATTGAATTATGTTTTTCTTTATCCATCATTTTTATGAAATATAAACATATGGTTATGTATCCCTATCAGATGCTATCTTTTATACAATTAATGCTCAAATTTCTTAGATTGTTGATTGTTATGTGTTTTGGTCATAATTGATATTTTAGTTTTAATAATTCTTTGTAGTTATGATAACTGACTAAAGCTATCCAAGTAGTAGAATGTTAAAGTATTCCTATTTAATTTTGTGGATTAGCATTAATCAATTATTTAGTTTTATATTCTCTTAAATTATCTAATTATTATTTAATTATAGTACATATAGATGGACATTATATGGGGTTTATATTGTGATTGGCCCATGACCGATTGGGCTACTTACTTGGATGCTTGTTAAAAGGTCCCTAGTGTTAAGTGATAATAAAAATAAGAGTTAATATACAATTTGGTCCCTAAAAGCGTCATTGTGTTTATTTTTAGTCCCTAAAAGTTAAAGAGTGAACTAAATAGTCCCCGAAAGTTTAAAACCGTTAACTAGTTAGTCCTTCTATTAAGCTCTGTTAGTTTATTGAGACAGAGCTGCTGAGTTGGACTGTTAACTGACACATTCAATTTCTACATGGAACCTCAGCTAACAATAAAATTATGTTGGATGAAATTTGGAATTATTTCCCCCAAATCATAACCTACATCTCCATCGTTGTCTTCCTCTTCTCGTCCATCGCAAAAAAAAATTACAGTCCTAAGCCCCCTCCTTCTCTAACTTACTTATACTCATTTTACAACCCAGAGCTCCGGTGTATTCTCCATTCTTATCCCCAACACTGTAACCCAAATATCCACTGTTTGCTACATTTATATCTCTCAAACCGTAAATCTAACAAACCATTAAATGAGGACTGTAATCTAAGGCAAAATTGCAAATTGTCATATAGCAGAAACTAAGAGATGACAATTTCATTCATAAAAATGCTTTTGTCACAAGTACAAATCCACACTTTTCTGTCACATTGACCATAACAAAGAAATAAACCTGAATACCAAATGTTCTGCAAATTAAAGCTTTACTTTGCATCCAACAAAGAAAACATAACTAGACTATTGTTAGCCTTTTTCATTACAAAATGTATAAAAATACAAAATATGGTACCAAAAAACATAACTAGCCCATTCATCAAGATCTGCAAGATTTTTCATTCCTCAGTGTTGCTGCCGGTGCCTTCTCCTTGGGCAGAACTTGATGATTCCTGTCAACAATACTTTATCAATATGGGACCACAATCAATTAAAAAAACCAACAATCTATTACAAAAACCCACATATGGGACCACAAAATGATGGAACCTTGAAGAGTACCATGAGTTGAGTCCCTGAACCTGTACGTGTAACTCTGTTGCTTCTTTGCTCTCCCAACAAACAAGAATCGCTAGCTTCTGCAACTCTGCTTCCAGACCACAAAATCGAAGAAGAAGCTCCACACGACCCTTTCAACCCTTTTGAGGCGCACCTTAACCACCCCACGATCGTCTCTGTCGTAACCCCACTTGCTATTATTCTCTCGGGAAGAGAAATCATGAAGAGAAATCGCATCAGTAATACCCTGATCAATGGCGATGATGGAATTTCCCAGTGAGCAAGTGTTTTGGTTAGGGTTCATACGAAAGAGTGAAGGAGTTACAGAGGATTATTGGGTATTTGTTTGGGATTTTGTTTAGGGTTTAGTTTTGGGGAATTCTGCAGCCCTAATTTCATCCAATTGGGCATCCAACGTGTGCATAACTGTACAGGTCACTTGCCAACTCAGCAGCTCTATCTCAGTAAACAAACAGAGGTTAACGGAAGGACTAACCAGTTAACAATTTTAAACTTTCGGGGACTATTTTGTTCACTTTTTAACTTTTAGGGACTAAAAGTAAACACGGTGACACTTTTAGGGACCAATTTGTATATTAACTCTAAAAATAATTGTTCTCCATTAGGCAGTTAACTTTGGCTACGCTTGTATGCTTGCACAAGTTACCAGATTCTCTCACGTTCACCAGCTTCTACTTTCACCAGCTTCTACTTTCTACGTGAACATAGCTAGTAGGGGTGTGAACAGGCCAGGTGCCGCTCGTCAGGGGCCTACAGCCTGGCCTACATCTAGCCCATGCCAAGCAAAACCAATTTGTTAAATAGATTAGGCCAAGACTTATTCAAAAGTCTATATAGCAAAACAAGTCAGGATTCATGCCATCGATAAAGCCTTTTAAGCTTATCAGGCCAGCCTATTTAACTAAATATAAATAAAATACTAATATTTTTTATATTGCAATTATTATAAATATTTTTATTATATTTCCTTATAATTATATGCTTATTAGATTGCGTAAATATTTAAGTATGTTGTCTTATATAAAAACTTTGAGCTTATAAGTCTATTCAAATACTTGCTTATAATATATTCAAGTACCTTACTGTAAAACAGGCTTTTAAACAAGCTTTCAGGTCATGTCATGCTTTAAATAGGCTAGGTTCAGACCATAAAATAAAGCTCATATCAGATAAACAGGCCAGACTCAGGCCATAGATTTAAGGTATAGGCCAGGCTCAGGCCTTGGAAAGCCTAGCTCGGCTCGGCCTATTTCCATCCCTGCAGGCAAGAATGGACCCTTCTTTAATTCCAAGTATACACTTACAACTAGATTTTGTATGATGTTGTAATATGAAATATGCTATGGTATATCTATGTGATTATGATATGGGGTTGAAAATTAAAATATCTGGCAACACAGTCCTCAAGCACATTGAAAATTTTATTGATCTCTGTAAAATAAACTTAAATAATTAGGATAAAATATGTTTTTATCTCTACAAAATACATTCAATTTGGCTTTCGTCCTTGTAAAAAAGGTTTTTGATTTTGATACACACAAAATAAAAAACGTAACATTTTGGTCCGTGCAATTAATTTTTAGTCCATGTAAAATATATCCATTTTAGTTTTAATCCTTGCAAATATTTTGTTTTTTTATCTTAGTCCTTACAAAACAGGTTAATTATAGTGATCTTATGGGTGTTAAGTACATCAAAGATCAATCTTAATATTTTTTTATTTTGTGAGGACCAAAACTAAAAAATTTACAGGAATGAAAATCAACTTAAGTGTATTAATTGTACATGAATCAGAAAAATATTTTATCCAAATAATTGTTGTTGACAAATGAATTTAAAATAAATCATTTGAATTTGACATGTATATATATATATATATATAAACAATGAATAAATTTGAATTCGAGATTTAATTTGAATATAGATATTAAGAAATAATTGATTTAAATTAAAAATTTAATTTATTTATAAATATTATGGAAAAAATGAGTTTAAATTTAAATTTGAATGAATTAAAAAAAAGAGGTTATGAGTTGGAGACCAAGGAAGGTGATGAACAATTATATTTATTATAATTAAAAATAAAATAGGAGTGTATTTGAATTTAAAAATAATATAATAATTATAATAACAAGAAGTCAAATTTGAATCAAAATGAAATAATATTAAAATTCTCTAATAATAAGATTTACAAAGCCACGTGATTAAAGGTCTGAGCTCTATTGTTACTGTTAATAAAGTGTTTTACATTAGAAAAAAAAAGGAGAGAACTCTCATTCAGCATATTGGGTGGCTTTTGCATAAATTATAACTCTTCAATTATTCCTTTTCAGCCCCCATACACCACCACCATCATGAGCAGTTCTTTATCAGTTACATAATTATGCTTTTTCCCTAGCTTTTCTAGAGCTACATTAAAGCATCGAGTTTTTCATCCTCAAGCCTTGATGACATGGTTGTTTATAGTACGAGCATTGGCATCGAGAAGATTCTCGAGTGACTTGGCTTTTCTGTTCCGAACTCTACCTGTTTCTTTCAACAATTCATCCAACCTTTTCTTCTCATCAACAACATCAGCATTTGCTGTCCCAAGCTTTTCCTCTCTCACAGCGACAATGTACTCCAGAATATCAATTGCGTCATCCAGCCTGAAATAGAAGATTTTCACGTAACCATTTCTCAGTAATCTAATCTCAAAATCCATGAAGCAAGAGATTCCATATCATGTCAGTAAATGTCACTCTCCTCACTCATAGTAATTGTTATTTTCTGAATACGGGTCCTTTTCTTTTTCTTAAGAATAGGATAATTTTTTGTTATAATAGAAAAAGACACAAGCTGCTTCTATGTTCAAGTGTAAGAAAGGTTTCAGAAGGTGAATTAGACTTGTCCACCGTTAATTTGTCTTTTGTTCAAGTCACCAATTTTCTCCCATGCAAAAGCTGAGTGAAAAGTGTGCAATCTCAAACCTAGCAGACTAATTCTTCACTACCAAATCAAATAAATAGACATTATATTTATCACCAATATTAGTGGCACGATTTGATTATGTGACCTAGTAATACACAACATCACAAATGCTTTGCATAATGCCACAGTTACTCGATAGGAACGAAAATGCTCTAGTAGTGAAAGAAGATTTGCAAATAGAAGAGGGTATAACAAAAAAAGGATCAGAAAGGGTTGATACCTGCCAATTGCATCATACGTGCCAGCAAGATTGCTATATATCCCAAGTGTTTCAGGGTGATAGGGTCCATACTCTTGTTCCAATACAATCTTCGCTTCTTCAAATAATTCTGCAGCCTCACTCAATGCATAACGCTGCACACAAGTAAGTCCCATTTGATTAAGAACAATACCAAAGAAGGTTGATTTCTTCTCTCCAATAAGACGAAGATTTGAGACAGCATTCTTGAAAGCATTGTAAGATTCAGCATAGTTCCCCAACATGTAGTACATGACCCCCATCTGAGCTTGAATTCCTGCTATTGTGCTTTGCTGACCAGGAGCATCATTATGTATCTCTAGGGCCTTGTGTAGTAATTTAAGTGCCTGTTCAAGCTCATTCATTGACTCATAGATAGCTGAAACATTCATAAGACCACTAGCAATCTCCTCAGGTGGGACCCCAGGCATGGGATTCTCGTAGATTCTAAGTGCATTCTCACAATATGATTTTGATTCCCTTATCTTCCATGTCCTGTTGTACAAGTCAGCCAGACGTACAAAGACTGATCCCACAGCAGGATGATTCTCTCCTTTGTGGACCTTGAAAACTGTTAATGCTTTCTGATATGCTAAAATGGCCTCATCATATCGAGCCAAGGATAAGAATGTGTCTCCAATGCTGCAGTCAACTGAAGCCACTTCCACTTCATGGCCATTTGCTACCATTGCTATGCTAGCTAAAACAAGATGCTCCAGGGCTGCTTCATGATTTCCATTTGTTTCACATATAAGGCCCATCAGCCTCCTGTCAGCTGCCTCTTCAAGAGATGAGGGTGAGCCATTTGCTCTATGAATGTCAAGAGCCATTTGGCATAGCCTCTCTGCCTCATCAAAATGCAATGCCTGAAAATTAACTTCAGCCACATACCGACAAGTCTCACCAAATCTTGGGTCTGTTTCTCCCAAAACCTGCCTCTGTACTTCCAACCCTGCGGTGTAGCACCTAATTGAATTCTCAAGCTGGCCCAACATAGCATAGGTGTCTCCCAGTTGCATGTGACCGGCAAATTTAGCAATGGCATGTTCTTGGCCTTCCTCAATAACAGGAATCTCAATTGAACGCTTTATAATTGGAATTGCCTCATTGTAACGGCCCAAGCTGCAATATATTGCTGCTGTAACATGTAAACACATAACCAGCTCCAGACTCGGTTTCCCATTAGCAGCCTTCTCAAACAATTTCATTGCTTGAAGAGCTAATTCAAGAGCTTTCTGTGGATTATCTCCTGATGAAATCAGGTCCCTTGCTTGCTTTAATAAAACTGATCCCAGCTCAGGCTTATCTTGTGCTGATCCAGTGGAATTCTCAACTGGACCTAGTGAAACTGATCTTCCAACAGAAGAATACTTTGATTTTGTCACGCGAGTAATTCCTGTATTTTGTTTTCTCAAAGGATTATCATTCTTCCTTTCAACTGGATGTTTTGCAGGAGGACTTTTACCCTTGGGTCTTGATTTTGATGATGCTGCAGGGGTCAACCGTGAGTTTGAAGCTTTGCCTGGTTTTTCTGGAGAAACAGCAGTTGTAGTTGCAGACTGAATCTCATCCACCTTATCCAACTTCTTATCATGGGTTGAACTATCCATTTTAAAAGATGCTTCACTGCTAGAATCCCCCTCTGTCTCTTTCTCCACTTCCTCTTTCACTCTTTCCACCTCCCTCATCTGTCCCCCAACTAGATGGTGCAACTCTGAATCGATTTTAGACTCATCACATTCAGATTCAAAACTTCGTGTTGAGGGTGATTGATCAGAACTTTGCATGTCACAGACATTTTCATAAAGCCGCTCAATGGAGGTGTCAACCACCCCATCAACAGGAAAATTAGAATCAGTACTTTGACGTCTTTGTGGACTCAAGGAACTCCTTGGGGATTTTATTGGAATTATGGTTTCCTTAGAGGGTGAAAGGTTCTCAATCTCATTCATTCCATTTGCTCCACCTTCCTCATTAACTGCAACAATTCCTGGCATCTTTTATTCCCAATAAGGCAACCAATATGAAATAGAGAACCTACAAAATAAATACTAGTCAAGAATCAACGAAATAACCCCCCTGCTCCCCTCCCTCTCATAAATAAAAGTCAAGAAAAAGCACATGCTATGATTAATAGGTTGTGTTTGTGAGTTTATGAGAAGACTTTGTAAGATACATTGAGAGAATCAAACTTTCGGGAGGAAAGGTTTCCAATAAGCCTTCTCCTTCCCTTCAAAAATCAAATCGCAAGCAAACATACCAGTAAGATAATTAGAAGTCATGCAAAGCAAAAGGAATGCATATGAAGCCCAGTAAAAAGGGTGAAAGGGAATCCAAATATCCAATAAACAAATATGACACAGCGTCATGGCACAAATGTATTGATGTGCATTGTGTTGTACTATTCAATTAACCAAGACAATGTGTGTTTGGTTTTCTAATACAACTATTTCAGCGTAAGATGAAATCAAAAGCACATGCAAGAAGAACGCTGAAGCCATAAGCGCCATAATTGCAATTTGCAAGAGTTTTGGCTTTGGCCTATTGTATTGCCCTGTTATCGGGGATAATGACCGGATACCAATTGGATAACTCAAATATTTTCAGACCATACATAACCAAATTGCACATGAATAATCATAAAAGCACAAATCCATAACCAAAGATGTATGTAACAAAAATAAATAAACAAAATGTAAGAAAACTTATATGAAGCGAATATAATCGATTGAAACTAGAGGATTAAAGGGAAGCAATACCTTAACAATGAGCAGCAAACGAAGGAAGAGATGTGAAGATGCAAATGTAGGAGGAGTCAGGGAATGAAATGTGTATTGATTTTATGAAGAGAAGAGAGGGATTGGGATAAAATGAGGAAAAAGTAGGATTAAAAAACACAAATGATGATAAAAATGAAAGGTTTTGGTTTTGCAGAGTTGGAATGGAATGTCAGGGATTCGTCTTCCCAAACCAACCGCGCGCAACCTGCAACTGTCCTTTCTCTGTTTGTTTGTTTGTTTTTCTCTTCGTCTATAACCAGCGTCACAATGCCACGTGGCGTCCTGCATTTCAATTTTCAAATTATCATAAGGACGGTTGTGCCCTTCAAAAACATATACGATGGCAATTGTAATGAGGTAACGACTATAAATTAGTAATTACTGATCTTATTTTTATTATATTTATCTAGGTTAATATGGAACTAAGATTCTTAATTTGAATTTTGAAGTGAGTTTTCCTTTTCCTATATATGCTAAATATTTTAGTTTTATTTTATATTTAGAGTTTTTAATTCATTTTAGCGATTGTTATGTGTTTCTACTTTCTAGTTAGTTTGGACCGGCTAAATGAAATATCCTAATTTCCCTATGCTTATTTTATTATTAAATTTAATTAACAATGAAAATTTATAGTGTTTTAAGATTTTCTTCACGCAGTGCAACACAAAAATTCTTGTTATTCTTTCTTCATACCATTAAAAACCTTCAAGTAGCTCACAAATACTTATGGGAAACTATATGTATTTAAAGTTTACATAATTCTATCTCAAAATTTATTACTACATTGTATAAACTCATAAGTATGCTCTTCTACATACTTCTGAATAACAAAATTAAATTAAGAGTATTAAGAAAATGATGTTTGGCAAGATAATATATTATACTAAATGATATGAATGGATGACGCATACAAAATCAATTGTGCTACATAGTTCTACTCAAAGTAGTAATAGTTCCTAAGTCATCTCATAAAAGTGTCTTTATAATAATTGTTTGTTGTCCTATCTTTACTCTTTTCCTTCATGTCAAAAACAATAAAATGGGGTGAGAATTCTCTAAAGAATTTAATTTATATACATTGTCAGTGTAAAAACGTTTTACATTGTCATTTAATGATGTGTTGTCACATTGTTTATTGAGTTTAATAACACATGAGATGTTATATTTATTAAATGATGTGACAACACTTTATTGAATGACCGTGTAAAACTTGTTTACACTAAACAATGTATAATCATTAAACTTTTCTCTAAATTCTTAGTATAAAGTACAACAAAAAATTCATTTTACTTATTGTAATAGTTAGTTTAACCTCGTCGTTAAACTATTCCGAGCAATGGATAAAATAATGTTATATTTTTCCCTTAATGTTTTTCTCCACCTGCTCTTGACCCTTAAATAAACAAATATGGATGATAGTTTGCTTATAAAAAAATAAAAAATTTTAGACATTATTTAAGCCTCTTCTTATTGTGGGAGTTAACACAACATGTATTATATAATAGGGCTTCCTAATAATCTAATTCTATACGACATTACTCCTTATCTAATCTCGCTTATACCATTTTATTTAAAATATTCAATTCAATAAGCAGGAACTTAATTAAATTCTTTCATGTAGTTAAATCATATAGTTTTAAATATTATATGTGGGCTGCCTTAAGTCCTAGAAAATATTGTAGTGTTTCAAATATTTGATTCTAAAAGTACCATTAAATTTATACTTTACAACATAAAAAATAGTCAAAGAATTACTAAACAATATTATATCATCTACATAAACCAGTAAACCAATGAAAGACTGATGAAGGAAATTTGAGGAAGAGAAAACAATCACTTAATTAAGGTTGGTTGGGAATTAAGGTAGAGAGTTTTTCAAACCATTGTCTGCCATCCTACTTTAATTCATAAAGGGATTTTCTCAGCTTACAAACTTGATTAGGTTGAGTCACATGCATCCCTCGAGCCACAATCATGTAAATGTCCTCCTTTCATCATGTAAAAAGGAAATATTTGTCTAATTGATGTAAATTTCGGTGATGGTAAAAGTCTTAAGTTAGAACCTCTTTGATAGTAGTGAGTTTAGATACAGAGGAAAATGTATCAAAATAATCCGGCTCTTCCTTTTTTTGTCAAGAGATCATTCATTCATTGAAAAAATGTCTAGCAACACTTAAAAAGCTTATAGGATGCCAAAAGAAGAGTATTAATATGCTGCACTACAAATCAATACAACAAACCAAACATTCATACTTATAACAGAAATAAATTTAGCAATCCTAACAACAAAAAATCCTAATACATAAATTCTTAAAAAAACCTTGGACTTTTTCTTCTTCTTTTCCTTTTTTTCTTCCTTTCAGATTGGCACATGTCCAACATCCACTCAAAGCAAAAACCACATCATCAATAACAACCAATCTGAGTAAGTGAGTGCTGCAAAAAAGAGTTCTAATGGTGGAAGTGCATAAAGGTAGCAAATCTATGTAAAACATGCTGCAAAATGCTAAGAGATGTAGCTCTAACATAATATTGCAAAGGAGGAAAGACTAGAGGTTATAGAGGTAGTGGTTAGAAAAGAGAAGGAAGGGGTAGTGGTGGGGAGGAGACAGATGAAGGGAATGGAGAAAAGAAAAAGAAAATAAAAACTCTCAATAAAGGAAGAGATTAACCCATCTAGAATGGGTAAAAAACCCTCACATGGAGGGGGAATCCCTCCCAAGGAGAGAGAAAGCCCTAAAAGGGGCATAGGTTTTCATTGTAATGTTGTGCGCGCTCTAGGTTTTCGTTGTCTCGTAGGGTCTCCTCTCTTTGTCTCTGTTATATGTTTCCAAATGGACCCAAATTGCCCTATCCATCCCTTTCCCTTCCTATAGCCCTAGACAATAAGGCGGGCCTTATACCTTTCAATGTTTCCATATGTGCCATTACTTTTCCCACCTTATTTTTGCGATTCCCACCCCATATGTTTCTTTTCAAAGACATTTCCATTTTCCCTAACTACCCACACCACTTCCCTTTCACCACCACCCCACCCCCACCCCCACCCACATCCACCACCACCCCAACCACTGCAACCTCTCCCCCTGTCCCTCTTTACCCACCCAAGGTCTATTAGCCATTCTTCACAAAATGGCTTCCAGACATGTGTATGTGAGCCAATTTTTCATTTGGCTTATGAACAACTATGTCTGTATGCCATTTTTTTCGCTTTCGGACATGTGTCCGTGAGCCAATTTTTCATTTGGCTTACGGACAACTATGTCTGTAAGCCATTTTTTTTCAAAAATTTTAACTTACGGACAAACATGTTCGTAAGCCATTTACGGACACATATGTCCAAAAGCCAAACTTTAAAGTTGGCTTTCAGACGTAGAGGGATAAGAGAGCGGAGGGGTTGTGATGAGTTGGGGTGGTGGTGGCTGTGGGCGAGGATAGGGGTGATGCTAGAGGGGAAAGGGTAGTTAGGGAAGGAATTTAAAAAAACATAATGGGTGTAAGAATAGTAAAAGGGGGGTGGGAAAAGCAAACGGTTGTCATATGCTCACCTTTTGATCTTGTAGACCCATTTATTTCCTACAGGGATAACTCCAAGTGGTAAATCAAGTAGGGTCATGGAGTCAATGCTATAGATGGTGTGGCCCATTAGAAGATAGGGCTTTGTTCGCACAAGAACTCATGTGCAAAGTGGTGGAGCGGGAAAATGAGGTGAAGACCCACGTGCTAGCGGTACCCTGGCAAAATAACATCTTCTTCAATTCTACAATATATAGGAGAAACTGTACCAATCTCTAGTGCTTGACAATCTTTTAGGTCTATTAACCATTTTTTCTATGATGTGCTCTCTTGCTATTTGAGCGACATGCGGAATTGAAGGGTACCAACCTTAATGGAGAGCAAGGTAGTTAAAATCGCAAGTCAGATCGTAAAATCGCACAATTTTACGATCTTCGTCACCTTCACAGATCTTGATCCCACTTCGGATCATATTTTTCTGACATTGTTAAAATCGCCGCTGAAGATTGTGAAATCGGTGAGATCACACGTTCCCATCGTACCTAGAAAATGCCTATTTTTCACTTGACCCAACGAACCCGGTTCGTGCGAGATGAAAACCCCTAAAACCTTTGTTATTTTCATCCAATTCATCTGAATCTTGTCATGCCATAGATCATAGCCTTCTACTCCTGCTCTCACACGGATTCTTGGTTCTGTTTAAGTGCGAGACTATCTCCCAACTTTTGTTAGCTTGTGCGCGCGAGCGCCCTGTTGTTTTTAATTTGCTTCTGAATATGTCTCTCTGCTTTTGTGTGGTTTGTCTCTGCCTTCACATCTGAACTTTTGTTTGTTGTTGCGCCCCACCTCTGTTAATTTTAATGTGCTGCTAGCTTATTATTATTATTTTAACCTTTAAGAGTTGTTTGATAAATAGATTAGATATTTTGAAGTCCATTACTTTTTGGGTTCCATTTCTCTCCAGTATTGGATAGTTCCAGTAACTGGAGACGGTCCATTTCCTTACTTTTTGTTGTTTATGTTTTATGTAATTGGAACTTGTTGAAGACTTAGAGACAGAGATTGGTTAATTTTCCAAGTTTTATTTCATTATGGATTGAAATTTTATTTACATATTATGTATGACCTATTTATGCAATTTGGATTTAAGTTTAGTGAAATGTTTGTAGTGATTTGAAGGGTTTTTCCTTCTTTAAACTAATTTATATGCACATATATGAATTTATATGCATATGCATGTGAATTAAGTGATTATTGTTGGATCTTATGATCCGTGTTACAATCCCATGATTTACGATTTTGGGACCCCTTTTCGATCTTTTGTGAGATCTTGATTTTAACTACCTTGGTGGAGAGTATGAAAGATAGGAATTGTTTTGGGATGAGCTCCATAAACTAAAAATTGCTAGCTAGCATCCAACAACCCCTCAACCGAGAGATAGATTGGGGTTAACACACATAAATTGTTATTAATTCCTTGTTTGTATTTGTGTTTCTAAGTGTAAGAATCAATTTTACAGAATGCAAAAGACATCATATTCTAGTGTATTTGATTTACTGCAAAATCATATTTCAAACATAGATCTGAGTTAACGCTATTCTCTGTATCGTTAGTTTAGACCCGCATTTAAAACGTGATTTTATAATAAACCAAACACACATTTCATTTAAATGTCTAGGGATTCACATAAATCGATTTTTTGTCTCACAAAACGTCAAAGCAACGGGGATAGAAGACTCCTTCAATAATAATAACGTGAAATTTGGGTATCCGTTTGTAAACCTTTAATTGCCTTTTTTATTTTTAAAGTATTATACCATACACCATACGTAAAATTTGGGTATTGTTTCCTATACTCATCCATTAACAATTCCCCCACTTTTGTTAGATAATAAGTGAAGCCCCTTTTAATTATTTGTTACAGTCCCCACACAGGTCACCCTGCCCTTCTCTATAGTCTCATCTCTGACAGTCTCCCCTCTCACGTCTTATCTTCCATTGTCTTAAGGTGACCTGAAAATGTGAGGCTTGTTTCATAAAGGTCCAAGTTTCTGGATTCATTCATTAATTTTTTGTCGGATTCATGGGATTGTGTTGTCCTCAAGGATCAATGAATAGGTATCGATGGAGACATGGAGTGGCAAAGTTCAAGTTCTTATTTCTTACATTCATACATAATCACGACTTGTTAGAAAATCACCCTTCAAACAAAAAATGCAGAGTCAAATATGTTACAAAAAAAATTTTAGATGTGCTTTCACCTAATAATTACTAGAACTCTGTTTTCACCATCTCTTGATGTAAGTTATTATAGAAAAAAAACACAAAGTGCAGTTTGAAAAAAAAACATATTAAAATTAAATGTCCGTTTGACCTAATTAATC
The DNA here is from genome assembly GCA_026901365.1 of Sesbania bispinosa. Taxonomy (NCBI): domain Eukaryota; kingdom Viridiplantae; phylum Streptophyta; class Magnoliopsida; order Fabales; family Fabaceae; genus Sesbania; species Sesbania bispinosa. Next base: position 119,342 of record QLOH01000349.1, on the reverse strand, counting down.
TTAACTTAGAAAAATTGAAAGAAAAACATTATGGGACTTATGTAAAATAAACACCTCAATTTAATTTTTGTTTGGAGATTCTGATGTTTAAATTTGACAATTTTACTAACGAAAAAGAACAATTAGAAAACAGAAATGAAAAAAAAAAAAAAAGATCTATTAAATATTGTTCCAAAATTAAAGAGTATAGACAGCTGTGGAATTTGGTAAACATATACATTATTTATTTGCTTGTTGATTTGTTCTGTTGAAGGGGGTTAAACATTTAAGAAAAGTAAAAAACACAAAATAACTATCCAATATGATGGGGATTGGATATTGTAGAAAGCAATAAAAAAGTGTTTGCCATTGCCAAAAGCCCAATAGGGATATTGTAGAAAGCAATAGAAAAAAAATAAATGAAACCAATAAATTTGTCAAAAAAAATGCCAAAACATTGACAGCTGTGGGATTTGAACCCACGCCCTTTCGGACCAGAGCCTAAATCTGGCGCCTTAGACCACTCGGCCAAACTGTCAGATGCTGAACAATGCTCAATGTTAAATATATACTATTTATTTAGGATAAAAATCATATAAGCTATAATCACTTTAATAAAATACACTATTGAGCAATTAATTTGTTTATATACCTAAAATTTTATATTTAGTACAATATAAATAATAAAACTGCAGGAGGAGAGAGAAAAATCATGATGACAAAAAGTAGAAGAAATAAAAAATCTTTATAATTTAATCGTTGCCTTTTGTTTTCAATGTACACATTTTTGCAATTCTATGTAGCTATGAGTCTATGTGCATGTAAACTTATGCGTAACATGTGAATTTTTAATAGTGATAATATTAATGGGATAAGTTATATATTGCACATTTTCTTTAGAAGAAATTGATTAAACTGTAAACGTACGTCTTAATAAGTATATTGTTTTTAAAAAAGTACATTTTATTTAAGAAGTAGAACAAATAGAAATTATATAGTACATCATAAGGCGTTGATAAACAGTGTAGAAAAAGTGATGTTTTTAACGTCTCCCTTCATTTCATGTCTAAAATTATCAAATAGGATATTGTGAGTGACTCTGTGTGTGTGTGAGAGAGAGCCATTATACGAAATGAGAGAATAGATTAACATTGTTGTCAGAAAATTGATAAATCTGATGGATGAAATAATGTGTGGATATTTATTTTGTGAACTTAAAGACTGAAAAATCATTTAAAAAAGAAGAAACTTATATAGAAACATAATCTGTGATTAAACCTAATTTTATTTTGCATTTTAGAAGTGGTCAAAGTGAGTTTGCATAACTTCTTTTTAAGTATATCTTTTAAATAATATAATAACATAATATAAAATCTTTTTACATTGACTATATATATTAAATTTTAAAGTTAAAATCAAACAAATTATAAGAAGTTTTTTTATAATTAAACCAAATAAACAATTTATTATTTCACATTAAGTAATTATCTAAATACTTAATCAAGGCTTAACTTTTAGGTGCAAAGTCCAAGCTTAGGGATATCAGATGATGTATGGATTAGGATCCTCTCCGGTTAAAATTTATCTGCACAGGATCCTAGCCATTAAAAAAATCTTATTTAGTTGAAAAGAATAAGAAAAATATAAGTTAGAAAAGTTTTGGCATCAAATAATTTGAACCGTACATCATAAGTTGATTTGCCAACCGCAGAGGATCCTGTTCCTGTTTGTGCAAGGTGCTTCTTAGAAAAATAAGATGGTTCAAGATTTTGAGAATGAAAATTAGAGAAAGGAGGATTTGGTATAGAGTCAACTATTATCATATTGAAAAGATGAATAGAAAAATATAAGAGACCCCTATTTATAGGACTAAACTACCTAAAAATAAAACTAAGTATAGTTGAATTACACCTAAGGACTAACTATAGGAATACTAACATAAAAGGAATCCTAACAGAATTATCATTCAAAACGGATTCTAACAGCGCTTAGATGAGAGATCGCACCAATAGAGTAATAGTAATATGGAAGGGTACTATCTAACTTGACTGGTGCATGTATATTTATATGCGGGTTAATTGAGATCCCTCCCTTAATTACCTCATGAAATGTGACGAGCAAAACAAGAAAGATATACAGAGTAATTTTCAACTGTTGCTTGGAGTGTGCATGGGTTTAGGCTTGATTTGGACACCCCAAAACAATACTACATATGCATTTATATTTAAAATAATGGAACATGAATTATTTATTAACTTAATCCACACAATAATGTAAATTGAGTTTAGAAGAATATAATTCTCAAAGAAATTAGAGAAATTAACTTATTTTTCTATGAAAACTGAAAAGGGTTCATGAGTAAGAATGGTCAAGTTGAAATATTATTACCCCAGAGAATTTAACTTCTAGATTACATTTAACTATTTAAGACATGATCAGAGTATATTAACTCACTAAGCTGAAGTTTGAGGGGGAAAATAGAATGAGAATTTGTCATTCTCCCAATCTTTACAATTTTTTCTTGCTGCTTACATAATATAGCTATCATTAAAAATGTGTTTTTTTTTCACTGTTTCTATTTTTTTCCAACCACAACATGCAATTTAAAAACAAACTAAAGGATCACACTGTGGAATAAATGAATACTCTTCAATAATTGACAAATTGGCAAAGCAAAGCTAAAGTTTACTATATTTTTAAAAGAAAGTAGCAATTTATACGGAAAAGTATTATATTTATTGATTAAACATATTTTTCGTTCATGGGATTGGTATAATACAATTCATGTCAGATTATGGAAAAGAGATCAATCCTAAGCATTGCTAGTAGATTTATGGCCAGCATTACAGTTTGGTAAGCATCTCTGAATGATGTTACTTGAACGTGGTTTGTAATTTGAGAAAAAATCTGAATCCTGCTCAAGTGCTTCAGTATAGTTCTCTAAGATTGAGACTATCTCATCAAAATGTGGCCGTTTATTTGGATTCGCTGACCAGCATCTGTTGATTAGATGACTAAATGCCCATGGACAGTCAGATGGTAGCTGAGGCCTTGCATTCTGCACAAAATCCATCAAATTGAGTTAGTGGAAATGGACAAAAAATGTGTACATACAGACAAACACATGTGAAGCACTTCCAGAACATATATAATTGCTACGATTCACAAGTCCTCTGAGAAAATAGCAACATAAATTATTTAGGGTAATAATGTGTTTGGTTTATATTAGATTCACAAGTCACCTGAGAAAATGGTTTGGATTCACGTTTGAAACGTGTTTCGATGAAAACTAAACACACATGTGTTTGATTTACTCGAAAATCATGTTTCAAACGTGGATCAGGAACAAAACTACAAATAGTATGCCGGATCCATATTCAAAACGTGAAAATCAAACACGCTATAAATTTTAAACACTTTTCTATTTTCAGAAAAGTTCTAGAACTTCTATAAGTTTGTTTTATAGTGTTTCATCTATTATATAAAGACAGCTTTAGACTGAATATTGAAAATTAAAACTTTAAACATCTTTAGACTGTCTTGATTTTTTAGTTTTGAAAACTAATTGTTCTCAAAATAGTAAATAAGAAAACAGTCACTCAAATAAGTTTAAGTGTTCTCAAAAACAGAAAAAAAAAAACAATTTTTAAAAACAGAAATTAAACAATATCTTAATATTCTTACAGTGACCTAAAGTATATCTCTAGGATATTGCAGCATGTGCAAAAACAAAGAATGTGAAATATGAGATTGATCTAAATATATATTATGGCATCTGTAACTTGATTTTGGTACATCACTGATTCGTTGTGATGTTCTGTGCATGTATGTGGGAGAGAAGGCAGGGGTGGGTGATAGCAATGATTGATTTTGATGAATATGGATAGCAGATACCAAATCTTGAATGTTGTAAAAGCTTAAGAATCATCTGGATGTCAGGCCAAATAGAGAAGCCTTTAGCCTTGGTGAGTTGGTGTAATATAATATTGTTGATGAGGTGTCTTGTTTTGATAAACAATACAATCATAAACATAGCCACATGCTCTGTAAAGTTCATGCTATCAAGATAATAATAGTTTCCCACCCCGCCCACACGCTTAAGAATATGGGGCACATTAGTCATGAAAAAGTACCTACTCAAGATTCAATAGGTAATAGAATTAAAGTATATTTGGTTTAGCATTAGAACGTGATAAACTTATGTTTCGAATTCTATAAATAATTATGTTGAGAGATCTCAACTTGAGTTTAGATACTTCTTAATGCAAAACCAAACATACACTTATAGTGTGTTTGGTTTACACTACTCTTAGTAGAGTTGGATAGGATCTACATTTGAAATGTGGTTTTGATAGAAAATAAACAAACACAGACACACTTAATCACTTTGTCCATACTAATCTTAATCTAAGCATATCCATATGACAGCTCACAGCTTTTTTAGAGGTGAATAAGCATATTGATGATCTGATAGATCCTTGAAATTGCTACACTTCAACTCCATTATCAACAAGAATATGTTCCATAGGATTAAATAAATTAGGAGGCAAAATCAATACCTTGTGAGTCACTGCATATGCTGCCTGCTCTGGTGTCATGTTCTCAAATGGTGTGAGTCCTGTTAGAAGCTCCCATAGAACTATGGCGAAACTATAGACATCTACTTTCTTGGTATGATTCTTTTCTCTGATCATTTCAGGTGCCATCCAACGGTAAGTTCCAGTAAATCCTTTAGCACTGCCAGTTTGGGATTCTAAACATGAGATCCCAAAATCTGCCACTTTTACACACATATCTTCACCTAACAGAAGATTTTCTGATTTGAGATCCCTATGAAGTACACCCTGAGAATGAAGATATTGCATCCCCCTTGCAATATCCAAGGCTAATTTGAGAACAAGTTTGAGAGGAACTGAATGTGGTCCTTGTTGATGCAGGTATTTTCTCAAAGAGCCCCCAGCCAAATATTCAGTAATTATACAAAAGACAGGAGGTTTCTTGCAAGCTGCAACAAACTACAGCACCAATAAAATGTCAATATCTGTGGGAAAAAAAATGTTTAATTTCTTAATTATTCAGCAGTTAAGAACATTAGACATAAAGCATTCTCTTCTCACCATTAACTGCTAGCACTCATGTCATAGGCCACCATGTCACATCATCAACTTTAAAGAGAATGAATTCACCGACTAAAACACCTCATGTTAAGTACTTGGGTGTGTTTGGTTTGACGTTGAAACAGTCAAACTCAAAGTTGAATTCCCCAACATAATTATTTCTAGCGTTGAAAACTTGAATTTACCAAGTTTTAATGTTACTTGAATGTTACTTGATAAGGAATAACATCCAAATCATACCAAAAATCACAATTCTTGACTATGCATGAGAGAGATAGCTTAAATCAAATTAAAGAGAATTTCTTTTTGCTGATAATTGATTTGTTTTATAATATTTTATGCAAGAAAATCCATAGTACCTAGTTATTATAGGAGAGGACCTTAGTACTGAAATAAAAGTCATGTAAAAATTAAAATAATAGGCTTGGGGGCTAAAAACTACATGTAAAATTTAAGGAGGGGACCATAGTACCATTGATCCACACAAAAGTTAAAAGGGTGGAACTAAAAGCAAAGATTGGTGTATCAAAGTTAGTATATTCCATTTCCATGCACAAAAAGAGATCATTGAAGAAACAGAGCTTACAGTGATGATATTTGGATGGCGCAACCGAAACAGCAAAGCAACCTCAGAAGTAAATTGCTTCTCAAGCAAAACAGCCAAATCCTCATCCTCCTCTGGTTGACTCACCAGCTTAATTGCCACATCCACGTGCTTGTAGATTCCTCTGTAGATTCTGCTATGTCTGCCAGAAGCAAATTTGGAACCAATGAACAACTGAGACAAATCTGCACTCCAATCCTCTTCAGCTTCTCCCTTTATAGCTGCTCCAGAGGATACCAAATACTTAGACCATGAAATTGCTCTCTTGTATTCCCCTAGAGAGAGCCTTCTCCCTGACCTCACATTTTGAGAAATTTCTTTAAACAAGTACAAGTTCTTCATCATGGTTCAGACTAATCATCAAATTTTTTAGACTAAAGTTTTAAACAAATGTAACACCTTGATTTTAATAGCTTAATTAAAATAGTTCCTGTCCTGAACTAACTACATTTTGAATATCTTTCAGTACTTATGGAAGGAGAAAAAAGTAAAAAGAAACCAAAAGCAAAACACCTCATCCTCCTCACCAGAATTATATGATATACTTATTCCTCACGAAACCAATGTAATTTAATTTAATTTGGTTGGTTTTGTTAAGAAAGAAAAGAAATTAAATGCTAATAAATAATGTAAGAAGCTCAAAATAAAACAAAAAGAAATGAACCTAGGACCCCAGCAGGAAAATAGAAAAGATGAGAGTTGAAAGAAAAATGTTTAGAAGAGAAGTTGAGGATGGGAAATAGAAGTAGAAGTGAAGTGAAGTTATGTAATGTATTGGTGGATGGTGTAGGAGAAGAGAAGAGAAGGTGTTTGTGGTGAGCAGTGAAAGGGCAAAATGCAAAGAAAGAGCTGGCTGTTGCTGTTGATGTTGGCACCTCTCTCCAATTACACTGACACTACAATCTACGTTCCTAACGTGCGAAGATATAGATGTGAGGAGACAACTGGGTCACCTTGATCATGACACTTACCTTACCCTTTTCTCATTTCTTTCTTTCTATTTTCATCCTTTGTTGCAACTTGCCACCGCATCAACCCCACTTTCGTCATTTCATTTCACCACTTTCAATTTATCACAATAGGATAGCCCTCCTTCTTCCATCTATTTAGCCATGTTTGGATTAAAATAGCCACTAGGAATGGAAAGTGTTAATGAAGAAGAGAAGGGGATGGGAGAATCCTCTCCAAATCAATCCTTCTCTTTCACTTTATTTTTTAATCAAACAAATTTGATTAATTAGTTGTTTGGTTACCCTTTTATAGTTTTAAATCACTTTTATCCAAAGTATTTCATAAATCGTGCATCATATATCTATCAAATCAATTCTACTTAACTGTAAATTAAATAGATTTATGATGTGTTTGGGTAAATAGTGAAATGTGAAAATACCACATCTCGATACCCGTTTTTAAAAAGCAACACATTGTTACTTTTGAACAAAGTACATTGGAAAGTCGGATCCATATCGGGACGACTATCCAAACACGCACTTCATCTACTCCCCTCCAACTAAAGATATATACAGTTGCTGCCTCCATGTGGCTCTTGTTGTAATTGCACTTAGGTATGATACTCAAACTGAACCGTCGGTATCGACCCGTCCCGACATTGACGGGAAAACCCACTTTAATTGAATTTAAGGAAAACCCAATCCCGACCCACCTTTAACGGGGGCAGGGCAAGTTTTGGTGCAAAAACCGGCCCTGCCCTCGAATGTGAACTCGTCCCGATATAATAATTAAATAATTTAAATCATACTAATAGTTAAATAATAAAGACAAACTTATATATTTTCCTTAATATATATATATATATAGTTCTTAAGTTTCTTATTTTTAGGATTCCCAAGGGCTATATTTACGTATTATTTGAATTAGAATATATTAGATACATATGAATTATTTAAACATGTATTGAAGTTATTAAAAGTAAAGAAAAAATTAAAAAAAGAAAAAGAAAATGTGAGATCCGATCTCCACTGGTTTCCCTAAACCCGACTAGGACCCACGAGAATAAGGTTGTGTTTCATAATTTCATACTCGCTCTTCTTAGATCTGAACTCGAACCTGCCCCGATTTTTATGAGGAGAGGGAGAGTAAAATCCAGCTCGACCTGCCAATTTTCATGCCTAATCACATTTGCAACTCAGCGATTCCCAAGTACTATTTTATTTTTATTGCAAGAGTATTATTTTTGTTCTAACTTGACTTTAATAAGTATGAGTTTAACGTGTGTGTCATTTCAGTTTATATACACCCAAGTATGAGTTTATATATATAGAGAGAGTCCGGATTAATTGACATCATGAGTTTAACGTGTATGTCATTTCAGTTTATATATATATATATATATATAGAGAGAGAGAGTCCAGATTAATTGACATCAAGTGTCAAACTTTAAGACTTACATCAATTGATAACTTTTTGTAGAATGTAAAATTGACTAATCCAACCGTTAAATTAAATGACATTATAAAGTATATCAAGTCTATAAAATTTCATGCAAATAAAAAACTAATTAATACTTCATCACACCATTTTATTTTAATACGTAATATATTTTGAAAAAATAAGTAAAAATATGCCGTTAAATAACATACCTACGAATATTTAAATGATTTGAAATTTAATATACATGATCATGATGATAATATAATATAATTCAACGGTTGGATTGGTCAATTTCACATTCTACAAAATTTTATTAATTAGTGTAAGTTTTGAAGTTTGGCACCTAGTGTTAATTGATCTAACTCATACATACATACATACATACATACATACATACATATATATGAGAATTGTTCAAATTACACCAGTATAAGTTACATCAAGCATTACACTGCTGAATAATATTTTAATGAATCATTATATTAAGTAATGCACTGTTGGATTGAAAGTTATTATCATATAGATCATAAATAATTTTTTTTACATTAATCTGAAATTATTTGGAATGTGATTTAGATTATAATTATATGTCAATCATTGGATGATAATTAGCCATCGAATGATATTCTTTTGACATGATGATATGTATTACCCCAAACGAAATCAATCCTAATTTAATTTAGTTAGTTAGGTTCATATTATAAAAAAAGTGCACGGATAATGAGTTTAATCTTAAATAAAGAATAAATTAAGAGAATTGATATTTCTTTATATTGATAATGTATATTAAATTCTTTCCTCTAATAATAGTCATTTGAATTGAGAATAAATTAAATTCACATAGATATTTCTTCACATTTAATGAATATGACACCTCATGTGTTATTAAATTTAATACATGATGTGGTAGCATATCCTTAAATATATGTGTTCTTTAAACTTATCGTGTATATATAATAAACTCTTAAAATATTATCCATTATCAATATGAAATACATTTATACTATTATTTATAATTATCTGATAAGATAATAATACAAAATTTCACATCCACATACCGGGAATATGAATAAGAAAGATAATGTGAATTGTATTGGTATCGTATTTGATATTTTAATTAAAATAGGAGGAAATTAAAAGAGGATGATAGGTTTAACTTTTATAATATGATCAATTTTAATTTTATTTTTTCATGAATTCTATGAATAATTTTCTTATTGCATTAGAATATATTAAACATTTTTTAGTTTTTAATATATTAAATATTGTAAATTTAATTAACATTTCTTATTGTAAGAAATGAAAATGAAATTGAGAAAATATAGTGTCATATATATGCTTAAAATATTGAATATTGATTGATAGCAAGTTGATAGGTGTTTTAATTTGCTGTATTTGTGGCGATTGGAGAGGAGTGGGTTTTTGGCAGGGTAGGGTGAAAGTCCCAATCGAAAGGAGAGAAAAGCTCTGAACCAGTAACATTGTCTTTGTTGTCTTCACTTTGACCATCATCAGGTGTGCCCTTGACAGGGTACTTAGGAACCCAACGTTGCTTCAAGATCTGGCAAACCCCTTTTCTTTCTTTCTCATCCGACACAAGACAATAATAATTGGTTGCCATTAGGCAGGGGCAATTTCGTCTCACTTTCTTCCTCTGTCGGACAAGCCGTATATGGTTTTGGTCCTCTTCCGTATACGGCCTCGCCTCACCCATCTTCCTTTTGTTAATTCCACTCTTTCTTTTCCATAATAATACCATTATTATTATTTTTTCATCAATGTGTTTTAGACTAATGCCACCTATACTTTTCCTTATAAATGCTGGTAGTTAACATTTAGTACGTACTTACTCTTTTTTTCTTTTCATGATTACATATATTCTTGACTTAAGATCGCCATCATATGTGATAAAGTTTTCTCTATGAATATTAATGCAATTGCTTATTAAGTTAAAACAACTTTATACCAATTGATCATACAATAATTTTATTTAAAGAAAAAAAAAGTGAAATATTAATGATTAAAAAATTAAAACTTTAAATGATTATAACTACTCACTTTTCTGTAAAGAGATAACATCTCACTTCAAAGGAATTGAATGTATTTTATGAGTTTATTAATTTTATTCATATCTTTATTATAGTCTCTTATTTTATAATTATTTAGTGATTATTCATACATTGAATCTCCATTAAATAGGGAGTTGTTATAATATTAACATTTTTTTAATAATAATGATATATGCAAGGAAAATAATAGCTTGACACACAAAAATTGGGTGTGTGAAGTGTTGGGAAGAGGGAGATAGAAAGAAATAAAGAAAATAAAGAGAGGTAAAGTGAAACGCGATATAATTGATATGAATCATATGATGTGAAATGAAGAGAAAGAAAAAAAGAAATTAAAATGAGGTGTGAAAAGAGGTGTAAAAATTATGAGTATGGAAAAATCATCACCCTGTAAAGGGATATGGGACGGAATACCACTCACTTCAATCAAGATACCATGCACCATAGTCAGGATATATACTACTACACTTGAGTCTTACTTCCATCAGCCATGACCTAAGACGTTTAAGATACTACATCCCTGTCTAGCCTTTAGGCCATGAACCAAAGGCCTATAAATTAAGGAACCTAAAATATGCTTTGTTTGGTGTAATTAGGGAAACAGAGAGAAGAGAAGTGATAAGAAGAGAAGTTGGAAGGAGAGAAATAGGGAAGAGAAATATGTGTGAAATGAAGGGAAATATGTTATTTGGTGTGAGAGAAATATGTGTTAAATGGAAGAGAAATATATTTTTAAGTTGTTTGGTATGAGACAAATGAGTGTGAAATAAAAGAAAAAAAGATATGAAAAATCGATTATTAAAAAATTGATTTTTTTGCTCAACAATCGATTATGGGACATTAAAAATCGATTTTTTATAACAGTGGGTAACATACAAATCGATTATGTGTACATGAAAATCGATTCTTTATGACATTGGGTAACATGATAATCGATTATGTATACATGAAAATCGATTATCACCTGTCCATTGCTTATTTCTCTCAATTTCATTACAAAATTGCAGAGAAATAATGAATAGTGTAATTATCTCCCCTCATTTCCCCCCATTTCTCTCCTCACCAAACACACAACCCAACCTCATTTCTCTTCACTTCTCTCCTCCCTCCTCCATTTCATCCCCACCAAACAAGGGCTAAATGTATCTCCTAACAATCTAAGTGGGTATTTCAAAGACACACGTAATTAGACTAGTTAGGTTAGATTATACACTACAATAAATCAACGATTTAGTGGCGAACTTATAGCGTCGGTCAAGGCACCGTCACTAGTAGCGTGGCCAGGCCGATGCAAGGTCGATGCTAAGTTGGATTTTTTTACATTTCTTTATGTGGTGTCGGCCAACCGACGCTAACTTTATTAAATACCGACGACCTAGCCGACGCTAAAAGCAAAAAAATTTTAGCATCGACTTTCATAAAGTTAGTGCCAGGTCTGACCGACGCTAATTTCTTGTTATTTTTTCACCATGTATATATTATTTTACACTATATATTTCAAGAAACAAACATAGCGTAACGGTAATGCTTCTTCTTGGTATCATGTAAGTTGCGGATTTGATCCTCATAATTGATAAATCTGGGCAGAAATGATTTCTTTTTTTGAAAAAATTATTAGCAACGACCATGGAACTAGCGACAACCTTTAGCGACAGTCAGGTCATCGCTACATAGTGTCGGTCGTAAAATATCGTCGTTACTGCATTAACGACGAGGCTTTTAGCGACGGCTAGTGGGTCGTCGCTAGGCCGTCACTAATTATGAAATCGTGATGGTTTCCCCCCTGTAAAGCCGCCGCTAAAAACCAATTTTCTTGTAGTAATAAGAGACTCGGGTGTATGTGACATGATAAGACCAAATTATAGAGCAAGTGGGAAGGGCTGGCATCATGAAGGATTCTCCCACTCCCCTTCCTTAAAAAAGATCATATAGACTACTTAGAAACGACAAAAGAAACAAATGAAAGAAACTTTTATAATTTTCATTCAAGAAATTGGGAGAAACTTCTCTTTTCAATATGCATCTCACTGCCATACTATATAGTTTTATTTTGAGTAAATCTTCAAATTTAATACTAAATGTTTTATATCTTTTCTTATGAGTTCTCAAACTAAATTAAAATTTTGTTCCCAAGTATAAAAAAAACTAAATTAAATTGCATCAATAGTTATTAAACTTTTAAATATCCAATAAAAAATTCAAATATCTATCACATTAGTTATCCAACTTTTACAATATATCGTTAGATTGGTCATTAAAGGATATTATGAAATTAGAGAACTACTTATATAATTAGTTTAGTTTGAGAACTAATTAGGATAGAGAGGTTACAGGTTTAGAGACTAAATTTACTCTTTTTCAATAATCAATTTTAATTAGTTTATTTTTAAGGACTACTTACCGCCGATTAGAGGTGTTCATATCCAATCTAATCAAATGTAAACCGCAAAGATCGATTCAAAAAAATTGAAAAATCGAATCAAATCGAAAACCGTAAAAATTGATGTTTTTTTAATTTGATTGGCCGGATTGATTTTCAGATCCCATGTTGAAAATCAATTAAATTCAATTCAAACCAAACTTGTATACACATATATTATTTTATTTATAAAATAAACATATATTTATACTTATAGGGTATGTTTGTAAGTTAGAGAATGAAAGAAAAGAGAGGGAATGGAAATGTTTATAGGAAACCCTTCCCTTCCTTGTGTTTGTGAGTGTGGTTAGATTATAAAACTCTCACCCCTCCTAATCCTCCCCTTCTCCTTCCTTATTCCTTCAAACTCACAACAAACACACCCATATAAGATTATATTTATGAAATTACTTATATCAATATATTTTTTATGACTTTATTAACTAATATTATTTTAATACTCTATAAATATATCAATTTAAAATTAATTTTAAATTGTTTTTCATGTCCCATTTTCTCCTTTTTATTTAATTTTATATTTATATTGATAACTATAAGTTCCATAAAATTATTTATTATTATTTTAAAATTTTGTTATTTTTATTTAATATTTATAGCTCATTCAAAAAATCGAAAATCGATTCAATTCAACGGATTAAATTAAATTTAAAAAATAAAAATAATTGAATGATAAAATTACAATATATAATAATTAAATTGGATGATTTTGTTCCTCAAAACTCAAAATAGTCCAAATCGATCCGAAACTGATCGGAATCGCAAACAGTGCTGCTGTCGATGGATTGGCAATTCTCTCAAGTTTGACTAACTGATTTTAGTTATCTGCTAATATAGGAATGGTGTAAGCACAAAATTCTTGCATGAATATGGTTATTATTATTTACGAACATTTAATTTTTTTTTTCATGTTACATAAAAAATTTATTGACACAACATATATATAAACCGTTAATGAATAATTACACATATTTGATTGATTGAATTAAGAATGTAATATATATATATATATATATATATATATATATATTGTCAGTAGAAAGAAATTCAATAATATGTTGTCACATTATTTTTTGACATCACATATATATATATAATTAAACCGTTAATGAATAATTATACATATTTGACTGTTTGAATTAATAATGTAATATATATATATATATATGACATCCAATGATGTCTTATCACATTATTTATTAAATTTAATAACACATTAGGTGTGCGGAGCTTTCAAGGAGCGTGGGAGCCATGGCCCCCCCAAGGGTTTTATTTTTTTAATTACTATATATATATAATTTATTTTTGGCACCCCCAAAAAAAAATTATATCATAATATATTGTGTATAATAATAATAAAACTAACAGTAGGTAGAGTTGTACCTGTAGGAGAAGATTGTAATAAGTAGTAAATAATAATTCTTCAATTCCTAAAATTTTAATAATTAGTAAGTAGTAAATCTTTTTACTTTTTAGGAGAAGATTGTAGTTTCTTATTTACTAAATTTAATCTCATTAAAATTTGAAATTGTTAATATTAAAATTTTTGTGTGATCAAGTACTTTTAAAATTTTTAGGAGAAGATTGTAATTTCTTATTTACTAAATTTAATCTCATTAAAATTTGAAATTGTTAATATTAAATTTTTTGTGTGATCAAGTACTTTTTAAAATTTTTAGGAGAAGATGGTAGTTTCTTATTTATCAAATACTTTTTAGTCATTTTTTTTGGAGATTCTGGTTAATATTATTAAAAAAGTGTGATTAATTTTATTTGAAAATAAATATTTGGATTATTGTAGTAAGTAGTAAATAGTAAATAGTAAATCTTTAATTTCTAAAATTTTATAATAGTAAGTAGTAAATATTTTTACTTTTTATGAGAAGATTGTAGTTTCTTATTTATTAAAATTAATCTCATTAAAACTTGAAATTGTTAATATTAAAATTCTTTTATTGGATCAAATACTTTTTAAAATTTTAGGAGAAGATTGTAGTTTTTTTATTTAAATACTTTTTTTAGTCATATATTTTTTAGAGATTCTGGTTAATATTATCAAATACTTTTATGGTAAGGGAATAAGTTTTATTCTAATACAAATAATTAATAGAGATAAATTCATGATAGTGTTTTTTTCTACAAACTTGTAATTTTAATTTCTCTTAGAATATTGGATCACTTACCTTATTAAAAGAAATTTGGTAATTTTTATAATTCCTTCTGGTTATAGCTTAGTTCTATAAATATTTTCATATTATTTTGAAAGTGGTATTTTTAAAAGGTACAATGATCAAGCATAAAAGAATAGACGCATTTTTTAAGAGGAAAGCACCCGAGGAGAATGAAAATAATACAACCTCTTAAATGATTATGATTATTTGACTTTAAATTTTGAGTGTATCACATTAATATCTTGCCCCCCCAAAAAATCTAGTCAAGCTCCGTCACTGCATATTTATTAAATGATGTGACGACACACCATTGAATGTCTGTGTATAAAATTTCTTTACACTAACTGTGTATATAAATTAAATCCTTAAATTAATTTATTTATTAATTAATTTGAAAAGTTAAAATAGCTACCAGCCTGTTTGTACAAATAAAACAAATTAATTAAATTGATCCAAAACATATATAATCTCCAATAATCTATTTCAATAATATATATTTGTATCTCTCTCACTCACTTTGAATTGAGCAAGTGCGACCCTACGTAGAGGAGAGAGAGAGAGAGAGCGGAGTCATGTGAATGTGATATTGGTTTGGTGGCACCATCACCATGTGTGCATTGCATGGCTGGTGAAGGCTACAGCTCAATACTTGATGCGTCCTTCACCACCGGCAACCATACCACTTCACACGTCTTCTCTCGGTTGCCTCTTTATCTTTAAATTAATCCCTATCCATTCCATAGTTATATATAAATTAACTAGTAGTATATAATTTTATTTATCAATATTCCCTTTACTTTGATCGATATTTATAGTATATTATTTTTGTACTATATGATTCTAGTTTATAATTAATTAATTCAACATGAAATTCTTTGATTTACGTTAATGCTTAATTTGATTAAAGAAATATTTTTAGGATCTGATAGCCAACGTGGAGGTTGGGGGATAGGGGAAGTGCGAACTACCAAATTAATACAAGTGAATTGTGTACTGTGTACGTACTCACACCATTGCTAGCTAAAAGGAAAGCATTATATTAATCCATGCCACCACATACTGTAATTTAACTGAGTCACATCACATGTCGTGATTTAATTAATTGGGGATTTTAAATTAATTAATTAATATTTAAGATGATTTTGTCTTAAGATCTGAATTAACCAACTAATGGAAGCTAACTAGTTCTTATATGATATATTTAGAAGTTTTGTAGCCTAACATAATATATATCCGCTTATAGCAGGACATTTGTTTTTCTCCCGTCAAGGATGAAGGAATTAATTTAGCCAATGAACAAAATTCAGAGTAACGTGTTGTATGTGACAACTCACTCCCTATCTAAGGGTCTATTTTGATTTCTTCAAATGAATGAATATTGATACATGGTGACAGCGAGTAGTGTAATTGATGTCGTTGATAAATTGTGTTACTTTCTCTTTAATTTCAGAAGCAATTTCTACCCAAATAAAATTATCTAATTAGTTCAGATGACAGCACATGCCGGGGTAAGCACTGGGCAGTATCTAGTAATAGTGGATAAAAGGCAACGTGTCCAAAAAATATTGGCACAAAAAATCAATAATTTAAGTGGAGTTTGGTGGTACACAATATATCCCTTGGCCGTACTTAATGGTGCATGTTTGGCTAGCAGATAAAACTCAAAATCCATATTATAAGGAATTGAGAGTTTGAAGCAGGGTATGATTGCGATGCGCTAAAACTAATTATTGAAAATTCTTGATACTAATCATGCCCAGAAGGAATATTGAAATCTAAAATTGGACCTGCAAAGAAAGGATTTCATTTGTTGATCAGAATCGGATGGCTGAAAAATATGTGATGGCTTAATGTAAACAACTTGTCACTTTTGTTGCTGATTAAACAAAAAAAAACCTTTCACTTTTGTTGATGGAAAACAGCTTTTCCAATACATCTAAATTCATATAACCATCTCTTAATTTAATCCTTGAAATCATCTTATTTATAGTTTAGTCCTTGTATGTGTACACGAGTTATTTTTAAATTTAATAAATTTATATTAAGTCAATTTTAGAAAGATTAAAATACAAGACGAAATGAGAAATATTATAATATATATATATATATAACTATAACTATTGGTAAAGTTATTAAAGTTATTACTCTTAATTAATAGCTTTTTGTTAATGTTGATTCTATCAATTCAACGGTTGAATTGGATGTTTCTCATGAACTCGATCAAGTCTATTCATTTGATACTTTATCATATAACTTCAATTTAACGTACAATATACTTTTCAAAATATAAGTAAATACTACCTAGCTAATTGCAAAATTACATACCTATAAATGTCCAATTTATCTAAAATTTGGTATGTATGATCATCATGTTTATATCACATTATTCAACGGTTAGATTTGTAAAATTCTTATTTTACAAAAAGTTATTAAACGGAGTATCTTAGTAAAAGTTATATCTGGAGTAACTTGATCCTCACTCTATAAGTGTATATGTACACACACACACATATATATATATATTAAAAAATCAATGCATGTAACTAAATTTAAGAATTGAATTACAAATAGAGAAGAAAACTAAAACTTCAATTACACACATATAGCCCCCACCTGATCGATCCCTTACAAAGTAGTATATGGAAGGAGAAATGAAAATATTTAAGTACCAATAAAATTTCTATAATAGAAAAGTGTTTAAATTTGATGCCAATAATTCTTGGATTACAAAATTAATGAGATAAGATTCTTCTAAAATGAGGATTTTTTTTTTGTATAAATTACATGTTTTTTCCATGGGAGACAATCCTTTTTTTGCATGAAACATCCAACGTCACGGTGAGTGCAAACAAAGGTGAATCTACAAAGAAAAGGACGATAACTGAGTTCTTAGACAACTTATGTATTTTTATTTGTAAATCTAAGGTAGAATCATCTCAACACCCATTCTTTGAATATGGGTGGTCATATGCGATGTGGGCTAGAAGTTATGAGTGGTTGAGACTAAGTGTTGTATTACCTATTGTTAGGTGTTAAATTTAAATTCGAAGTAACGAATCGAAGTGCGAAGCCAAATGAAAGTTCGAAGAGATTGAACAGAGAAGTTAAATGAAGGCACTCGAAGTGGCGTAATAAATTGCCAAATAAAGGAAATTTTATTGATTTAAAATTGAGTTCAATAAGTTTATTTCCTAACTAAAGTTTCGCTATTCGAACTTCATGTCTATGCCCTAAGTTATTTTGGCAGGTATTTGCCTCGAGGTGAAGAGGGCAATGATCTCTGAAGCTCCCTGCCACTGTCATGTCTTCGGAAGGGAAATGCACCAGAAGGTCGAACGATGAGAAGGAGAGGCTCGAAGTGTGGGATCTTCCAAATAATCCAGGGTCTTCGATCCCTCATCCTCATCATCCTCTTCTTTGACCTTTTCTTCCTCAGCACCTTCCTCTCTTCTTCTTTCTTCTACCCTTCAGGATCAGAAGACTGGGCGCAGAGCAAGCATGTGATTTCCCGCCCCGTGGTCGAAGCTGGAACCAAGGAGGTGGAAGCAATACCAGACCTTGCATGGGGCTAAGGCCTGGTGATTTGGTTGTGCTGTTCGACCTGAAGTCTTGGTCCCCTTTGAAGTGACCATTAATGTTGGACACTCTGACGACCTGAAATCCAAAGGGAATGGAATCCTTAAGTCGTACAGAACATCAAATACTAAGGGCCTCTCCATGGAACAGATGGAGGTAATGGTGCACTCTCCCTGATGCCGTGCCTTTTAAAGAAGAAGAAGTGTGATGACTTTGAGAAGGCCATCTCCAGGAGCCAATAAGAAGCAGTCTCATGCACATTGACCAAGGTGGACGGTAGTTAATAGAGTCAAAGAGTTCGGTGATTCGAACGCAAAGAGAAGGAAGCCAAGTTTGAAAGAAGATTTCTGTGCAGAAGGAGTCTTAGGCTTTGAGCAATAAGGTTCGAGGTAGACCTCAGCTCGAAGACATAGTAGCCTGGAGAGCTCGAAGCTCTATTTCGTGTTCGAAAAGAACAAATTTGGAGTGAACAAATTCGAGAGGTTAGTTACCTTCTTTTATTGTTTAAGCAGGTGCTCACAGCCACGTCACCTTCAGCAGTTACTAAAGGAGACCACCCGCGTTCATACAGGAGAACGTGGGGCTATGACGGTTCCAAAGGCAGTTGCGAGGAGCCATTTGGAGGAAAACAGTTACCAGGGTGAAGGCTATAAAGAGGAGAAAGCTTGACAGATCAAGGGTCCGCAACCTGAACACTCAAAAGCACCCTGAAAAAGCCGCAGCATCCACCGTCGCGATCAAGGCACAATACTAGCAAGCTTGGAGAAAGTAGGGACTTGGCAGACCAACCCTTTTGCTTATTTTACTTGTTGTTTTCATGTTTTCGTGTATTTTCTCGCATGCTTCATGCACTTTTTATAAGTTAGGAATCCATGACACTGTAACTGATTCCCTCAGTTGCTTGTGTCTGTAAGTTACGTTTTTCTTTTAATGTAAGTTAAGGCCTTGTCAGGGGCCATTGTTACACATCAGTGTGTTGTTACTTGTCTACTTTACGCTTTGTCGTTCGAACTCCCCCTAAGATTTCACACTAAGGTAGAGCCCACAATAAATAACAGAGGATTCGTATCTCGTCCTAGACAGATCATAGATACATTTGTTTGTGCAAAAATCTAGGACAAACAAATTGGCACGCCCGGTGGGACACTATTCTAAAAGTTTTGTATGAATCTTAGAAGTGGTAAGAGAACCATGACAAGTAAGAATAAAGGTGGTTCCGGACATTCCTCAGGAAGTTCTTCAACCAATGAACCACCCCATGATGGCCACAATGGTGGTCAACCTCCTCATAGAGGTATTGGGAGATACAGGGATGATGAAGTGCCCACGGGTACTCTCCCACAAGCTGAGGAACCTGTAGTTAGCCAAGTGAGGGCATATGAACCCCTCAGGGTTGAAGGACCACCCCCTGGTTTCCAAGCCCAGAACATGATGACAACCTTAGGAATGCCTCAGAGTGTGTACACTAATCCTTTAGCAACACATGTTGTACCTAGGAACAATAGGGGTTCACCAGAAATGTGGTCAAACCAACCTGGGTCAGTACCTTTTACTAATGTTGCTTTGCAGTCTATGAGACAGCAAATGGATGAGAGTAACCATGACATGGTTAACATGCTAACCCACCAAATGGCCACAGTAATAACACCACTAGTTGCAACTACCAACCAGAACTATCAATTGTTGGCTAGGCAAATGGGTAGGATAGCAGATGTCTTTGGAAATGGATCAAAGACAGATGGCTTCGAAAGACAAGAAGCCATTAGAAGAGAACCTCAAGTCGAACTGCACTTGAACGAGCCAGGTAGAGCACGACCAGTGATCGTGGCTCGAAACCAAGACCTTGATTTAGTGGTCGAAAGAGTAAGACAAATGAACATTGGGGGGCAACACAATGTTGCCAATGTGGTCGAACAAGTATTGAATAGGCATGGCTTTAATGTAGGCTATGCAAATAAGCCATATTTCGTTTCCGCCTTCCCCCGTGATGTCTTAAGGGCAGAGTTGCCCAGAGGACTCAAAGTTCCAAAATTCTCCAAGTTTGCAGGAGAAATAGGAGAATCCATAGTGGAACATGTGGTCAGGTACCAAATAGAGTGTGGTGATTTAGCCAATGATGAACTGCTGAAAATGAAATATTTTCCCAGTTCATTAACTAAGAATGCCTTTACTTGGTTTACCACCCTTACTCCGAATTCGATCCAGAATTGGATTCAGTTGGAAAGTGCCTTTCATGAGCAATTCTTTAGAGGCGAAAGTAAGGTTAGCCTAATGGATCTAATGGGCATCAAAAGATCGCCCAATGAAACCATAGAAGACTATCTGAACAGATTCAGACAGTCTAAGGCTAGGTGTTTCACCCCAATTCCTGAACACGAACTGGTTTAGATAGCCACTGGAGGGCTCGAATTCTTTATTAAAAAGAAACTCATTAACCTCCCTGTTCGAGATATGGCTCAATTGGCAGACAGAGTCAGGAAAATAGAACAGATAAAGGCTGAGAAGGCCAAGTATAAGAAGTTTGAGAGAGTAGGGAAAAGGGATAAGATAGCTTACATAAAGGCTTATAGTAATGAAAGTGATTCGAACAGTGACACTGAGGAAAATGAAGTTAATGTCGCTGAACCAAAACCTGGGCCATCCTATGTTTGTCCTTCACTTAGACCAGCAAAAGATGTGTTTGGTTCTCCTGTGAATGACAAATCGAAGAAACCGGCATATGGTTTCGATATATCTAAAGCTGACCAAATATTTGATATTTTGCTAAAAGATAAACAAATCATCTTAAGTGATGATCATAAAATCCCTACGCTCGAACAGAGAAAGGGAAGAAAATATTACAAGTATCATAATGTATATGGTCATTTGACTAACCATTGTGTTCGTTTCAGGGATTTGATCCAGAAGGCCATCTCTGAAGGAAGATTGAAGTTTGAAGAGAAAATGAAGGGCACAATGAAAGTTGATGCAGACCCATTCGACAGTAATGCCCACTATGTCGAACCCTTGGAGTCTCAGGCTTTGAGCAATAAGGTTCGAGGTAGACCTAAGCTCGAAGACATAGTAGCCTGGAGAGCTCGAAGCTCTTTTTCGTGTTCGAAAAGAACAACTTTGGAGTGAACAAATTCGAGAGGTTAGTTACCTTCTTTTATTGTTTAAGCAGGTGCTCACAGCCACGTCACCTTCAGCAGTTACTAAAGGAGACCACCCGCGTTCATACAGGAGAACGTGGGGCTATGACGGTTCCAAAGGCAGTTGCGAGGAGCCATTTGGAGGAAGACGGTTACCAGGGTGAAGGCTATAAATAGGAGAAAGCTTGATAGATTAAGGGTCCGCAACCTGAACACTCAAAAGCACCCTGAAAAAGCCGCAGCATCCACCGTCGCGATCAAGGCACAATACCAGCAAGCTTGGAGAAAGTAGGGACTTGGCAGACAAACCCTTTTACTTATTTTACTTGTTGTTTTCTTATTTTTGTGTATTTTCTCGCATGCTTCATGCACTTTTTATAAGTTAGGAATCCATGGCACTGTAACTGATTCCCTCGGTTGCTTGTGTCTGTAAGTTACGTTTTCCTTTTAATGTAAGTTAAGGCCTTGTCAGGGGCCATTGTTACACATCAGTGTGCTGTTACTTGTCTGCTTTACACTTTTTCGTTCGAACTCCCCCTAAGATTTCACACTAAAGTAGAGCCCATAATAAATAACAGAGGATTCGTACCTCGTCCTAGACAGATCAGAGATACATTTGTTTGTGCAAAAATCCAAGACAAACACCTATTGATTACAAAAGTCATATTTCATGCAATGTTTAAGATTTACCTTAACAAAGGGAATATTATAGTGCATTCCATCTAGTTTGTGACTCTTTGATATTTATAAACGCCTATAAATGAAATTTTATTTAAACAGGTTATCTTTTATGGAGAAAAATTGCTAGATTTAATTAAAATGAGAGCTTGGGTGTGGATTAAGTCTAAGATAGAAGAGTTCCAATGTTCTTTATAGGATTGGATAAATGAACCAATGTTATGTATCAATTCTGCTTAGAAAGTCTAGATCCTTTGTAATCTTTTAGATGTTGTTGTTAATTTAGGTGTACATTATAAGGGTTGGGATACCTCGTATACTTCTATTTAATAAAATTTTCCTTTGTTAAAAAATCTTAACATTTACATTTGGGCTGCCATTTTCTCTTATTGACGACTAACCAATTAATTAAACAGTAATGATATCATTAATTCAACTTCTACAATGATAAAAAAAAAACTATTTCCTAAATGAGTAATCAATTTTATTATATATAGCGACACAATATTACCCCTAAATTGCTAACAAATTACCTACATTTTCCACCATTGAATCATTGATTACACTAATGTTTTGTTTGGATGAAAGAAAGGTGAAAGAAGAAAATGAAAAAAAAGTAGAGAGAAAGTTTGTATATTTTATATGTTATTGAGTAAACTAGCAACTTAGTCCCTCACTTTTGGGGCGTCATGCGTTTAGTCCCTAACTTTTAGAAATGCCTACGTTATTCCCTGACATTAAGCTCTGTTTTTCACTTTAGTCCAAATGCTAAACGTCTGTTAACCACTGCTGACGTGTGACGTTAAACTACTGGCTTAGATGCCAACAAAGAATAACAGTTTCTCCTACTTCAAAAAAGCTCTCCCTACTCTCGCGGTTTTCTCTGTCTCATTCTCTCCCATTTGAGGTTGTGACTACAATGGATTCACAGGTAAAGCTTATTGATTCTCTATATTTCTCTAGTTAAGGTTTGTATTGGGATTTAGGGTTTTGTTGCACTTGCGTTATTTCTGTTTGTGACTTGTATCGGGTTGTTCCAACTATTGTGAAAAAGAGATTTTGGGTGTGCTTGTATGTTGAATGTCTGGTTTAGGGTTATATGGGGTTTAAGGAAGTTATTTTTTATTGTGAGATAGAACCGGGTCAAGTTATTGATGAGTCATTGTGATGGGAATCTTGACTTTGTTGCTTAACAGTCAGTGTAGTGTGAAGTGAGTAATGTGAGAGGGTGGCAGTGGTCCCTCATTGCCAGTTTATAATAGTGGTCCCATGTGCAATCTGCGTGTCTGAAAAGTTGGGTAAAATAGTATTTCCTTTATCAAATATCACTTGTAATTAATTAAACTATTAATTTTAGTAATAAATTAATGATTTATTTAACTTATATTTCCAATTTTTGTTCCTGATCCAAAATTGTGACTCTGCATATAATAGATGTCCACATACCCCATGAAGAACTTTGATGAGGAATGAAGAGGGTGGGGGAGGGTGAGATGTAAATGGGGAAAGGTAGAAATTTGTCCTGAGTGTGATGAAGACATGTTGGATGTCTTAAGTTTTAGGAACTTAAGTGAGGAGTTAAGGTACAATAGTCTCACAAATATGTGGTGGCTAGATCCTTCTAAGAGGTTTAGGGATTTTTTTAGGGTATCGAAGGAGGATTCTGACTTGATTGAGGTTGTGGAAGTAGCTAAAAGGAATGCGAGTGAGCTCCATATATATTATTATGAGCATCCAGTAAAGCAACCTGTAGTGGTGAACATTACAACAATATTAAAGGAAGTGACTAATGTTGTTAATAATGATGGTGATCAGGGAGGTGGATGTGCAGGGAAGGACGGTGTTGTTGTTGGAGATGAGAATAGAAAATGAAGCTAAGAAAGACAGGGAAAATGCATCTGCAAGTGGGGGTCCAAAGGACTGACAATGCATTTTTCTTGGTTTAAAGTTGGTGAGGTATAATACATTTTTTTATACTGAATCTGGATTAAATGTTGTCGCTTCTGCTAATGTAATAAATTTGATATGCAAATAAACAACATTAAGTTGACACATTGTTGTGTGGGAGTGTGCAAGGTCCACAACTATAAGTCAATTCAATGTAAAAATGCAGGTTGTGAAGGGTATTAATGAGAAAGCTTGGGAGTACTTGAAAACGTTTCCAAGGGAATCATGGACAAAGTCTCACTTCCCAAACTGGCCAAAGGTAGATAACATATGCAATGACAATTGCGAAGGAAGATTAAATTATGAAGTATACAGAGAATATGAAATGAAGGAAGATTAAAATTGGACAGTCAATATAACATAATTTCATTTCAACTAATAAACTCAACATCCATTACATAACTCAACTCGAGTAGTACTTCAATTCACCTAAAATCCAAAAAACACTACCTTTTCCACAAAAGTCCCAACAGAAAACCCAAAACCGTACACAACACCATAATTCCCTAGTTAATTTTCCTAATTTCATATTCCAAATTCTTCAACTTCCTTGCCATATTTTTTTTCCACTCTTCATTATCAATGCTTGCAGTAAATCCCATGCTTGATCTTACTTCACTTATGCACTCTTCAGCAACATATTCATTGTCCAGCCACAAGAAAAAATTGCACCTCTCTGAAACCTGCACAATTAAAACTCATAAACAACATTACAAAGCACAAAAAACACAGTAATCAAAAAATTAAAATACAAAAAAAGCAAACGTTACCTTCAGTTTAGGGAGTTATTTCCAGTTTTTAGTTTTTAAAGCCTTAATTACTGCTCTAAGATTACAAAGTTATTTTCTTTCATTTCACCCCTTCTGAAAAACCCGAGACAATTTGGAGCCATCATTGTTCATAGCCGATACATGATTTGCAAATAAAAAAAATTGAACAAGAAGAAGAAGAAGAAGAAGAGGAAGAAACAGGAGGAGGAGGAGGAGAAGCAATGCTAATAGAAGCGAGGAAGGACAAGACTTAACAATGGCAGAGATTATAGTGCAGAAAAGGAACGAACAAGAACATGGAGGAGAAGAAGAAGAAGAAGAAGAAGAAGAAGAAGAAGAAGAAGAAGAAGCAGGAGGAGGAGGAGGAGGAGAAGAAGCAGCGCTAGTAGAAGCGAGGAAGGACATGACTTAAAAATGGCAGAGATTATAGTGCAGAAGAGGAACGAACAAAAACAAGGAAAAGATGAAGAGTAGACTATTAGGGTTTGTGTCTCAGTCTTCAAAAGGATGCAAAATGATGACGTTTCGGCCAACATGGTATCCAGGTCAATAGTTTAACGTCGCATGTCAATAGTGGTTAACAAAAATTTAACATTTGGACTAAAGTGAAAGACGAAGATTAAAGTCAGGGGCTAACGCAGGCATTTATAAAAGTCAGGGACTAAATTGCATGACGCCTCAAAAGCCAGAGACTAAGTTGCTAGTTTCCTCATATGTCATTTAAATTGGAGGAAATCAAAAGAAAAGAAAAATTATACTTATTTGGTTTTATGAAAAGTGAGGAAGAAGCAAATAAGATACAAATCAAATTGAGTAATGTTAATTGTACAACATATGTTCAACATACAACATAGAAAGAAAAATGTGGGATGTGATGAAAAGAGATAAAAAGAAAATTATGTTGTATGAATTGTTGTATTTTTTTTATTGTATGAATTTGATATCTCAATCAAATTATCTTAATAAAATGGACTTAACACTTGGCTCATTTTTCTTATAACTATGATACATTTTTTATTTTTTGAGAAATCAATCGGTTAACAAGATTTTGTAGTGAATAGGATGTATCTATAATAGTTATTAATTGATAATAAGAATGAAAATATATCATACTAATAACAAGAATACACAATAGAGTAAAATATATTCTCCTCCTTTCTTATTTTAAAATATAATTTTAATTCATTTAACTTGATATCATTAAGAATATTCCTTAAAAATCTAAAATATTTTTTAAATAAAATAGATAATAAATTATTTTAAACTCACTAAATTATCCTTAATCCAAAATCACAATTTCAATATTGAAAATATAACCCTTCTTACACTTTTCCTCCTTCTTTTCCCCTTCTCCCATTTTCCTTCTCTATTTGATGAAGTGTTAGGATTCCTTCACTCTATTATGCTTTCCTCTTATTATTTTCTCAACTCTCTATCCTCATTTAGATTGATTCGTTTTACCCTTCCTTTTATTAAAAATCAGAGCGTGTACATTTCAACCCCAAGACAATGATGAGGTATATGTTTGGTTTAGCGTTTACATTTCTAATGTTACAAATAGTTATGTTGAGATATCCAAATTTGAGTTTGGTCACTTCTCAAGATCAAACCAAACATATACAAAATAAATGGAGGAGAGTATATTTTTCTTCTTGTTTTCTCTTCTATTCAGTTACATTGCTACATTTTCCATTTATCCAAATGATGTGTGTTTTTCTTTTGGTAAAAAAAAAACCATGTGTATGTGGCTTATTGAATTGAGTATTGTTATTTATAAATACAATCCTACAATATAGTAAGACAAAAATTAGAAAAGAGAGAAGAGAGAGAAATGCGAGACGTGATAGATGATGTGATGGAAAGAGAATGAGAGATAAAGAGAGAAAAAATTGTAGTATGAGTAATTATATATTTTTGTTGTATTTTTTTTTTATCAGAATATTTTTGTTGTATGAATTTAATTTCTTTATTGAATTGAATACTTAGAATAGGAATTAAAGGATGAAAAGGCCCAACAAAGTTAGAGGGAGCTTGTTCTATATAGTCCTTGTTTTAGGCCATTAAAATAGTCTAATTTTCGTCCAAAGAAAAAGTCTAATTTCAAAACCAAGGTAAAAAATGATAAGACTAGTCCGAGACTAAAAAAAATAGTCCGTAACTCAAAGTTGCTCATATTACAAATTGATGTGGCAGCGAATAAGAAATGATGCAAAGGAAGTTGTTTCTCACAAAAGTATTTGTCAAAAATTTCTGAATTGGCTTTCATAACAACAATAATTTTCTTATAGCATCTCATACATCACGTTGTCACCCATGTATAAATGAGAAATTCATATAAACCCTTCAGTACTGCTCTAGAACACTATATTCAGACATTTGTGCAAATTGCACACTTATACCCCACGAAACACTCGTCCAATTAACATTTGAGTTCTCTTGGGCTGTACTTAGATAAAGAATTTAAAAGAAAAGCATGTTGAAAAAAAAAGGCTTTATTCATTTATTTGAGATATTTTACAATAAACTTTAAAATTTCTAAGTCATTTCGATCGAGTATTTCGTACTCGGAGGATATAATATATAAGAAATTTGAAATGACGAAAATTCCTTGATAATTACCTTACTCATGTTCATTATTCTTTCATTTTTTTGTTCAAATTTCATGGCTGCCTTTTATTCTCCTAGTCAAGCCAATGCGGGTGTGGTCTGGCTGCTTGGCATGTTACAACTATGAGTGTGTTTAGTAAGTCATTTCAGCTAACTAAAATTGAAATTAGTAGCTGAAACTATTTCAGTTGTGTTTGGTAAGTAATTTTTTTGGATAGCTACTAACTTTTTTTGAAAAGGTACTTGAGGTAGCTTTTTTAAAAAAGCTCCAATTTTCAGGTACTAGCTAAATATCAATTACAAGTTCATGCCTCAACCACATTCACTTATCGTTATTTAATAATTAATGATATCCTTATATATCAATTTATCATTTTTAACTAGTTTTATCAAACACATTCAATCAAACCAGCTAGTTTTACAACACTTTATATCTCTTTTTCTTCATGCGCTAAGAACCCACCCACCTCATTCATACCCAGACATTACGTTTCCTTCATACGCAAGGAAATCAGCCCTACAGGTTAATCATGTTGATCCAGCATTTTTCCATGTATTCAACGTTTGGGAGCTTTGGGTATTGCACATGTTCTGTTTGAGAGGAAATGGTAATAGAGTTCTGATTTGTGGGGCATGATTCATAGATTTGTTGGGGATGAATTGTTCTATTGAGGCATTAGTGTTATTTGAGTAAATGTTGGACTTGGAAGTTAAGAATAAAGGTAAATGATGCTATCATTGCTATGGCGATATTTGTTTTAGATACACCCTTACACAGGAGCAGAGTATGCGGGTGACAATGGACAGAAATTATGGAAAGAAAATAAATAATTATCCAAACAATGTTGCGAATGAATTCCTATGTACCTCAAATGATCTGAAATTCTGAAATGCTCCATTCAAACCAAACATAACCTGACACATTTTCTCTTGTAGCATTTTTCCTAGGTGTTTTATTTATTTCTGGTTAGGATCCTGCTAACGAGTGCCCTAAGGGCACTGATTAAGGATATATATATAGAAGGTTTTTGTTGGAAATCACAGCATTGATTGCATTTACAACCTTCAATGTTACACACTCCAATAAAACATTTCTATTTTTGAATCTTTAACAAGTGTCCTTAGGTCACTCGTTAGCATTTTCCTTCTTGTCATCAGTTATAATGGACTCTGACTGCATTTATGGATTTGCAGTACCTGTAATCAGTGATTAGAACAGAACCTGTGATGTGTAAAACGATTTTCACACAAGAATGTTAAAAAAAAAACATTTTAAAGCGAACCAAAATTCTCCTTCTCCATCTTCCCAATTGTGAGATGAGCAATATCCTGCAAGTTTATGTATACAAAGTCTGTCTGTACAGTAAAAAAAAATTCACGGGCATCAACTTTTTCTTGAATGCATTCCTCCACAGCAGGAAGAAAAGTAAAAAAGGGGGTAAAAAAAGAGAGCTCGTATAGACAGACAACTGGTATAAGGTTAAAATATTGCTAAGGGTAGATACTGCAGAGGTTGTAACCAGATATTAGTGAGCTAATAGCAAAGGCAATAAAAGCAAGGAAAGCCAATCCAACTGAAGCACTGGCCATCTCTGTGAACTCATCTTTTCCCCAATTTGATTGCCAATCATCAACCCGGGTGGCTGCAGATGATGCTGCTGATATCAAAAGATATGCCAGAACCTGCCCATCAATTTGTCACAAAAGATGTCAAGTTCTCAACAAATAAAGACACAAAATAGTTGAGTTCACACACCAGCTAAGGACAACAGTGAAGATTCAATTAGGAAAACAAAAACTGATGTGCTGGTGTAGCCTATTATAAATTAAAAAATCTTGTGTAGAGATAATGAATTGAACTGAATAAATTGAATGGAGCCCTCTGACTTGCCTGATCCATGAAGAAATCAAAGTGATAGCGGAGGTGGTGATTGATTATGTTTCTCCCCATGACCAGTTGAAAGGCTAGATCACACGCTTGAAACGCTGCATATGCAAACGCTATAACATTCACAGATAAACAATACCTGCCATATCAATCAGCTTTACCATTATTAGAAGAATTTGGGAAAACCTAGAACCCAATAATAACATGGGCTCTTCTAAAAGGATATAATTATCAAGTGAAAATTTTATATTGGAAAAGTATCATAGATGCCTTTTCAATATTTTTTTAATTTTAGCTTTATCCTTAACATTAGTACTTCCAACTTCCAAGGGCTAAGTTTAACAAAATTGTAAAATACATAACCTTATTATTTAATTTACATATTACATATATGTCAAACTTTAATATTAGAGGGTTCAAATTCAATTCATTCCTAATAACAATAGTTACCAATTCTGAGTTACAATAAAGATGCCTTCAGCAAATCAAACAGATTCAACTAATGCAATTATGACCATTGACCTAATTAAGAATCCAAAGCAGTAACTTTATTTGTTTGTTTCAAATTGCAATTCAACAAATCCAAAGCATGAAACATGAAAAGCTATAGAGTCCAATGGAGGAAAACCTGTATTCTTTGTAGCGATCAAAGGAGTCACCACTCCAACCTTGTGTCTTATCCGCGGCCATCACCGAAAACGAAATCAGACACAGCACCACCTCGCTCAACCGGAACCCTAGCGCCACCTTCTTCGCCATCACCTCCCTTTTAGTCCCCGCCGCCACAGGCCTCTGTCTCCCCCGGCCACCGCTGCCGTCTTCACGGCCTCCTCCGTAGGTCGCGGGGGCCATATTCGTCGCATTCGGCTGAGTGTCCGTCCTCACGGCACGGTTAACCACCACTGCCGGCGGAGGCTCGTTCGCCGGCGGGTTCCTGTGCTCGGAATCCGGAAGGGACGGTGCGACGTGAGAGTATTGCGTGGTAGTCTCGACAACCACGATAGCCCTGGAATTATCCCTATCTGGCGAGTTTTCCGGCGAGTGAAAAGGGTCGCCGCCGTCTGATAGCGGAGAAGATCGAAATCGGAGAGGGGAGTGAGGCGAGTCAAACTGAGTCGAGGACTCGGAGTTCCTCGACGAAGTGCTCTTCATGGTTTTCGTAGAGCGCGCACTGCGTTTAGAAGCTATGCCCTGGCGTTGGCGGATTTTAAAGGGAAGAAGAAAGGGGAATAAAGAAGAAGAGTGTTTGGATGGTGAGAAAGTGAAAAAGAAAACGGTGGGGACTAGGGGTTTTTAGCTTCATGTTATTCCGTGTAGGACCGTGCCACGTGGGTTCGATTCTTCCATTAGGTTCTCAATTCTCAATAGGCTGTGATTTGTGAAGAGTCTTACGATATAGATAACCAATTAGATCACGCCACGTATAAAATTGTACGACAGGCAAATTGATCATCCTGTGTGTTTTATTCTTTGAGTGCAGAGAGAAAAAAGTGTGGGCTCTGCATGACATTCAAAACTCCACTCTATTGAGAAGTGATTCGTTTACTTCCTAGTGATGACCAAAAAACAAAAATAGAAAAAGGTTTACTTCGGAGTCATACTTGCATTTCTGGTAACTTAGCAGTCTTAGCTTCCTTTTTTATTGATAAAACTCGTTATATCCAATATAAAGAAAGTGATTTTTAATTAAATATTTAATTGAAAAAGGAATTAAAATAAATTTAATTTAATATAAAAGTTAAAAGTATATATCACAATATAACAAAATACTACTTGATTTTAGGAGAATGAAATAATATACTAAAATTATCTCAACTTTAACAGTAAAAACTTAAAGTTATATATATATATCTTAGTATTAAACCATGCAATGTTAATTTTTTATAGCCATTCTCAATTATCCAAACCAATATAAATGGAAAATGAGAGTGCATGCTGAACAAAGCAAACTAAACTATACAGTGGAAAACAAAATAAATATAAACCAAATGGCAAAAACACCTACCTCTAATATTTTTTTTTTGGTATTTTAGTATACCAAAATAAAACTCTACAAAGGAGAACATCATAAATATGAAACCAAATGGCTGAAACGCCTAGCTCTAATAAACGTCGTTGCATCTGTATAATTTTTTTACAATAACATAACAGTGTATAATAATTAAAATCTATGATAAATATGTTGTTGAATATTACCTTCCTTTAATTTTATAGTATAAACACAAGAATTTAATAAATATATACTATCAGTCTAAAAAAAATTTATACAAACATCTAATTATATAATATCACATCCTATATTAAGTTTAATAACATGTGGCATAACAAATGTGCAATATTATATTCATACTACAAAAAAATATGGAATTAAAAAAGAACTTTTCTTTTTTGGTCGAATAATTAAAAAAGAATTTGAATTATCAATAAGATTAATAAATTTGGTCTTGTAGATACGTAAAGCCCAAAATAATAAAAACAAAAAATAATACCTCTGACCACTAGGATTATGACATTACTGTCCCTCATTTAAATATGGTTTCAATGCTTAAATAATACTACTACATTTCTTTTTCGATATTCCCACATTTTTAAGTTCTTGACAACGAGGTTTAACAATTCTTAATAATAATGGGGAAATGAGTATGCCCGCTTTATATTTGCATGACATGCAGTTTACCCTCTCTCACTCCAATAATTTGTTCGTTGGGTCCATGATTCTTTGATAGCTAAGATCAGACAAGATAATGAAAATGAAAAATACTTGCAAGAAATCGAAGTGGGACCAGTTTAAATCCCTACAAGCTTTTACAATGGAGAAAAGTCATCAGGTTTCTTTCATGAGTGGGGTATCTTTAGTGTAAAAGAAGGCACAAATTCCTTAAAGACTTCAACTAAACGTCTATAGGAAAGGTTCCTCCTACGCGTATTAATGGCATTCATTTAAACAAAACAACTATGGGAAGCAACCAGTAAAAGTATGAAGCTTGTCTTACTGTGCTCACCTTTTATCCCTCTCCCCACCACCTAAAGCAGGGATGGGTTTATGCAGGAATCTACCTAAAATGGCTGTGAAAAGCATCTTTCTTCCAAACTTATCTTGAGACACGTTATGAGCTTAAGATACCATAATCATATTCTTGCCTCTTGAAGAGAGCATAAGAAGCATATAACTTTTACTATTATTTCCTTTCTTTGCAAAGGAAAGAATGTGACACAATTTTGTCAGTCAGCTAAGTGGGTATACACAAGAATCAAGATGATAGAAAAGAGAATGGGGAAAAGAACAAACGAATTTCGAACTCATGAAAGGATTAAGCTAGGCAAAAAAATTACAAGCGCCTGCATGTTGGTAAAACTATCTCAGAAAATGTCACAGGTGTTCTCTTTGCCAGTGTCAGAAACCTTGATGTCCCGCCCCATTTCATAGAAGAAAGGAATTAGACCAGATTAAGGAACTATGGCTCACTCTGGCAGTTTCAACCGGTTGAATAGCACAACAAAACTTTGCTCAGGCGCAGCATAAAGAAAACCGATATCTGCACCTTTCAAATCTGCACCTTTCAAATATGGTCCAAAGCCCTATATAAGACATCAGAAAGGAAACATGTCAATAGAACATGCAAAGAATAGATCAACAAGTAGAGACCAATTATCATGGCTGTACATTGAAGAGAAATGAAACAACACATCTGGAAATCCATTTTACCTTGCCGTTAAATAGGAGTAATTCTCCATCAACCCATCTGGGATTTCGAAAACCCAACTCAGCTATTCTCCCCTGGCCTTTATAACTTGCATCCTATTCACAGAGGAACACAGTGTTTAAGATCAATTTTGCATGTGTCCAGAACAGTCCAAAGTGACCAAAATGATGCAACTCAAAAAAGACAGCACAAAGGGAGGGGAAAACGAAGCAAGCCAGACAAAGAAAATACGGGGAAAATGTCAAAACCATCAAGTGCAAATAGTTGAGGATGAGGGACAACAGAAGCGAGGATATACAATTAAAGTATGTTTGGCAACAGCAGCTTTGCCAATTGTCATGATGGCTTGGAATGAGATTTGCAATTAAGCACACACACAGTCACACATCGACATGAATATGCACAGACAAACACACACAGAAAAGCATCCAATTGTAGAGTGCAATTACCACTCCTAATTCATTGGGAAACTTCCCACGGTTCGAATTGCGATTGCCTCTCCCAATTTTAGCACGGAACGTCACCTGAATACATAAAAAATATACTTAAGCTTTCCTAACACGTATAACCATCATAAAATTTATGTGATATCAGACAACAAGGACCAAGAGATTCAAACAAAATGCATAAACCTGGCCAGCAGGAACATTAAGATCCCCAGTTAACTTCACTGCCTCTACATATTCAAAGAACTCCATATCTAAAGGATTGTCTTCATTGTCCACATCATTCCAGTGTCCAAATTTTCGCTTCAATTGAATGACTTCAGTGCCGTAAGGGCCAAATGCACCAATGTAGAGTCCTACATTTCAACCAACAGATTTCATTATTAAAGCTGTTCTTTGCTCAAATTCTGAAGAACATAACTGACCCGAGGATAAGCAACCTCACCATCAAAAGGATCTAAATCCCCTCTTGAACTGGTAATCCGACTGAAAGATGTAAACTCAGATAATTTACTTCTTTTCTGCGCTTTACTTATAGCAAGTTTGACAATTTCACGCACACTTTTTGAAACCTTAGTAAAGTGAAGCATTGGTCAGTTCATTGTCAACAAAAGCGTATTATTGCAGCAGTAATAGACTTTGCAAGGGCCAAGGGGAATAAACCATTATCACATATTCTTCAGAGTAATTTAGATGAATATGTATGTGACCAGACTCCGACATTATACAACCAGCCCCATCATTTTGTATACATAATTGGCTCTGATAACCAAGATATTAAAATTACATAACTCTAAAACACAAGTACATGCATTACTATACAGGGAGGAAAGTAATAAAGTAAAATTTATTCATTCTATTGAAAAATCCAATCTTTCTAAAGCAAATTAAGTAAAAATCAATAAAAAACAACAAGCAAATTAAACTAAACTTCTCTAAGATTTAGAAAACCTACATAGCACTCCTCCAGTTTCATAGTATATAAACACTTACTGTGTGATTGACTTCTTATGGGGTATATACTGTGTAATTGACTTCTTATGGGGTATATGTTGGATTTTTACTTCCATCAGTATAAAGATGTGACAGGGTGGTTGGATAAGTTTCATAAACATGAGGACAGTTTAGTGTAATTCACTCAGAAATTTTCAGTCAACATGATTTGATCACTAACAAAATCATAACAGGTATTTCTTAATTCTCAACAGAACAAACAGAATAAATACAAAAAACTTTTATGATGATTAAATGCCTTATCCCAATCTCACCTTGGAAGAGACTTTGTCAGAAACCCAAAATGCCTTGGCAACTTCAGAAGGCATTAGCTCTGAGATTCCATGTGCTGCTAGAGCTGCCATTTTGTTGATATTGGGCACTTTATCTTCACTAGTATCATAATTTAGATTTCTCCTGGGAATATGCAAGACAAAAGAGTCTCTTTCCGTATCTTGTATTTCAGCTGGAAGGCGCATAAATTCATCCTTGACAGGAGCATTGTCATCATTATGCACAACTCCACCAACAAAAAGCTTCATATCCGAATCCTTTTCTTCTGCTGAGGCATCGCTATCTGCTTCTAGAGTGACCTCATCCTGTTCACCCAGATTATTAGCTTCCTCTTCAGGATTCTCACTGAAGCTTGTTTTATTACTATCTTCCTGCATCAATTGCTTGATAGAATCATTATCTTCTGCCCCTTCCTCTTCAACATTAATGTTCACAACTTTCATTTTCAATCCTGGAATTTTATCTTTAAGAAAATTTATTACACTTTTAATACCTTCTTCTGCAGCTCCCTCAATATTACTGTTTATCTCATCATTTCTCTCAACCCTCTTTTCATGCTCAACCTTCTCTTCTTGTTCCTGCATCTCAACTGAAGATTCGTTATCTCCCTCAGGCTTGGATGGACTTTTAGCAGGTATAGATGGAGGGTTGCTCATTGAATTTCCTTTGGCTCGTTGCAAATACACTACCTGTTAAGTGTTAGTAGATATGATTTCATAAGCATTACACACATACTAGGAAAGAAATGATACAGAAGCAGAAAGATATCAAACATGAGACTCTCTGTATAGACACGAAGGTAATCATTCGTTTGAAGCAGAGCCTGCATTTATGCTCAAAAAATTATGTTCCATAATTCATTTCATATTCAATTTACTTACTAAATATTTGCAGAAGTACACTCAAAATTAAATTTTGTTTTGGAAAATAAGTTGGTCATGAATTACAAGATTTTCTTTTAAAAAAAAAAACAAAATCAGCACATGGCCCACATCTATTTGAAATAAGAAGACTTCTTTTTCCCGTTATATATTGGTAAGTCAAACAAACAAGCACCATGTAGTGTGAAAATTTGAATATTACCTGCATTTGATATGTGTCGTCAGCATCTTTTACCACATAAATTTCAAATATTGGAGTCCCAGGAGATGCTGTGATCAACTGTCTGTGGCAAACAGAAATGAGTAGTGCTCCCCAATTACCAGAGTACAAAATAGAAACTAGAAAGATCATACCTTGGGCTGTAACTCCTGCCAACAAATCTACCCATACCAGGACTTATATGTATTATTCTACCAAAGGGGTCATCTGAATCTTTTGAGTAGCCTACCCACCAACCCACCTGCACATTAATGTTCACAGACATCAACAGAGTGTCATTCAAAAAATATACTTCATGCCAATTGTACCATAATCAATATTCAACCACCCGCAGATTCTACCATTTAAAAGCTAACGTTCCAGATGGGGGCCATCTGTATTTTTCAAACTCGCAAGGCATGAGTAGTTAAGGTAGAAAAGGGAGAAAGGAGAGTTCCAGTAATCAGTAGTAGTACTGAATATATGATTGATGGGATACAGAAGTTAACCTAATGCTCCTATTTATAATAACGATTTTTCTAACATATATCTTTCCAAACAACTGCATGATTTAAATAAAACAGACTTTGGTGCAGGAGAATGACTCCCATATTAGCTGCCTTTAAAATACAGAACACCCATTCAGCATAGGGCCTCCCTGCTTATCAACGTAGCTTTAAGGACTAGGCTTAATTTCCTCTACATTTAAAAGTGGTTAATGGTGAACAGAAGTTCAGAACCCAGTTTGTCCCACCCTTTGATGTGCATGGACTGCTCTTTCCAACCTAACAGTAACAGAATTAATGCAAGAGCAGAAATCCCATATTAACTGTGTGTGAAACATGGGAAGTCCCATTCTAAGTAAGGACTCTCCCTTCTTATCAGCCAGCCTTTTTAAGAGTGAGCTCCTTTACACACTATACTTTGTTTTCTCCAATTTAGTACACCATTCCTTTTAAAGCTTTTTAAGCTTGAGGCAAAATAGTTGTGGAGCTAAAAGACTAAAGAAATATACCAGGCCACTCCCAGTGTGTCTACATAATCTTGAAGCATCGTGGTAGCGCTCATCATCTATGGCATTCTGCAACGTAAACAAATTAATTAAGATATTACTATTATTGGCCAAGCAATAAATATGTAAGAAACTCAAGAGCGTAATGTGATAAGAGACCTTCAACTGCGACATAATTTCAGAAACGGTGTCGTCGGACATTGCTTCCGTTACAGCCCTTTTCAACCTCGCCGCTTCACGGAAGTCTTCGTTTTCAATTGCCTCTTCAAGTTGAAACTGAGAGAGGAAGCAGCGTAGAATAAAATGCGATTAGAGTATGACACAAGCCAAATCAAATAGAAGAGAGATTGTGAGGGAAGGGTACCTGGAGAAGAGAGGCGAGGCTCTCAGCCTGTTGAATGTGAGAGAAATGGCGAGTCCATCGATTCCAATCCCAATCGAGAGAAGAGGGAGAACAACGGCAACAGAGATTACGGTTCCTTCTGGTTTGAAGGAAAGTGATTGGGATTGGATTCTTCGGAATTGGGATTGGGTTTGGGTAAACCTCGAAACCACCGAGTTGGGGACCAGAGAAACAAATGCCTTGTGCCGTCGTAACCATTTTGCTTCGTATTAATATGAATCAATGGTGGCAATGCAATGAAATTGAAATGAATGATCAATGAAGAAGGAGGGATGAGGAGGATACGAGAATGAAGAAGAAACTGCTGTGCTACGCCTCTGCTTGTCCTCGAGATAAGTTCGTTATCATATTTCAATGCTATATCCAGTACGAAAATTTTATTTAAAATAAGTTATTATGAATCCGTGATGCCCAATCATAATTCGAGAAAACCAAATAAAAAATAAAAAATTTTATGGACGTTTCGTTATCAATAAAAATTCGAGAAAAATAAAAACAAAATTTGAAAATTAATTGAGTATTTTTTTAAAAATTTTGTACCAAATAACAATCTCATTTTTTTTTTGCACGAGTTTTTTTAGTTAAATATTTCTCTCATCATTTAATGAGGTAAATAATAAAACATATTAACATAAAAAATTTACTCTAATTTTAGCTTATAAAAAAAGTGTATGGAAACGACATTTATTTACTTCTAATTGGATTCGCGTTCAAGATGTTCAGAATGTCAAAATTGAATTACCCTATTCCTCAATCCCTCACAAATCACAATATATAATTAATTCTCTCCTCTCTCTTTATGATTATGTGACCTCAAGAAAACCAAGTAGGCTATGAGAACTCCAACCATCCATGTGTGCATGTTTATGTCTTCTAGCTAGCTAATGCTGGAAATTTCATATCTATTCGAGTGGCTGGTACAGGTGATTGTTAACAACCTACCATTACAACATTTCATTGAGTGGTCCAGATAAAAAAAAAAAAAAAAAACTCTCAATCAAACAAATGGATGAAAGAGGTCATCCATTCGGGTTACTTTCCACTTTCCAGTCACGAAACACGAATTGCATGTACTGAATATTACGACCCCAATTATTCAAAATTCCATGCATGGAGAGAAGGATTAGGAGAGAAAACCACTAAAAAGTGGTGGGAAGAACACCAAAGAATTATACTAGAGTCGCAATCATTGATTCCTTGAAGATACTAAGAAGAACCTTTTGTTTTATGTTGGAGAGGTTGTATAGTTGACAGTTGTGTTTGGACAACCGAGACTAGCTACTTGTTATTTTTACCCAACTTTATAAAAGACGCAGCCCCAAAACAAACAAACTTGCTGTGAACCAAACCATCCTCCGGTGATTGTTTATTTCTGGAATGATTATTTTGCTTTGCTTGCATTTTAGCTTACTTCTAACGTCAAGTTTGATACAACTCCCCCCTCCCACCCCCGCCAATTTTTCTAGAGCACCGGCATCACCAATGTCCTAAATCTTTTTTTTTTTTCAAAAGAAAAGTCCACGTCATACTTTGTATCCAAAATGAAAATTCGACATTATTTTTAGTATGTACAACCTGAATTTCATTCCTAACAAAATTTTAAGGAGGTCAACCTTGATATATGAAGAATCACCCTGCAAACTCCAATGCTAAAATTCTTCTACATAGCCAGCATTAGAGTTTTGGAATGGGGGCATGTGGAATAAGAGCTCTCTATGGCTGATGCATAACATGTACCACGTCCAAGAAAAAGAAGTGAAAGAAAATCTTGCCGAGTGAAAAAGAAAAAGGCAGCAGTAAAATTCACATATAATTAGAATTTTAAATTCTCTTTACACTTTATTAAACATACAAGACCATTACACATTGCAGCCCTAATCTATGTTAGTTAAGCAAAAAGGTATACTTTGATTTTCCAAGTCCTACTCCAAGATGCCCCCGCCAAGAAATTGACCCACTTCTTTATGGATCAATATGAAAATTTCGTGTTAGAATCTGGACCATTTTTACACAGCCAGATATGGATATGCATCCTTCACCTTCTTTAGGATGGGTTAGAAATATAACATAAGTTCTGAAACAATTATAGTCTAACTTTGTGCAGTGGAAAGACGGACAAGCATGCATTCAACAGAAGAGACCTGGTCTCCAGTTGATGCATTTTGAGTCACAACAGGTACAAGACCGTTCTCAGCATTTTCCAAAGCATTATCAGTGTCACCAACTGGTCCTGCAATTTCAGCACGCA
The DNA here is from genome assembly GCA_026901365.1 of Sesbania bispinosa. Classification (NCBI taxonomy): domain Eukaryota; kingdom Viridiplantae; phylum Streptophyta; class Magnoliopsida; order Fabales; family Fabaceae; genus Sesbania; species Sesbania bispinosa. Next base: position 79,797 of record QLOH01000349.1, on the reverse strand, counting down.
CTGGGCGGAGAAGACCCTGTAATCTTAACCGATAACTTTGACTAGAAGGTTGGCCTCTCACATATCTGGTTGTTGTCACAACACTGGCAGAAGACCGTTCTGAATCAGCACGGAGATTGGACAGAGCACTAAGATCAAGATTTGGAAACACTGAGCAGCGGCACCGAGGACATTTCACATTCAGCCTAAGCCACTCATCAATGCATTCAACGTGAAAATTGTGAGCACAAGGTAGGCCACGGACCTGCATTACAGTAAGTTATGAACTAATTTTCAATCGTTCTATGATACATAATGTATCTCAAAAGTGAAGGGCTCCAAGAATTCAGGTTAGACAAAGCACATTTTTCAATAATAGAGAGCAAATAGCACAGGGCATGACCTGGTTTTAGGAAAAAGTATACCTCATTCCCTACATAGAACTCTTCTAAGCAGATGGGGCATTCACTGCAATCAGTGGGAACAGCCTTCAACCTGAACTTTGGGAGTTCCTGAATTAAAGCTTCAACTGCTTCTCTCTGCGCCCAACCCAGACAACAAACCCCACTATCAGCAGTGAAACTGACAATAAATATACAAAAGGTATTTCAACAAGAGTGATGAATATGACATAATAATAACGAACACATTGTCCAAAAACACAAGAGAATGGTATGACTTATTCATAAGAGAAATCAAGCAATATATTTCATTAACTAGTGACAATAAAGTTTACTCTGCTTGACAAGGAATAACATGATCTGCTTCTTTACATGAGATCTAATATGGAATCAAGAAGTCTAGAAACATCAGCTAAACTACCTGAGCTGGAGTTAAGTAAAGTCCTGGATGATATGCAGCGGTATCTTGGCCCATGCCTCTTGTTTCTTGACCTGCAGCTTCAAATGCCCAATCAGGCACTCGGATCATATCAACCAGAACCTAACAAAATGAAAATAGCAATTGTTACCATCTGATAGTTGTGAAGTATGGATAATCAAACAGAAATGGCAATACATTAGGATTGCTAACAATATTACTACAGATCATACTTCAATCAACCCCATGTGAATACATTTTTTAAAAGAAGAGACAGCAATAGACTAATTGTATTGTCTCCAGAAAGAATCCATCAGTAAAGAGCTTGGTAATGATATTTTCTTTGTAACTTTCCAGGAATCCCACAGAAGTGGTAGAAGGTGATAGTTTTCGCTCAATTATGACACCAGTGGATATTGATTTTTATTTTTTTTTCAGTAGAGAAAGGGGGGTTTACAACCACACATGCAATAGTGTTATCACATACAAGGAATTGTGTCTAGTAACAATATGAATTATAACATTGTTATACAAGGGCAACTAACAGAACAACCAGCCAGAAAACTAACAGTGAAAGATAGCAGAATTCAATATAAATCTAGAAAATTTGCATAAAACATAATAATCTGTCATGTTAATAAGCAGTCTCCAACAGGACAGTTTTCTGGGTACACAATTGTTAGATCAGTTTAACTTAATAAAATGGCAATTATGACATGGTTCACAAAATCAAAACAAGACTAAAAGGAGGGGGGGGGGGGGGGGGGAATAGGTTCATATTCTAATAGTATATTTATTAGAAAGGATTGCACAAGCAGATGAGCTAACTTCAATACAATGTCAAACTACAAGTTATTATTCCAACTGTTAACAAATAATTGACTGTAGTAATTTCAAATTCAAGATAAAAATATACTGTCCCTAGCCTTTCCTTCACACAGAAAAAGGAGAGGAAAAATTTTCCATGTCTGACATTGTTTACAAACGCTTCTATTTGATGCCAAATAGCAGTATCACACTATCAAAAGATGGAATTTCCATAGCACATATAACTAACACCGTCACATATGTTGCAGTAAAGGTAAAGCTTACCCCGTATTCAGATACAGGGATACCCTGTTGGGCTCGCAATAAGTGTGCTTGTCTTCGTGTCAACCACTGCAAAGTATTAAACAAACCAAAATGAGCAGCACCAACCTAGAATCTAGATAAGAGACAATGAAGGAGAATGCAGTTTGAAAGGTTGTTCAGAAACAAGAACACCATGACACATCGAATGAGAAGAGATTTGTATATGGAAACAAGTCATATAAACATCTAATGAATAATAGAGCACCACCAACCTTTCCCAGTGACAAGCAAGCAATGCAAAGGAGTCCACAGTAGCTAAAAAGTAACCAGATGAGGAAACCCCATTTCTGACCTTCTTCAGGCAACTGCAGGTAAATATTTGCATTATGATTTATGCATCGTAAGCTTGTTATCAAGAGTAGCACTTAAGGTCAAATAAAAATAAAACATACGCAGTTCTTGGAATGACTGAACCACAGGGTACCAATTATAGTCCAAGCCCAAAGAAATGGATAGAGAAGCAATGCAAGGATTGAAAGGACAACTACTCTTCCACAGAAACGAGCATATCTCTGCTGCCGCCCAAAATCTCTAGATGCATACAAAAAGGGCAAGGAGGGATAAGAAGCAATTGAATTAGTAATCAGTATTTGATAAATTAAAACATCATTATATTTCATTTCTTTGATGCAACAAAAAAAAAATCAGAACCACTTTAGCTGAGTTTGTTATTATGAAATCAAAGAAGTCAACCATGAATGATTTCGCACGTGAATGCTCAACATCCATGAGAAATTAAGTAAAATGAACCCTGGAAACTTCATTTTCCAGAATTTCACATATGAAAAATATCTTTTTATAGAACCACAGGCCATTTATATTTCCGGACACTGCTGCACTGTGTAATTCAGGCAATGACTAGCCCGCCTCAACAAATTTCTCTCATGTTAAGATCACTGCTATCCATACTACTATGTCAACACAAGGACATTAGTTTAATATAGATTGATTCCATCAACTATCTCAACATGCTATAAGTCGGTGACCATCATATGAACAATAATCTTAGTTACAAAATGCAGGATATCGCACATCCAGATATGGCTACCATTCAATTAAATAGAACAGTGAAAGATCGCACCTCATCCTATCATACTCTAATTTCAATTATAATAATGCATCCACCCAATGTAAATTGAAAAATACAACCTATATACAGTTATGAAAATAGTCAACAGTTACATCAAAAGTTCAAGGATGGGAGGCCTTACAAACCCATTCCCGATGCAAGCCCATTGTCAACAAACATCAATAGCCGGAAAGCAAACACAGTAGTGTAGTCCACCTGAACGCCAGTGAATGAAAAGAAAAGAGATATCTTAATGAAGAAAAAAGAATCTTAAAAGTTATAATTAATACAAGGAAAGGAACCCACCACAATCCATATGTGCAACGGGTGTGTACAAGAATGGTACCGATTCCAATTAATTGCGACAATAACTCTACAAGTCCAATGGTTAAAGAATACATGCACACACATTTCATAAATAGAAAGAGAGAGTGGAGCTATACTGAATGACTTATGTGCAGAAGTGCTTACATCGGCTAGCAGTAATTTCCTTTTTTATTTAATTTTTAATATTTCTCAGAACACTGGTTCAGATGAAGTCAGAAGACGGAGAAAGAACAAGGTGGAAATTGAAAATGCAGAATGATAGCAAAATTGGGAAAATCCAGAAGCTGAATTGTTAAAGGATACACACTGGTGGCCAGCATGGACAAGAAAAACCCATCGTACCTGCAAGGAGTGAGCTAAATTCAATCAAAATTGTGATGCAACCAAGGTGGTCTTGCAATCAGACGAATGAACATCAGAGAGAGAGAACTAACCACTTGAAATCGACGCCTCTGATAGCCATGGGATTCGATTAGAGGGAAACCCTAGAAGAAAGAAGCGGTGTCGTATTAAGGATCGTACTTAAGCAGGAGAAAATAAATGCATCGGAGAGAGGGAGGGAGGAATCGGAATCGGAATCGGAGTGGGAATGTGTCATAAGAAAAAATGGAGTTAGGGAGGAAAAAAAAAAAGCAGAGTGAAGTAGAGGATGAAGCAGGATAAAAAAAAGAGAGAACAATGCAGTGAAACAAGTGTGTGTGAGAGGATGGATGAACTAACAAAAACACAATACAATACAATACAACACGCACCGCACCGCCAACGACATTGACTATACCAGTGGTTTTGTTTGGGTGTGTGCGTGTTGTTCACTTGCGCTTCGTATTTACTTCATGACGTTGCCTTATAACTTCAAACTTTGAACTTTACAGAAGTGTCGCTACGCATGGGATGCCTTTACTTTTGTTTTACTCACTACAACTGTAAGTGCCTACCGTCTACGTGGTCACTCCTGTAACTTCTTCCTTTTTCTGGTTTTTTCCTTTTCTTCTTGTAGTTTCGATTTCAATTTTGATGTGGATTCCATTGCTATAACAGATGCTTTGAGAAATATTTCCCATCCGTTTCACCTAAATCGCTTTATTTATATGATAATTTGCTTTAGCTTTTCTCACACTAAATTTTAAATCTTGTTTATTTAAAAAAAAAAGAAGAAGAAGAAGAAGAACTAATCAATGTTGTTATGTAATGTTAATTGTTGTATTGTGATTCCACCAAGACTTGTCAAACTTGAGAAATATAATATTTGATTTTATAAATTTTTTCTTTGATGAAGTTTTAATACTTTACTAAAGTTAACAATTAAAGTGCTGAAGTGGGTTACATTATTTATAAATGTTTATGCCAAAATTATCTAAAGTGGAATTAAGTGAAAAAATAGCTCATTTAATTCCCAAGGTTGAATGGTGAAAATAATGCAGTCTTCTTCCATGTCCACCTTATTTGTTGTTAAGGTAGAAGATATGGTTGTTTGGACCTCAATTAAGGGGCATGTTATTAAATTTTTGGCAAGCATATAAAAATCAACTGTATTATATTGATGAGAATAGGGGATGACATATCCACATAAACTTACAAATTTCTATTGATTCCTTAATTAAAAAGCTCCACTAAGTATATTTACCATAAAACGGTAATTGGAATTCAATTGAGTAATTTGGGATTGAATTTCATTGACCCCTCTTCTGTATTCTATTCGAAACTACTGATATTGATGCAACACATTTTAACCATGAAATAGGAATATGTATGGAAAAGAAAATAGGAGATGTTTGAATTGAACCATGCTCTCTCTACCTGAGGCATGCATTGAGAAATCTGATTTTCTGAACTTGGATAGTTTCTGCTGCAAAACAGAGGCATCATCTCCATGGGTTCATAATTTTATATTTAGTTGAATGTTTTATATTTCATAATTTCATTTTAATTGAATGTTTATTTAGTTTCATTACTTTCATGGGATTGATTGATGAATGTAATTTAATGTGATGGAGATTTATTTAAAATGAATGTTTTTTAGTTTCATGGGATTGATGGATGAATGTATTTTAATGTGTTTGAGATTTGTTTAAAGTGTTGAATGTGTTTTATTAGGGTAGATTATGTTTTTAAATGATTTTAATAACTAAATTGTAATTTTTTTTAGTTTTGTAAAAGTATAATTGTTTACAATTTTTAATGAGCAATATTTTTGAATAAGTTAGTTTTTTTTAACCGGGTCGGCCCGCACAAGCCCGCTACCCGGCTAGGGCCGGGCTAGGGCACTAAGTTCACAGGACCGAATTTTTGCCGGGATTTTAGTCTTGCCCGCACAAGCCCGCTACCCGATGCGGGTCGGGCCGGGTAACCCATTTTGACACCTCTAGTTCTAACCCTCATGATGCACGTTGTAAATATAATGGCTATGATATATGACCAGCTAATGACATTGTCAGTTTTTTTTTTGTTTAACCACAGGTATCCTCCACGGAAGGAAATCCTGTTCGAGTCGGGAACATCCACATCATGGTGGGGCTAACTCTCCCAGCGGGGATTTTTTCCATCCACAAGACTCGAACCCGAGACCTTGCTTAAGGGGAATCAAGCATGTACCACTTGAACCAAGCCCCCGTTGGTGACATTGTCGGTTGTATGCTCTCTTCACCACGTGCATTTTTCTCATTTAAGTAAAAAAAAAAAAATCCTCACCTTTATAATTACTTATAAATTCCTATAATATTAATTTGAGGCGAACATCATTTCCTTATATGGTTACTGTTGCGTACCAAGGGTGTCACACTCCCACATAAATATTTTGTGATAACAAGTCTGCCATATCTCTTTGTAAAAAAAAAAGTTTTTCATGAGCAGTCCAAGCACGTAGATATACGACTTCATAAAATACGAGAGTTGGTGACTGAAAAGGAATTAAAAATTAATTATTATCATATTGAAGAGCAAGTAGCAATTATTTTTATGAAGATGTTGAAGATTGAATTATTTTAAAAGTTAAAGATGCTAGGAATGATAAGTTTGTAAGCTTGATTTAAGGAAGGAAATGTCAAAAATTATTAAATAAAGCAAAAATAAAAAGGCATTGAAGATAAGAACTACATTGTACATTTGGAAGTTTGAATAACTTGTAAAATGTGTGCGCTGGAAACGGTGGCGGATCTTGACCAAAATAGTTGGGGAAGCCGAAATAATATTTTAATACATAAATAAATATATAATATTATAGATTTAATTTTATTTTCGGTCACTCTTGTTTACATTATATGAAATTTTGGTCCTTCATTTGTTTTTGGTAAATTTAGTTCCTTAATTTTTAAAATTAGGTAAATTTGGTTCATTTATCGATTGTATTCCACATAACACTCTTAAATTATCATTTCAATATAAATATTTGGTAGTTTACGATGTTTTGGAATATGAAAATTTTTTAAGGTTCACAAGTATATTAATAGAAATTTAATAAAATTTAAAGGATTTTTGTAGGAGTGAAATTAGGGTTTAAATAAAACAAAAAATTGAGATTTTTTCAATTTTAGGTGAAATATGTTATATATTTTGATTGGTGAATTTTTTAACTTAATAAGATTCAAAATGATTTAATTAATTCAATGTGTAGAGATGTTAAATAGAAAGTGATAATTTGAAAGTTTTAGATATAAGACAATTGATAGGAGACTAAATTTGCTTAGAGTTAGGATCCGTTGACATCAGGTGTCAAACTTCAAGACTTACACCAATTAATAACTTTTTTGCAAAATGTGAAATTGACAAATCCAACGTTGAATTGTAAGTTCTTATAAAGTAGATCAAGCTTATAAAATTTCATAAAAATAAAAAATTAATTGATACTTCATCAAACTAATTTATTTTAACTAAGTAAAAGTCCACTGTTAGATAACATACCTACGAATATCTAAATTATCTAAAATTTGATATACATAATCATGAAGGTAATATAATGTGATTCAACGGTTAGATTGGTCAATTTCACATTCTACAAAAAGTTATTAATTGGTGTAAGTCGTGAAGTTTGACACCTGGTGTCAACGGATCCTGACTCATTTGCTTAATATCAAAAGTATAGAAACTTAATTTGCTCATAAAAACTTGAGGACATGAAACGACATTCACTAAATAATATGTCATATTATGTGTTGTCACATCATTTAATAAGTTTAATAACACATGAGATAAAATATTCACTAAATACTATAGCAACACATTATAGAATAATAGTGTAATTTTTTTAATTATATAAATATATATATATATATATATAATGTTTTGAAAAAAGTTTGGGGAAGCCATGCTCTCCAGTCCCTTTTAAGGTACGCCACTCGCTGGAAAATTGATAGCTATAGTAAAATCAATTTCTTGATGATTGAGTTTTAATATTATTTTATTGAAAACTAATGCCTATAAAAGCAAGACATGTTATGTAGTCATTTGCATCAATTATTTTGAATCAATAATAATTTTGAGTGATTGAAAGCTTATTTGCAAAATGTCTCACTAATATCATTTATTAACATAAGAATAAAATGTAATTATTACTGTATTGAGTTTGTAAGTGAACTGTCAAATAAGAACAAAAGTAATACCTTATATAACCTTAATTTATCGTGAATGATTAACGAAGTACCCGCCTTTTCAATCATTTAATACTAAGAGTATTTATGGAAAAAAATAAATTTATAATATTATTAATTACTATTAACATATTCCAATGTATCTCCTTAGTATTAATGATTTAAGTCTAGTATTTCTTGTACATAGAACCCAAGGTGGTAACTTTTTTAGTGGAAAGTTTTAGTTTGAACATCTTGAATTGATTATTGAATTAAATGTGAATTTTACTACTAGCTAATTGTCTCTGGTGAATCCACCAACAATCTAGAAACACGCCATTCTATTTCCCATTCATCTTCTCACCTTCCTATTCAACTTTTTCTCAGGATTTCTGCTCAAGATATGTTTCTTTCTTTGCACAGCAAGGATGGTTTCTCGTGCTGGTAAGACTTTACTGATGACTAGCTCTGTATCATATTATGCTGGTTGCAGAAGGAATTTTAAGCTAGTACAGTGTCGTTTGTTGCTCTCCACCACTATGTCAAGCTCCTCTTGGAACCATTAGTACACTTTCTGGTAAGGTACAGTTCAGATTTTCTTGAATGTTGACAATGCATTCCGGGTTTCCTCAATTCTCCATTAAGTTTTTATTATTTTTTTATTCTCAATACTCCATAATCTCCAATCCCATCTCCCATATCAATACTTCATTAAGAGGAGTTTTATTTTGAACAAGTCTATCAGTTGCATAACTATACTTTTTCCATTATATTTATGCATTTAATCATGATGCAGTAGCAAACTACTCATTCTTCCCCTGCATGTATATCCTCCGTTGTATATATCTACATAAATTAAAAAAATAATAATAAATAAATATCATCCCACCATGGATATTTTTACAACATTGGAGTGAAAAAAAATGGGGAGTGGGAATGAGGTATTGGATTGGATAAAAGTAGAATGAAATGCATTCCAGCTATATTGCATTCTATTTCATCTTATTTTCGACAACCTAATCTAATCTATATATATATAAATCAATAGAACCTAGCTAATATCATTCAATTTCTCTCTATTTCATTATAATCCGAACATAGACAACTTGAGGTAGTCATCAATATTCATTTTTCTGCTATAACTTGAACGAAAAGAAAACAACTAGTTACAATTCGGTGGCTTCAAACATTTATATACAGCAGATGCAGGTTGCTTGTAAGGAGGAATGTCATTGGTATCAACAAAGCGAACTTCACCAGGTGCGAAAGACAGATCCCTGTGCCTGAAATTTACGTGACAACAATAAAAACAAACAAAAAAAAAAGTGATGCAGAACTAACTAACCAAAATAAAAACCTTAATTAAAATCATACACATTAATTATAGCAGGAGTTTGGACTATCACTATCCAGTTACCTTCGCAGGTCTAGTCCTATCAAACCAGCCTGAAGGATTGACAAGTTGTCAGAATCTGGCGAGACTATAACAACTGTGTCACCAGAGTACTGAGTTTCAAGAATTGACATGAGTTGTGTCACACGAACAAAAACATCTGCAACACTCTCATTTGGAGTTCCATCATCAATGGGAGGAGGTTTGATGTTTGGAGATATACCATCTGATGCATATATCTGCAGCATTTGAAAGATTCCCTCACTTAGATACATTCTTAACACCATTGCACAAATTCCACTTAGCTAGAAGTTCTCATCAAAACAAGAGTGAAGAATATAAGCTATGATAAAAATACAGGACCTGTGCATTTTAATTTTAATGTTTTTTACACTATGATTTGATAACATTTTAACACACATCTTTGAAGTTGTGACAGCACACACACATATAATCATGTTAAAATGTACTCTATTATTTTTTTAATTAATGGTTATAACTATGCACTATAAATATGCACACCTAGTTTTAGAGCATTCAAATCCAGAGTCCTAAAATATAGCTAAAGTCTTAAAAGAAAACAGCAGCAACAGAGGGAGAAATCCTACTTGTGAAACAGATTCCAAATTTTTTCCTTCATAAGCACCTAATCCACGGGCATCCAGAAAGCTGTATTCTGGGACTATATAACTGAAATCAAAGAAATTCACAAGCAAGCTCAGCTAAGCTTTTAGGAATTGAGGTTCCTAAAGAACAAAAAAGCCAATCTGAAGATTAAAAACAAAGAATTCAATATTTAAAATAGCAATAGGATCTTGAATTAAAATTCAAAAGAGGGCAAAAAAAGCAAACCTTCGAGTGACTCCATTAAGAGAAGCAATAATCTCAGCAGTCTGGTAAGCTCTCTGAGTGATAGCAGGCCATATCCAACAGCTATTGTCACATGCACCCATTTCTTTCAAATCAAAAGCTGCTCTCAATGATTGCTTCTTCCCTCTTTCAGATAACCCGCTATCTACAGAAGTCTTCGCCACCGGATTCGTGTTGATCACTCCCATGCTCTCGAACTCTGATTCCCCAGCCCTCACTAGAAAATACCTTTCCAACAACAACAAAACTTGTAGAGTAAGCTAATTAAGCTACATAAGCTACCAACCAATTTGAGAAATGCAGAGTTACGGGATTACCGGTTGGTGAGGCGAGGTGGAGGCATCACGAAGAGGCCGCGGGCACTGGCTACCGGCTCTGACATGGGAAGTGAGGTTGTGAAATTGAAGGAGATGGTGAATGCAGTAGTGCTGAGGAGGAGGTGGCGGCGACGGAGGAGGAGATTGTTGTTGTTGGCATGGTTAGGAGGAAGAGACGACGGTTGAGGCAGAGAAAGAGGAAGGGTCTGAGGCGTTTGATTTGGTGCTAACATGTTCTATTTTAGTATTCGCATTTTAATGGAGGAGGTTAATTTACTGCCTTATCAATAGCAGCATCCAGCAAACGACCGTATAGCAAATGCCGTTTTGGTGGAAAGAAAGCATTCTCATTGTTCTTTGGAGTTTGGTTGCTAATAGTGTGTTTGGATTAAATTTCTGAAAATGTAAAAGGAATTATTGTTGCCTTTCAGTTTTGCTTTCTTTGAAGTTCATAGCTAACGGAGATGAAACAAATTAAAAACCCAAACTCAATTCTTGCGTTCACAATTTTGACGCACTTTGAAAGATTTAAGTTAACCATTCATGCAAACTATTTTAAAACTTTAAATGGTCTTATACCTAAAGTGGGCTAAATTATAGGCACATGATAAATTGTCTAACCATAGTGGCATCACAAAACTACTTGGCACCCTAAACAATTGTACTTAGGTCTTGTTTGTAGCATGATTGGTCCTTATTCTCAGATATTCATTCCCACCACCCTACACATCTCAATGATATCGCGTTTTACTATTCATATATTAACTGTGACTTGTAAACAATTAATTGCTATCACGGTACTCAGTACTCACACTTAGATCTCAATCAACACCTCCTAAATAGCAATCATCAACTTATAATATGGTCAACTCTTACCGTTTGTTTGGTTACCAATTAGATATGGTATAGAATTAATGTCACTTAATTAATTTTAAATTACTTCTGTCTAATTTTTTTTATAAAATATGCATCACTCGTTTTAAATTATTGATTTTAAAATTAATTCTACTTAGTTGTAAATCAAATGAACATGAAAATAATATAATTGATTAAGTTGGAGTGACACATTAAACTCAATAAAAAAACTAAATTAATTAAATTGATTAATCAGATTGATGAAGATAGAATGGTTTCTTGGATCGCGCCTATTAATGATCAGGTAGCTCTCAATGTGGATGGTAGTGTTATTATTAATCCTGGAATTGGTGGTTTTGGAGGTCTTATAAGAGATTGATATGGTAATTGACTTTGTGGGTTTCATGGACACATTAACCATTGTGATAATATAAAGGCAAAACTCTTAGCTCTTTTGTATGACCTTCAATTGGCTTGGAACGAAGGTTATAAATCAGTTATTTGTTGGTCAGATTGTTTGAAAATTATCAAAACAATTCAAGACTTCCTCTCCGGGCAATGGAGCATCACTGTTCATCATACTCTTAGGGAAGAGAATTTTTGTGCTAATGCTTTAGCTAAACAAGGAGTAGCTTCTTTAGAAAAGTTTTGTATTTTAAGGAATCCATCACCTACTTTAAACAGCTGGCTTATAGCTGACAAAGTAAGTATTTCTTGTTTTAAGCCTTAGCCTTTCTTTTATTTTCATCTTGTAACCAAAAAAAGATTGATAAAGATAATATAATTACTTTAAATTGATTAAGAAAACTTTTACGTGAAAACTTCATATAAATAATTATCTTGAGTTTAGTTTCAAAATTCACAATTTTCAACTCAAACCTGAACACCAACCCTATTAACCCTTTTAAATTTAAAATTTAAAGATTGTTAAGCTCTTATGTTTATTTTTAAAATTCTTAAGCTCTTATATGTATTAAAATTCCAACCCTATCAACCCATTACTAAATGTTTTTAGTTATGTTTAGCATCCAACTATATTTTAAGGAGTAAACTAGCACTTTTGTCCTCAATTTTTACTGCGTCTTGCAATTTTGTCCCTGACTTTTTTAAAATAGCACTTTAGTCCCTGTTTATTAAAAAATGCACTTTAGTCCCTAAAAGTGCATGATTTTTAATAAAGTTAGGGACTAAAGTGCATGTTTTTTTTTTAATAAAGTTAAGGATTAAAGTGCATGTTGCAGGGATTAAAGTGCTATTTTAGAAAAGTCAGATACAAAACTGTAAGACGTTATAAAAGTCGAGGACAGAAGTGCTAGTTTACTCATATTTTAAGTATATAAAATTATATGACGGAGACATATAAAATAGAGAGAGTTAAATACTAATATCAACATTTGAAATCAATTTGATTACTCTTTGAGATCATGATAAAGTAAGAAATCATAGATAAAAGAAGTTTTTGATAATTCAAATTACTTTACGTTATTATAAAAGAAAACATGAAATTATAGATGAACTAAAGAAAAATAAGTAAAGATATTTTTTCAAATAAATAATATATCATTTACGTTTTTATTTTAATTTGACGACTCAAATCAGATAAATTATTTTTTAAATTAAACAAAACAAAACCAAATCAAAATAAAATTGATTAATTTAAATCTTTTTCCACCATAAATCGAAATCACACTAACACTTGAATATCAAGATTATTAGTTTATTGAAAAAATTACCTCATTCAATAAGAACTTACATAAACGGATATTTTTTAAAAATTAAAATAACACAAATGATAATTTGTAGAAATTGAATTATATGTTTACTTAGTGGATAGAGCCCAAATAAATTAACATTATTCCGTAAGATGGATGCTATGACTATGGATCAGTATATCCGTGTTGGGTTCAAGCCCAAAACTGTGATACGTAATAATAGCCCAAAGTAATCGGAGCCTTTTCTTTCCTGAACGCTTAACAGTTTGGACCAAATAAAAAAGAACGCTTAACAGTGTGATAACCCAATTGTGACATTCGACCAGACAAAAAGCCCAATTGTGACTCGTCCTCAAGCCCTAAATCGCGATGGTACAAAGGAATTGAACATTCTGGCACATTCGGAATATGAGCCATGGCTAGTGGAGGTGATGCTCGCAAACTTGTCGATCTCTATGATAAAATGTGAAACAGATGAGCATGAATGGTTGCAGAGGTTTACAGTAAGATAAGTTCTTCTAACATTTTGTCATTGTTCATTATGCAGTATTAACATAATATAATACTATTTTGTCATAATATTCACAAATAATGGAGTGCGATGTGGCTATGCATTATTTTACTGGATTTTGGATTTGAAATGTGAAGTGAATGGTTTAGGTCTAAGCTTTATTGCCATCGTGATCCATCATTCAAGCTTGCATGGTTCCCCTTTCTAGATATATTTTGACTCATTCTTCTTGATGCTTGCAAGTTGCAAATCTGTAGTTTGACTCTTGGACAATGCATTTTTTAATTTTTTGTTTAGGTGAATGATGGATACTATGGGGACCTATGGCATACCCCACTATCCTGCTTAACTATTTATTTTCTCATTTTCGCTTACTTCTTGCATTTTCTTTCTGTAGATTTATCAAACACTTTTAGTGTCACACTCTAATTCTCTTTTTCAAACGTTTCTAAGGTTGAAATCGTTGCAAACATTTTCCTTGTGCTCTCTCTATGACTTTATGGAAGTCACCTTTTAGCAGATATGTTCTATTATTCAATGTGATTGTGGGTACTGGAGTGATAATTATTATAAAGGATATAAAATGCAGATGGGGCTCCACATTCCTGTAGATATTAGCATTTATTTATAAATTACTTCAATTGAATTAACTGTTGTCAATAGGATTTGGCTATAGCTTAACAGTTAACACCTATGATGATAATATATTAATGTTCATTAGGCAATCTATATAATTTACATCATAGGTCTTTGGCTGATCAGTAAAATAAATCTTAGATATACATTTTAGTTCAGATGTACATATGTGCAAACTGCAATATTGAACAACAGGGACTGAAATATGCATAACTTTGGTTCTAATTTTTTTAATGGCGTGGAGTTTGTGAAGTTGGAAGGGTTAATACTATTCTGAGTTAAAATTTTATACTTTGGACTCATCTGGTTTAATGGTAGTTTTATCTCGAGGAGAGTCCAATTTCGTTAGAATTTGGATCCTGACAGCTGGTATTATAGGCTGCATAAATTGACTTATTAAGATCAATTAAACATGAAACTTGTCCCATCAGGAAGCTAAGACATAGATGTACTTTGGGTAAAATTTTGATGAATTGTATCCAATAAACTCAGTTCAACTTTACTTTGAAAACAGAGTAGTTACTGCAGTGATAGGATTCTAAGTTCTGACTGCAGCACATATTTCTAGGTTGCATATCTTTCTTTCTAGAAGATTAAATTCCATGAAATAAAGCTATAAGAGGAAATGCCTACAGTAGTAAAAAAAATCAATGTAGTTAAAATCGCCGATCTTACACGCAAGATCGCGATTTTACTATCTTTTTCATGCTCAGCGATTCCGTGCAAGCAAAAGATCGTACTCGGGGCAGGATCGTAAGATCGCCGTGAAAGATCGTAAAAACGGTGGGATCGATCGATCCCACCGAGTTGCTAACCTTCGCATTCTTAAGTTCCAGAATTCGAATTGTGCCCTAATTCCTTTTCGTTTGCGCCGTTCTTCTTCTCTTCTTCGACTGCGCGGATCCTCTTCTTCTTATCCTTTGTTGTGATTGTGCGTTCTGTCTCCTTTTCTTCTTCTCCTCTGTTGCCTCTGCGTTCTGTCTCTGCGTCGTCGTCTTCTTCTCTTCTTCGACTGCGTCGATCGTCTTCGTCTTCTCCGTAGCTGCTTCGTCTTCCTCTGCGCGCATCTTCCTGGTTCGTTTTCTGGTTCCTGGTTTATTTTCTGTTTTCTGTAAATTCGTTTTTCTTCTCTAATTCGTTTGCTGTTCCCTGCCTGAATCGTTTTCTGTTCTCTGAAAAAGGCATGTCTCTGTTTCTCTAATTCGTTTTCGTTTGCTGTTCCCTGAATCAAGACTTGTTCTCTCTGTTTAAGCCTCAAGGATTTAATTTCTCATTTGCATGGTATTTTGTATGCATATATATGAATTTATATGCATACAACATATATATAAATATGAATTAGGTTTTTTGTAGGATCTTACGATCCGTGTTACGATCCCACGTTTTACGATCTTGGGATCCCTTTCCGATCTTGAGTAAGATCTCGATCTTAACTACCTTGAAAAAAATCACAATTTTTTCATGCTTTCTTCATTTTGCTCGCAACAAAGACCTAAAGTTAGGTTATTTTCTACAGCATAAGGTTCTGTCGTTACAGCAAATTTACATGACTGTATAGGCTTGGTTGAGGGGCCAAATGATGTCTTTAGTCCTTGAAACTTTGAAGATAAGTATTTCAATACCATATGATTAAGTTTATGAAATTTCATGAATTTTGAAAGTCTATAATTATATTACTTGTACTTAGGAAGTTAAATACAAAAACGTTCACCTATGCTGGACATATTTAGTTATATAAAAACTAGAAATGGATATCATATGGACTAGTTTGCTGCATAAGGTATCTTACATAATAATATTCGTGCCCGTGAAGTTTGGGAATTAATTTTTCTGAAAAAGGGAATTCAATTAAAAGAGGAGAGATACTGAAGTTGCATTTATTCATAACTTAGGCCGTGCATCTCCAATTTTGACAACACTTGTTGTATTGAGAAGCTAATGCATAAAGCTTGTAGCAATAGAAGTGTCAGGTTTATTGTCCTTGGGTGTTCATTATCAATTTGTATACAAACTTGTATATATTTTTGCTCATTGTACTTATTTGGAAGCATGAGGTGTTTTTTGGATCATATATATCAGTTCCAAATCGTGTTGTCTGGCTCGTTGGAAGCTAATACACAAGCCTTCAATTGCTTATTTTAGTTCCATCATACTTAATGATTTATGTCCTAGGGGTTTCAGCTTATGGGTGGTTTCTTTTGGCCTGGTTTGACCAAATTAAATTCATATCGGGTAAAATATGCTTTTCGTCCTTGTAGTTTTGGTCAATTTTGGTATTCGTCTCTGACTTTTAAAACCTTTGTTTTATATCCCCATACTTTTAAAACCTTTGGTATTAGTCCCTAATGTTAATTAAGTTTGTTAAATTATTAATCTGTTTAATGGATTTCCACATTACCCTTTAGTGTTGAGTCTCATTTAATCAATATGGATGTTGAGTTCATTTATTAATCTATTGAATTCAGTAGCAATTTAACGAAATTAACTAACGTTAGAGACAATGATTAAGGTATTTTAAAAGTATAGGGATAAAAGACAAAGGTTTTAAAAGTCAGGAACGAAAACTAAAGTTGGCCGAAAATACAGGGACGAAAAACATATTTTAGCCTTTCATGTTTAACTCACAAGGAATGCCCAATTGCTGCCATGAGGATTGAGGAATGCCCAATGCCTTTTTCCACTATCAGAAAATGGAAATAGTGAAAAATGTTTGGTTTGAATATTTTTTTTTTAAAAAAATGAAGTTTATAATTTTTTTTTTGTTGTAAAATTTAAAATTTTATTTTAAATAAAAGTTCATGAAATTTATTTTATTTTTGGATATATAAATTAATACTTACACCAATATATATTTATCTATACGATACATGACCAAAACAATTCTGTCCATTTTTTTTTTGCACCAGGCTTTTACTTCGTCGTTACCCATACCCCGTTTGATTTACAATTGTGTAGAATTGATTCTAAGATCAATGGTTGTAAATGAGTGATGCACGTTTTACAAAACATATTAGACAAAAATGATATAAAATCAATTCCATGGAATTCATTTTGCATTAAAAGAATTGACATGCCAATGGTTTCAATATTTCATACTTTAACAGTATTTTTTTTATCTTGTAATGTTTGTCCTTTCTCATTCTTCTTTCTTCAGAGTACCAACTAATTGTGAAAATTTAATTAATACTTTGATTACAAAATTACAAAAAATCACAAGAAACGGAAAAATAAGACAAAAAAGATGAAAAGGATGTTCAGATATTCCCACAAGTCCGGTCCCTCTTGTGCGGTAGAAATGAACCAATATCAAAACGGGGAAGAAAGTTTATAAAAAAAAACAAACAAGAAGAAATAGGGTCGGTCTAATGTACACAAATTCAAAATTTGTGTAATCTGATTTAAAAACCATTGATTTAATATTAAAAACAATAAACCGTCTAGATGATAAATAAATTCACATCTTTTACCTTTTGAAATGGTTTTCATCACTTTTATTGTTATATGTAAGACGACTTTGTTTCTTGACAATACACCAGCGCAAGAGGAGAGTAATGAGGCTAGGGCGTGTGACTGCGCGAGGTACAATTAAAGATGGTGATGACCTTGAGGTTCTGGCCGTTTTCTGGCAGGAGTTATGGCATGAACAAATAGAGAGGAGTGGTGGGTTCGCAAGGTGTTTTACAAGTCTGTGATTATAGCTATTTGGATGACTGATTGCAATGGTGATGGAGAGGGTTTTGATCTCCTCTGTTTTTATTTTGTTTCTCCGAAGCCTGCAACGAAGCGAGACTAGGTGTGTTGCTGGTGAGCACATGCAGATCCATTTATGTTGTGGATCTGTCGTTTTATCGCCTATCCGGTGCTGATGACAAAGACAAAAGAGATGTGATGAAACAGAACGGTTGAGAGAGAACCGAATGAAGGGAACAGAGGCGGAGGAACCATTGAGTTTGACACGTGTGGAGGGGTGGTCAATGGTGGTTCATCTTTGTACTCATCTTATGGGCTTATTTCCAATGGCACCTTAAAATCAATTTAGCTTCTTCAAAATCTTCAAATTTTGGTTTCAAGTGGGTTGCATTTTGGGAATGGGACTTTTGCACCACCCTCTACAAATTCAAATAAAACAAACCAAGCTAAGAAATCAGCTCTTGCAATTGTGTCCCAATGTTGGTTCCTTAATGGCTCCTGAGTTGGTTCTCTGATGGTTCTAGGTCTTGCCTTCGGGTGTTTATGAACTTTGAGAGCTTTACATGACGTGCGATGATTTCCGTTCGGAGGTGTCGCAGAAAAGGATTAGAAATAACAGAAAATACAAATACACATATGAGTTAAAGAGGAAGAAGAGATAAAGAGAAATGAGAGGTATCTTTTATTTATTCAGATAGTGATACAAACCGTTCTCTGACTACATTACAGAGACTTTAGACAAGTATTTGTAAGAAGGATCAGATGCTAACTAACTGATAGTTATTAGACTTTAACCAACTGACAGTAATAACAGAAATACCTAACTGTTCAGACATTAACAAACATAGACAATTTCCTGAAACTTCAACATTAATCCTCTCTACATGCTAATCCTTCCAGCAGTCTACATTAAGCAACTCCAAGCAATGCATGAACTTGCTTCTTGGATCAAGCTTCGTAAACATATTTGTTAGGTTCTCCTTCGTATCAACTTTCTGCACTTTGATCCTCTTCTCAGTTCGAATGAAGTGATACCAGATGTCAATGTGTTTGGTTCTCTTGTGGTGTACTTGATCCTTGGCGAAACATATTGCACTCAGACTGTCACAGAAAATGATAGCTTTCTCCTGAGGAACCCAAGATCACTTATCAGACCCTTCAGCCAAATCCCTTCCTTTGCTGCTTTAGTCAAAGCCATAAACTCAGGTTCAGTTGTAGACAAGGCAACTATGAGTTGAAGAGTAGCCTTCCAACTTACAAGAGAGTTGCCAACTATAAAAGCATACTCAGTCACAAAACAAATTGCGTCCAAATCAGCAACATAGTCAGAATCTGAATATCCAGGAAGTACATAAGAATTGTCACTTCTGTATATAAGTCCAATGTCAGTTGCACCCTTAAGGTACCTGAAGATATGTTTCACTGCTTGCCAATGTTCCTTCCCATGATTGCTCATATACCTATTCACAAGTCTAACTGCTTGTGCTAGGTCTGGTCTAGTGCACACCATTGCATACACAGGGCTACCTACTACACTAGCATAAGGAACTCGAGACATGTATTCCTCTTCAAATTTAGATTGAGTAATATTGAGCTCAAAGAGATGAATGGACGATGTCAAAGGAGTACCTACAGGTTTGGAACTTGACATTCCAAAATGTTTCAGCACCTTCTGAATGCATTCCTTTTGACACAAGAAAAGCTCCTTCTTAGAACGATCCTTGCTAATCTCTATGCTGAGAATCTTCTCAACAAAACCTATATCCTTCATCTCGAATTCACTACCAAGTAGTGATTTCAGCTTTTGAATTTGAGACTTGTTTCGAGATGCTACCAACATGTCATCCACATATAAGAGTAGATTTAGGTCTTTTGAATTTCAGCTCAGGTTTTGAATTTCAAAGTTGGGTTTTTTTCCTGCTCATATTTGGGTTTGTTTATTCGGGCCAATCCTAGGCGTTGATCAACCTAGCAACATGTCATTCAAAAAGTGGAGAAAAGATTGACTAGATCGAAGAACAAATTGTTGTCCTTTAGAGGTAGACTTGTCCTCTTGAAATTTGTATTACATTCAATCTTGATCTACTTTCTTTCCTTTTTAAGGCTCCAATAGGTATTATTTCTCAACTTGAATCTTAATTTAAAAATTTCCTTTGGGATGGTGATGATGAGCATATGAAAATAGCTTGGGTTGTTTGGGACGATGTTTGTAAAAAAAACATCATGGGGGTTTGGGTGTGAGGGACTTGAGAGATTTCAATTTGGCTCTTTTAGGGAAGTGGAGGTGGCTGTTTTTAGTTGAGAAGGAAACCTTGTGGAATAGATTTTTAACATCTATATATGGGGTGGTTTCTTTGAGTAAGGAGTGTGGGAGAGGGGGAGGTTCTAGGTGGTGGTTGGATCTTTGAAGTATTAAAGAGGGTGAGATTATATCTTGTGAATGGTTTCCTAATACTTGTATTAGAATGGTGGGGAATGGGAGAAGTACTTTCTGGGGTGACCCTTGGTGAAATTATACTCCCTTCTGTGAGCGTTTTAGCAAGTTGTTTTCTATTACTAACAATAAAGAGATGTCTGTGGAGGATATGATAGTTAATGAAGAAGGTGAAATTGGGTGGAATTGGAGGTGGAGGAGACCGCTGTTTCAGTGGGAGTTATCCTAGCTATCTCTTTTGATGTTGGATTTAAGTTTTGTTTAGATGACTGCAAGCAATGTGGATTCTTGGAGGTGGACAATGGATCCAAGAGTTCATATTCAGTCAAGTCAGCTTATCATGCAATTTTAAATGATTCAATTTTTGTTTATATTCCTCTTCATCGTTATATATGGTGTACTCTAGTCCCTTCCGAGGTCTCATGTTTTGCATAGAGGGTAATGTTCGACCGAATTCCTTTTAAGAGTCAAGAGGAAAACCTTACAACCTTCCGGTGCTTGCTGCGTGTGGTTTAATCAGGTCTTAGAAACATCTTCTCATATATTTTTCAAGTGTCCATTTGCTTATCAAATTTGGATGATGTGTTTGAAATGGTGTGACTTTTATTCTGTCCATCAAACCACTTTCACTGCTCACTTTGAGCAGTCTTTGGGACTGCCAATCTGTAATTTGGAAAATAGGTATAGGTTGTGTTTGATATGTTATCAGTTCTATGGAGCATTTGGTTGGCAAGAAATGAAGATGTTTTTTCTAACAAGTTTGTAACACCAACTGATATGCTAGACCTGGTAAAACTGCGTTCCTGGAAGTGGTTGAAAGCTAAGGATAATGGTTTTTGGTATTAGTTCTCCTGTTGGTCAGAGCAACCCACCACTTTCCTAATCTTACAGTATGTGGCAGTTTAAGTTGTGTTTGAAGTCCCTTGGCTCTGGTTTTTTGTTAGTTCTATTTGATTTGGTATATGCAGTATACTTTAGAAGGTCTGTTGGTCAAAGCAACCCACTGCTTGCTTAAATTTATCCTAAATGTTTTAGAAGGTATAATTTTGTGAGGTATGTGTAGTATTTGCTAGCCTAATATGGTTACTATTCTGGTTTATTTTGGTATTTGCATTTTGTCGTGTGGAACTGCTTGGCCTCACTACTTCTTGCATTGGTGTTGTGAATTTTCAAGATGCTTCCATCTAGGTTTTGGTTGTTGGTTTCGTCCTGTGTTGCACGCCTTAATTTATTTGTTGGTTTGAGTATGTGTGCAACAATGGTCTTTTTAAGTTCAAATTTGGTATTTTAAGTAGTTAGATATGTAGATTTTGGCTTCTCGTGTAATCATATTCAATATTCTTGCATTTTATTTTGAAGTCTTAGGCTATTACTTGGCTTTTGTCATGCAATTTTGCATTATTTGGTTTTGTATTGGGTTGGAGTACCCTTTTTACTCCCTATTAATTATTTTCACTTTGCTTAATAAAAAAGAACATAACCAAACATATTTTCTCTATTAATTTATATATTCAATGAAAATAAAAATGGAAAATGGACAAACCTAACAGACACTGGGCCTGTTTGGTTTACATTTTCATTTTCTATTTCCATTTTCTGTTTTCATTTTGTTTCCTATTTTCTTAGATTTAACAAAGGAAAAACTAGAAATGCTGGAAACAAATTTTTGTTTCCAGCATTTCCAGTTTTTCCTTTGTAAAATTTCAGAAAACAGGAAACAAAATGAAAACTGGAAATGAAAATGCAAACCAAACAGACCGTGTTTTCATTTTTAAGATTTAATGTGAAAATGTTAGAAATATCTTTTTTTTTCTTGTTTCCAATTTTGGTCTATATTTTGAAAATGTTTTCGAAGAAATTTTTGTTCAAAAATCTAATCAAACATTTTTTGTTATCATTTTTTATTTTCAATGAAAATAAAAAATGACCAAACCAATTTGTGTCACATGTTTTCATCACAATTATTTTTCCCTATAATCTTTTTAATTAATTTTCATCAATTTATCAATTTAATTTATAAAAATGTCGTCAAATATATTTGTGATGGGTCACGATTAAGGTAAGAACACAAGGTGTGCATGTAAATATTTTTCTTATAACTATATGTGTATACTAAAGTAAAATTTGAATCCTTATCGTTTTATCTTTTTCATAGATGTTCTTATTTAATATATCCAATAGATGTAGACCTCAATGGTGGTGCATACCATTTGTAGATGATATAGAGTCAATTTGGATAAACTTCTCAACAAACACTTATAGAAGAAAAAAATAATTATTGTAACGTGTTCCACCGACTTAAGATCCATCCTTAACGTTACAGTAATTCATTAATAGTCCCTAAACTATATAAAAAATCATCAATTTAGTCCTTATACATGGACTAAATTATTTTATTAATGTAAAGTATAGAGCCAAATTTGATGATTTTTTACATAGTTTAGGGACTATTAATAAATTACTGTAATGTCAGGGACGAATTTGAAGTCAATGGAATACATTGAAGATGAAATTAGTGATTTTCTCTAAAATAAACAAAGAAGGTAAAATGAATTTAAATTTTTTTATAAATTGGAATTAATTTTTGAACATAAATTAAACTTTTGAAGAAGCTCTCTCATCTAACTTCTCCGCAAACACCTATAACTTATAAGAATTTTTTGATAAGTTTATATTCAAGTACTTATCTCTATTGAAAAACTCCTAAATGTTAGAAATTAATCCAAACTAGACCATTGTCTTAGCTAGAGAATAAAAGACATAAATGATAAGTTAGAGATGTGGAGACAATTCTTGGAACCACATGGATTCCGTTTTATTAGAAGTAGAGTAAACCCTAAACCAGGTCCCTGAAATATACACGCGTTGTCAGTTAGGTGCCTAAAAAATTCCAGTCACCAGTTTGGTTCATGAAAGTTTAAAATGGTCATCACATTAGTCCCTTCGTTTAGTCATCGTCGGGCCCTCAAATATTTCAGTCACTAGTTAGGTTCCTTGAAAGTTTAAAATGGATGGTCACCAAATTAGTCTCTCAAAGATTTTAATCACCGGTTAGATCCTTAAAAGTTTAAAATAATTATCAAGTTAGTCCCTAACTTACTCACCGATAGAAAAACGTACTGTTAATAGAAGCTGATGTGATACTATTTCAGGATATTTTCAAGTACAAAAATATATTTAACCCTATTTACTAATAAAATAAATATATTTAAAATATTAATTATATGAAATAAATATTTTTCTTGTGCATTCCACAACTTAAAATATTATAGGAAGCATGTGTGTATCGATACACACTTTTTATTGAATAGTTTTTATTAAATATTAGTAATAATATTTTTTAGATAATAGAGCGAAACCAATACATGATTTTGGTTGTTTAAGCGAGTAGATAATGCATGAACGTCAAAGCTAGCTTGATTACGCCATATTGCATGTATGATAAAAATCGAACCATAGCATAATATGTATAGTGGGAAAATTTTCTAACTTCCAACCATGCAGCCTGTCGGAATTACATTATTTGATTTGGATTATAATTCAATTAACTAAGTAATCATTTTTCTTTCCTGTTAATTTGAAAAGGAGAAGGAGGCAGGGAAGAGCATAGAAGTGTTGACATGACCCTGAAATTATTTATGTATGGGAAACATATTCAAGCACGTTAATGTAGGGTTATCATAATTAATACATGTATTACATTACATCAGTCTCTAATCCTAATCCTAATCCTAATTAATTGTATCCACGTATTACACGTGCTATGCTTGCATGTGCCTGGTGTCAATAGCTTTTTAATCTTTTTGGTGTGAACATGCATAGTGTCCATCTCATTCCTCAACGCCCCAAACAGGCAATTCAAAAGCGAATTAGAAGGAGCCGATAAATTGATTATATTAAATATAGAATAATAGAATTTGTGTGTTGTGTTGTGTTGTGTTGTCACAAGTCAATGGTCATATCTATTTTGTCAACCCTGCACTATTCAACTGGCAACTGCTACGCCATAAATAAAATAAAATTTAGTTAGTCCATTTTATGTTGCGGCATGATCTCGGCCCCTATGCTTGCCATTAACAAGACTGGTAGAGTAGTAGCCACTAGCCAGTAGTCTACTGTTATATGACAGTTCCATTTGGATATTTTCATACAACTATGTTATATGTAAAATAAAGAGGATGAAAAAAAAATATACAAAATATAATATGTAATAGGTGATGTCATAAATAATATGATAAAAAAATGAAAAAAATGCTGTATGACTTGTATAAATATTATTAATGTTTTTACATCCCTATATAAAAGGAGGGTGGAGAAATATTGTATTTTTAGTTTCGGTTTTTAACTTTGTTGTTATTTTTTGTGAAAATAAATTTAATAAATGTATAGAAAATAATACAGTAATTTGATATATATTTCCATATATTATATATTTTTACCAAATTAAATGGAAGCTTTCCTGATTTTTTATTGGTTAATATAAAAGCTTTTTTTTTTTTACTTTTCTCTGTTAATTCCACATCAGGTTACGTTTTCCAGTTTTTTTTTTGTTTTTCTCATTATATTCATACTCCTGAAAACTCAAAATTTTTTATTATAAAAAAGTAAAAAAAATTAATTTTATTTCATAATTTATTTTATATAAAGAAATTTGTGTTTGGTAGTAATAGAAAAAAAGTATTGATTGAAATTTAATATTATGCCGTACTCTATAAAATTAGGAATTATCATTTTAAAAAAAAAATGTGAGATTGTATGGTTTTCTGTTTCTTAAAATGAGATTCGGTATCTTTTCTTCAACATACCCTCATTTATTTTATAAAACGAAAATTAGTATTTTTTATTAATATTAATGTGGCTAAATATTAATTTTAATTTTAGTTTCCTTAACCTAGCTACT
Source organism: Sesbania bispinosa (assembly GCA_026901365.1). Lineage (NCBI taxonomy): Eukaryota > Viridiplantae > Streptophyta > Magnoliopsida > Fabales > Fabaceae > Sesbania > Sesbania bispinosa. Next base: position 54,592 of record QLOH01000349.1, on the reverse strand, counting down.
TTGAAATCTTACGATCAATTTTAAATACTGATCAAATTTAAAGCAAAAGTATCATTATATGCAAACATGTGCAATATAAAAAATAAACAACTTTTGATTTTTTTTTCGCACTTATTTATATTACAATCAATTCTAAATCAAATCATCCCTTTAAATTTAAACTTACTTAGAAATTTAAATTTATTATCTTATTAACCATAACTTTATTTTTCTGTCAATTTTGTATTTTGCTTTAACCGGATGGATGATTCTAGGGTGTATTAAATAAAATTTAGTCTCTAACTTACTTTTTATCGACCATTATAGGTGAATTAATAATTTAATTTTTATTAGATGGTTCTTATATGACTATTTGAGTTTAATTTAAGGGTAAATATGAATTTACAATACAACCTATAGTAATTTCATTGAGAATCTATCAATTTAAAGTTGAAGGGTGAAACTTCTAAATTATTGCATGATACTATATCAATTTGGGTTTTTATTCTTTTAATTCCAACCAATATTTCATAAAAGTAACTAGAAATTAATTTAATATCAGTTATTAATAAAATGAGTATTGAATTTGATGATAAGAAATTTAAATTACTCTATTATTACATTATGGACCACGTGAACCATGTTCTATCCTAGAGAGAACCTTAATTACAATATATAATAAAAATATTTTCTCATCAATGTACATTTTTATGGACGATACAGCAGCACCATATGTGCTACATAATTTGAAATCTGGATAGACTATTATCAAACACTGGCCAATCCAAACGAACAAATATTATATAACTATATTATTATATTTGGTTTGATTCACTCTTAGTGTAAAATTATAATATATTACTTTCTCCATTTTTTTTATAAGACATATTTGACCAAATCACATAAAGCAATAAAAGTGATTAGAGTTAATTAATTTTATTGGGGCTTTAAAAAATATTTCAATTTTATATTATTTAATATCATATCAATTGATAATTAAAAAGACATGAAAGTTAATAAAGAAAAATAAAAAACATAAAAAATTTCCTTAAAATTGTAAAGTGACTTATAAAAAAAACTTAAAAACTTTTACAATGTGACTTGTAAAAATGAACTAAGGGAGTATTTAATTGTGTTATTATAAAAAGTGTAATTGGTGTAACATTATTAAGCTCTTTTAGTAATATTATATATCTAATATATATATATATATATATATATAATATGATGATGATTAATAAAAATGTTAGTTAATAATGAATCACGGTTTGAAAATAAATGAATGATTGATTTTAGTGGTACATGTTTGATTATCCTTAAGTAAAGTTTTGGCTTCGAGTTTTGTGTATATGAAAAAAAATCCACCTACCATAATTTAATTATTCCCAGAGAAGATATGTGTAGTTCACGTAAAAAAATATTATGATTTAAAAAACATGCAATTTCAGACATCATGTGCTTGTGTGAACGTAATATATATGCAAAATTGATTTTAAATAAAATTAATTTATATTTAGATGTTTTTTATTCTAAAAGTATAGTTTTATAGTAAAACTCAATATATCTAAATTGTTTTTCAATTTACTGTAAAAGCTACCTAATAAAGTTATTTTAATCTAATTAATTAATTTTGGAGCCAAAATCAATTTCTCGGAACAAACATGTGAATATTTACCTAAAGTTATATAATTAAATTGGTGTTAATGATGATTCAACGTATATACAAACATTCATGCACGTAAGCAAATAAGGAAAATTTTATCTTGACAAAGTTTCCTTATATATATTTATATGGACAGTTTTGGTTTTATAAGGAAAATTGTATCTTCATGGGGTTTCATCCGAAGGGTTTGTCTACGGCGGACTATGGTTCACGTGCGGACTATGGTTCACGTGGTCAATATGGAAATATAGTAATTTCAATTCTTAATCACTAAATTTAACGCTCATTTTATTAATGATTGATATTAAAATAGGTTTTAGTTGTTTTTATGAAATATTACTTGAAAATAATAAAAATTCAAATCGATATTACCATGTAATGTAAAATTTTGTCTTTTAACTTTAAATTGATATATCTTCAACGAAATCAGTACAAATTGTATTATCAATCCATATTTTTCCTTAAATTAAACTAAAATAGTCATATAATTAAAGACTATTTAATAAAAAAAAAATTATCTATTCTCCTTTTATAAGAAAAAAATGTAAGCTGAATTAGGTGGATAATAAAATCGTCCTATAATTAAAATATTTTTGATGGTGCATGGTTCATCGTAAAGACATTAATTATTGCAGACCTAATATATACCCCAGTTGAGACTGTTAGATGCTACCGGTGCATGCATTGTTATTTATAATTGAGTGTATAACTTGGTACTATATGTTTGAATTTAAAGATATTCTTCCAAGCTGGCCCCATGTGACTTGGACACTTGGTGATGTTGAAACAATTTTTGTTGACCGAGAGGCTTAATTATATTGTCCATTAAGCCAAAGCACATGGAGAGTGTGTTTTTCATGTTGTGGTGAGTGACGACAAAACAAGTCAAGTCTTACAACACTGGACTAAGACCAGTCAAAATTCATCTTTGTGTGTGAGTTTTAATTTCATCAAGTTACTTTTGTTCCTTCATCGATAACCCTAGCTAGGTTGTTCCGCATCCGCATAGTTACTGCACATTAATTATGTCACATCTCTAGCCTATATATGCTTCCTGCATGTCATCAAATCAAATTAATCAAACAAAGTTGGAAAGGTGAATTTGGATCAATTTTTTTATATATAAACACACATCAAGTAGATATGATCACATATTTAATTTACACGTTACTATGGAACTGAAATTGTGCCTTATATGTCCGGCAAGATTCAAAAGTCAAGCTCACGTGCTAAATCCAGCTTGAATTAATCAACTGTCCAATCTTGCTATTACAAGTATATATCTACTTTTTCTTTTGAATAATTAATTGTATTTTTTTTTGGTAGAGAATAATTTAATTGTATGAGCATGATATTGCTACAGCATTTTTTTTATAATAATAAGAGAGAAACATATAAGTATGTATAAAATAAGATGAGAAAATGTGAATGAGAGCAAGAGGAGAGAACAAACGTGTTGTAGAAAATATTGTATAATAATATTGTACTCCATGTGCTTTTAAGATAGTATATATTATTTAAACAAAAATAATTTTTACTATTTTTTATTTTTTTAATTTGTATTCTATACAAATAAACAAAACCCTGTTAAAAAAACAAATAAACAAAACCAACAACTTTAGTATCAAATTTCACCCAATCAAAAAACTTTTGCCAACTTTTGATAATGTTTTAGGATATAGTCTGTACTTAATTGAGGATAAAAAAAATGAGGGAAGTTGAGAGATATAAATTACCCCAAATATGAATCGGTAGCTAGCTAGCGTTGTTTATCGTGATATATAATTTTAAGTTGATCAAAGAAGGAGATCCCATTACAAGTTCTTTACTTTTTTAACTAATCAATGCATTATTTTATTAATAAAATATATTAAGATATTATTAATTGGTGCAAAAGCAGTGAATATTCTGTTATGTAGGAGTTATTTCTAAATATATTTTTATATAAAGAAAACAGGTAAAAAAAACCACTTAATAAATTGGTATGTGCTTTTTTTTCAGAAAAATAAAAATTAATCGTGAGAAATAGGATCTGGTCCTGAAAGATGAAAAAGTCATTTTTTTGTGAACGATGAAAAAGTCATTTAATTTAGTTTTTTTTAGAAATTAAATTGACATTTTAAAAAATCTTTTCAGGATTAAAGTGAATGACTTTTTATCTTTCGGAGACTAAATTGAATAATTTTTAATTTATCTTTTAGAAATGAAAAATGTAATTTCATTTTTTCAAGGACTAATATGACCGACACCAAATCTTTCAGAGACCAAAATGAGAGTTTACATATGAGATCATAAATGGTGTAGCAGGGAATTAATTAGTTTATAATTTTTATAAAATTTAAAATATTAATGATATTCCTTAATTCTCTTGTCACAACTATAGAAATAAAGTAAAATGAGACAAAATGAGTAATATATATAATATTGTATGAATAAGTATATTCACCATACTAATGTTACAAAATTATGTATCAAAATCTAGAAGACTACTAAAAAGTGAATTATTTATGTTGAACTTTAAATTGCGGCGCAAATGAAAGTGGGTAGGACGCGGTTTTGAGTAAGAAATTTCTTAGCAGGTGCATACATTATGTGACTCGATGGAAGATACTGAAACATTGCAGGGGAGGAGACTTATTGAAATTGTAAACAAGGACGAATTATGTTGTTTGTTTTTGGTTCAACTGGTTTCAAACCACTACTACCCCAACGGCAGCATGCAGTTGCGTTGCCATTAAATAGTGGGGACAGTGAAACAACATATAACGAACCTCTTCAAATACGATCATTTACTGTCGCTGTCTTCAAATATCTAGAAGGAAAATGGTAACGAGATAAAAAAATAAAAATAGAAAATTTTTTATTAGAGTGTAAAATATTCAAAGTTATATATATAATTAATGTTGTAATTTTTAATAAATATCTATTATATATGATTTCTTAATCAGCACCCTTAAGACACTCATTAACAAGACTTTCTATCATCATATCATATGTTTGTATTATATATAAATATATGAGAAATGTTAGGAACACACTCTTTTGAACACTCTCCTAAACACACTCCATGTGATTGGTTAAAATTCACATGGATCCCACCACTTGGGAGTGGGACCCACGAATTTGGTGGGACCCATGTGAATTTTAACCAATCACATGGAGTGTGTTTGAGAGAGTGTTTAAAAGAGTGTGTTCCTAGCACTCCTCTAAATATATATATGACTAAAATTATTAGAATTAAAAAATACATTGAAATTTATTAATAATAATTAATATTGTTAGGAATTTAGGTTTTATTTATATTTTTATTGTTAGATGATTGAACGAGTCATGAGTATTTTATTAGCCGTTCACAGTAAATTAGGTGTATTTAGAACTGTCAATTCGGATTATCCGGCCCGGCTCGATACGGGTAGCGGGCTTTATCGGGCTGGGCTAAAAAGCCCGGAAGTTAGTCGGACTTCTAAAATAGGTGCCTGAGTTCTACCTTTTTATGAACTTTTTGCGGGTATCCCGGTTTTTTGCGGGTTTTGCGAGCTACCCGACATTTTTGCGGGTAACAGACTTTATCGGATTGAGCTAAAAAACCAGGGAGTTATTCAGGCTTCTAAAATAGACGCCCAATAATTCATACAACTAAAAATGATAATATATTTCTTATATTTATGAATAAAAAATCACCTTTTTTATTTTTTATATAAAGGACCAGATGTAATATGATAGATACTTTACCAATTTTAAAAGTCACATTACTTTATTTTAATTTTCTTTATCCATGATAAAAATTACTAATTACTACCTTCATTTTATTTAATTGTTCACTTAGTAAAGAATACACAAATTAAGATATACAATCATTACTTTTGTTTTTATGAAAATAAATTTTAAACTTCCTACTTTGCTCTTTATCTCTTTCACATTATCTTTCTTCATTTATTTATCTTACTACTCCTCTTGGTTCAAAATAATTGTCCATTTAGCAAATTTTAATTTATTTTCAAATTATTTGTCCATTTACATTGTTTTTTGCTAAGCAAAGAATTTGATTAATAAAAAGTACAAGGGTACTCTAACCCAAAATACAAAAGAGTATGCAGGAGAGGTGTGTAAAAGAACAACCCCCTAAAAAGAACAAAATATATCACCTAAACACAAAAAATCAATCCACGGCCAAAGCTAGAGAACCGTGAAATTGACTCCACTAATAACCAAATAATCCTTCTTCCAATACCCTTCCTAACCAATGACATAAAGCCAAGTAAAAGCCACCTTAACCAAAAAAGAATAAATGTGAATCCACCAGCAGTGACAATGAACGTCCCAGACAGCAGCTCAATGGAGGACAAGTAGCACCAAAAAAACAGTCTTGGAATTATTCTGACAGCAGCAATAACAAAACCACATCCAAAGCTACCAAATTCAGGAATCAAATTAAATGACCTGGGCTTATTTTCATTCATGTAAATAGCGCTCACCATATACACAAATGGTAGCCATAAAGCAACAGAATGATATTAACCACATAGACACCAGAGAAGCCAAAACAAAATACAGTAGATCACAGCTAGAAGACCCAAGTTGTTAGAATTTATGGTTTGCAGAAATTGAAAGAGAGAGAGTGAGAGAGAGACTTTGTGAATTCTCAGAATTGTAATTCCGGTATTTACATTACAAAAACACATAGCTTAGAAAGCTATTTATACAGATACAGTGGCTTGTGCTAGAAGCCAAGCTAATTGAAAATGAATCTATTAGGATCTAACAGAGAGCCTAACCGAAACAAACAGAAACTTCTACAATAAGCTACTTAGAAGTTACAACAAGCTATACAGCGCGAAGAGCTTGAAACTAACATTCCCCCCTCAAACTTAGGGTGGGTGACAAAGAGTAGCTTTGTCAAAAACTCTAAGTTTGTCACGAAAAGCTTGAAACCTCATAAGAGAGAGAGCCTTGGTGAGAATATCAGCAAACTGAAGCTCAGCTGGAACATTAGAGACCACAAAACTTTTATTAAGAACTTTCTCTCTAACAAATAAAATGTCCAGCTCCATGTGCTTTTGTGCGGGCATGAAGAACAGGATTGTGAGATAAGGATATTGTGCTCAAGTTATCACAGTATAGTGTAGGAGTCTTGAAGGGAACTTTTAGCTCGGTGAGAAGCGATTCAAGCCAAAGAATTTCTGCTGAAGTTGCTGCCAAACTGCGATACTCAGCTTCAGTGCTTGATCTGGCTACAAGAGATTGCTTCTTAGACCATCAGGAGACAAGATTTGGTCCCAGAAAGATGCAGGAACCTGAGGTTGATTTTCTGTCATCTCTTTCAGAAGCCCAATCTGCATCTGAGAATGCAGTGATGAAAAGAGAAGAGGTGGTAGCAGGTTGCAGTAACAAACCATGATGAAGTGTACCCTTGAGGTACCTGAGAATTCTCTTAACAACAATCCAATGTTCCTCAAGAGGCTGGGACATGAATTGGCAAACTTTGTTGACTGAAAAGCAAATCTCTTGTCGAGTAATAGTGGCATACTGCAGGGCACCAACTATAGATCTGTAAAGAGAGGCATCTTAGACATAATTTGCACCATACTTTGTCAATTTAAGGTTAGCAACCATAGGAGTGGAAATCCCTTTTGCTTCAGCCATATTGGCCTTGGAAAGGAGATCTTTGATGTACTTTGTTTGAGACAACAGAAGGGAACCATTGGACTGATGTTGAACCTCAATGCCAAGAAAATAATCAAGTGTGCCAAGCTCCTTTAAGGCAAATTCTTAGTTAAGAGACTTGATGAGCTGTTGAATAAATGAGGATAAATTTCCAGTGATAATTATATCATCAACATAAACCAGGAGATAGATGCAGTGTGCAGAAATTGAAAGAGAGAGAGTGAGAGAGAGACTTTGGGAATTCTCAGAATTGTAATTCTGGTATTTACATTACAGAAACACATAGCTTAGAAAGCTATTTATACAGATACAGTGGCTTGTGCTAGAAGCCAAGCTAACTGAAAATGAATATGTTAGGATCTAACAGAGAGCCTAACTGAAACATGCAGAAACTTCTACAACAAGCTACTTAGAAGTTACAGCAAGCTATACAACTACTTAGTAAAATATACAATACAAATCAAATCGACATTATATCACTAACACAAGCCAATAACAAGACATTACCCTGAGACAGAAGGCAAATTAATGCAAGCTGCAGGTTCCTCAGACCAACAAACAAAAGCATAAGAAAAAGAATTATCTCTAGCACGCAAACATTTCCAAGAGCATAATTTAATCAAATCCAAAAGCTCAAGTGGTGTTGAACTCTTGTTTGAGAAAACAGCTTCATTCCGAGCCAACCACAAACTTCACAAGACAGATAGCCAAATAACCGAAGATCTAAATCTCATTTTGTCATTACTAAAAAAAAGACCCATAAATTGCTCAAAATGACCAATAAAATTGTTAGATCGAGTTGACTGTAATCCACACCAATTAAGACACAACATCCAAATCTGATAAACAAATGGGCATTCAAAAAATAAATGAGAAGAAGTCTCAAAATCATGCCTGCACCATAAACATCCAGCATCAGAAAGTTGAACTATCCCCCTCTTGACCAAATTAGCCTTTGACGGGATTCGATCTAGCATCACCCTCCATGCAAAACAAGAGACTTTAGAAGGAGCCAGAGAACACCAAATAAATCTGTGTATAGCTGAAATATTTTCATTAACAATTACTTGATAAGCTGACTTGACAGAATAAACACCACTAGGATCTGGTGACCAAGTCCAAGAATCTGCCACCCTATCATTCAATTGGACTATGCTCAAATCTAACAACAAAAGTGATAACTGTGATATTTCCCACCGGAAGAGTTGCCTTCTCCAACTCCACGACCACCCAGAACCATCATCTCTAAGCCTCACCATTTCGTCCATATACACCTCTTTATTTGTAGTAATAGAAAATAGCCTACCATAACGCTCACAGAATGGAACTGGTGAACACTATGGATCTCTCCAAAAAGAAACACTCCTACCATTCCCCAAAACTCTAACACACTTACTAAAGAACCAATTTCAATATGCCAAAGATCATACCACCAAGAAGATACTCCCCTTCTCCACATTCCTTTCTCACAATAGGCTCACCGTATATAGATGTTAAAACTCTATTCCATAAAATCCTTCTCTCAACTAATGACTGCCATCTCCATTTCCCTAAAAGAGCCAAATTAAAATCTCTCAAGTCCCTCACACCCAAGCCCCCAAATTTCTTAGCTTTACATATATCATCCCAAGCAACCCAAGCTAATTTTATATGTTCATCATCCCCTCCCCAAAGGAAATTTTTAAATAAAGATTCGAGTTGAGAGATGATACCTGTAGGAGCCTTGAAAAAGGAAAGAAAATTGATCGGGATTGAATTCAAAATGGATTTCATGAGAACAAGTCGACCACCAAAGGACAAAAAATTCCCCTTCCACTTGGACAATCGATGCTCCACCTTCTGAATAACAAGCTGCCAAGTTGCCAACCTTTTAGGATTAACACCAATGAGTAAACCCAAATATGGGCAAGGGAAAGACCCAACTTTCCAATTCCGAAACTGGGCCATGAGCTTTAACCACTTCATGTCAACATTGACGCCCAAAAGCTTGCTTCTATGAAAGTTGACTTTCAACCTAGCCACTAACTCAAACAAGTGTAGCACAACTTTAATAGCCCAAACATTGTCCATAGAAGCTTCTCCTACAAAGATGGTACCATCCGCATATTGTAGGTGTGAAATCAAAATAACATCTCTACCTGCCGCATAACCACGGTAAATCTGCTCCTGAACAGCTCTAGTCATCACGGAATTCAAACTTTCTGCTACAATCAGAAATAAGAAAGGAGCTAGTGGATCACCTTGCCTGACACCTCTGCCCATTCCAAATTCACTTGATGGACTACCGTTAAAAAGAACTAAAATTCTGGTAATAGAAAGGCACTCTGCAATCCATCTCCTCCACCTCAAAGAAAAGCCCATTTTCTCCATCACAAACTGTAGAAAATCCCAACTAACAGAATCGTAAGCTTTTTCAAAATCAACCTTGAAAAACAAACAAGACCGCTTCTTCCTCTTTGCCTCTGCCAACACCTCATTAGCCACCACAACACTATCAAAGATCAATCTACTTTGACAAATGCGGATTGACACTCAGAAATGACTTTGCCAATTACCTTCCTTAATCAGTTAGCTAATATTTTTGCAAGTACCTTGTACATACACCCAATGAGAGAAATAGGACGATACCCCTCCACTCTCTGAGGGTTGTCTATTTTAGGTAATAAGACAATAAAGGAACTATTAGAACCTTTAACTAGTTTTCCATTCATATGGAATTCATGAATGAATGACCGAAAATCAGATTTGACTACATCCCAAAACTCCTTTATAAAATTGAAGTTAAAGCCATCCAGACCTGGACTTTTGACCCCTCACAATCTCACATTGCATTCTTTACTTCTTCCTTAGTAAAAGGCACAATCAAAGCAGCAGCCTCATAATCTTGCAGTCTCTTAAAGACGGGATCTTGCAAGTAATGTCTATGATTAGGCTTCTCCTCAAAATGTTTCTCAAAATAGCCTCTAACCGCCTCTTTAATGCCTACATGATCCTCAAATCTCTTATTAGTCACCTTCAAGCATGGAATACCATTTCTTAGTCTCCTTTTGTTCACAAAAGCATGAAAAATTTTTGTATTAGCATCCCCCGCTTGTAGCCAAGATAACCGAGATTTTAGGTGCAACAAATGATCTTTTAGTGCTAAAAGATCATACATTTGGGCCTTCCACTCCTTCTGTTGTAAAATTTCATCCTCCTACAAAATACCTTCTTCACTTTTAAGATCTAGAACATTCACATTATCTTTTACTTCGGTGACCTCCCTATCCAGATCACCAAAAGACTCTTTATTCCACCTCCTCAAACCATTTTTTAGTTGTTTAAGTTTTTCTTTTAGTACAAAAGTCGCTCTACCCTCCACCATAATTTCCTTCCACTGATTCCTCACAAAGTCAACAAAACTACCATCCTGCCTCCAGCAATCAAGGACTCTAAATGGTTTAGGCCCCCAATTAAGGTCTTCAGTCTTCAGTAAAATTGGGCAATGATCTGAAACACTCTCACCTAAACCCCATTGAGATGTATTTGGCCAAATAGACAACCAGGCATTTGACATTAAAAATCTGTCCAATCTGCTCATACAAGACCCACCAGCTCTGTACCAAGTATATTTTCTTCCAACCAACGGTAAATATCAACTCAGCCTCTACAACAAATTTATCAAAACATCTCATATCATCATTCCTCCAATACGTAGATGCGCCCCTTCTTTCACCCTCTAAACGTACAACATTAAAGTCTCCACCAAAACACCACAGATCACCCCCACGGTTGGTCTTAGTTTGCACAAGAGTACCCCATAATTCTTTCTTCCTATGTAACTCACCAGGGGCATAAATATTAACAAAAGAACAAGTGACATTACTTTCCTTCCACAACCCAAAAACTCCCAAAAAATTCTCCTAAGAAAACATCACACAACACAAACTTATCCTTCCTCCATATTGATAACAACCCTCCTGACATACCAAGAGAAGGTGAAAAAGCCCACCCAAAGTCACCACCACCAGTTAAAGTTGTGCAAAGTCGACCATCAATTACTTCCAATTTAATTTCTTGCAAAATTAAAATATATGTCTTCTCATTAATTAGTTATCAATTTATGCACCTCCATCTTCTTTATCCTCCCCCTAACCCCCTTACATTCAAAGAAACCATTATCATTAAAACACAAAAACACCTTAAACTCCACCCAAACCCCCAGAACCCCTATTCAGGACGTCTCCCAGCTGCCAACCTATCCCTTTCCTCTGTCTCTTCTAAAATTTTCACACTTGCCTTATTTGTAGACACACCATGAAACCCTAATTGTTTTCCTATTCCTCAAACATGAGCAGCAATAGAATCTACATTCAAGTCTAATAAATTACCAGCACTACTTAAATCAAGTTTCGCATTAGACTTACATGCATGTGAACTCAACTTTTTCTTTCGTCGTCCTCTTTTCCTCCTCTTTTCACTGCCATTGTTATGTAGTTGAGACCTTGAAATCAACAAATTAAAATTAGCATCTGCAACCGATATTGGTGCCTCACACAATCGCTCTTCAATCACCAAGGTCGAAAGCATCGACACTATCGCATTCTGCCTTTGAAGCCTTGTTGTCAGTGTCCCGCATTGGCACTAAAGCAGTGGCAACGTCTCTCATTGGCAGCGCATCATGAGAAGCTTCTTGTTCGGGTACAACTAACCCTCCCAAAGAGAATCCAACATCAACACTACTACACTAATTGGCTTGTAATAAAATAGGCCCAACATCATATTCAACATGGCCCACAATCCGTGACTCACCACCATTCCCTTGACTACAATTAACTTCCTTGCTCCCTTTTAGTTATGCAACCCACTTATTGTTAGCCCATTAGATATGTCACCTCCAGGCCCAACTTCCACACACCGAGAGACACCTTTCGCAGAAGAACAATGTTGGCCAATTATGCTAGCAATTCCACTTAGCCCATTCAAAACCATGTCCACAAACATTTCAGAAGCTGGATTCCTTTTCAAATCACCACCGTGCTGACTTGGTAATTGATCCCCATATCCACGCAGATAATCACTCAGATGTGATATGTATTGCGCCAATTTGCATTGATTCCCCCTTCTAAATCCGCATCAACTTCGTCATTACAATTTATCCTCATTAGTGTAGTATCTCCTGAAGCCAAAACTGCTTCCATATCTTTAGCAAATAAACTAGGATAATTATGAAACGGATCACTCGCCCCATCTACCATTTGAATTTCAAAAACATCATCTTTTTCTCGTATCTCATGAAGAACATCCTCCTAATCACACCCATCAAGAGATGTTGCGGATGAGCAGAGACTAGGACTGACAGAAGAAAAACTCTTAGCTACACCCCTTGGAATAGATCTCCATGGATTGACAAATGGGTCTTCAACAATATTTAAAGAGAAAAACAAATCATTAATCTTAATTTTAAGCCATTAATTAATCATCTCCATTGAAGTAGTGTGAATAATCATCCATGCTACATCTAATCTATCCATCTTTTTAGTGCCTCCATCGATGCAAATGTATCTACCAATTGGAACAGCTAGAGAACGAAAAAAAAAATCCTCTAACCAAATAAGCACCGGAACTCCATTGCATCTAACCCAGACAAATCTACCACGAGGGGTGTCATCTTGCCTCTATGGGCGTATGGACTCAAACCAAGACTCAAACTTCCTTTGCAATTCCTTCAGCAAATCCTAAAACATCTCTTCTTCATGTGGTTGAATTAGGACTAAATCACCACCTATAGGTGTAATCTTAATGGAACATATTCCTGCTTCAATAATCTTGTCTTGTAACAGAAATACCTCATCAATCTATCACACCTGGCCAACATAACATCTTTGTAACCATTTCATATCACCCTCAGAAACTGAAAATTGAAGACCTTTCCATTGTTCCATACCCGCTGACTTAAGAATATCTTCGAGCTGCCAAACGTTCGTCATTTTCCTTGACACCACCTCCACAAAAGTCTGTCCTTCTATCCCTCTCTTAACATACTTTTGTTGTTGATTGATCTCCCTTTTAACACCATCCACCTTCATATCCAATGTAGAGTCTACCTTCCGTCTACCAAATCGAGAAATGTTAACTCGAAGCTTATAATTTCCAATCCAAATCTGCTGCAGTTGTTAGGGCCACAAGAAACACTAGAAGGGAGGTTGAATAGTGTTTTAATAATCTTTACAGATTTTTGGAAAACCCTTTCGAAACAAGCAAAACGATTTGAAAATTTTTGATCAACCTTCCGAAACTGGGAAGTTCGGCAACTTGCTGATGCAACTCGGAAGGTTGAATAAAACCTTTCTAAACTTATTTTCCCTTTAAAGAAAAGATTGTTTTCTGCTCAGATTAATAAAATGACTTTTCTTTAACCCTCCTTGGTTAGTTTAAACAAATATCAATGAAAAGTAAGGAGGTAAGGGAAGAGAGAACTTAACACAAAGATTTATACTGGTTCACCCACTAACCCAGTAAGCTACATCCAGTCTCAGGGCAAAACTCCACTGGATTTTCCACTAATCCCGCAAGATTACAAGTATTCTTTTACCCCAGCCTCTCCAGGCTTAACAACAAGTATTCTTTTTTTTTTCAACTGCCTCTTCAGGCAACTCATGCAGTATTCTTTGCACACTTGGCCTCTCCAGGCCCAACGGGTATTCTTTTACAGTCAAGCCTCTCCAGGCTCAAACAAGTATTCTTTGTACACCCAGCCTCTCCAGGCTGAACAAGTATTCTTTGTTTTCAACTGCCTCTTCAGGCAACTTAAGCAGTATTCTTTTACAGACAACCCTCTCCAGGCTCAATGAGTATTCTTTATTCCACCAAGCCTCTCCAGACCCTCAGACACTCAATAGTGTTTACAATATAAAGTTTAAGTTTCCTAGAAACTTAAACCAACATTCATCTTGTACTAGGGGTTACTGAGTACTACTCAGGATACATGAAATGAATTCTAAGTACAAGGATAGGACATAGATACAAGTGTATGAATTTAGGTACAATCTCATCTCTAAATGAGGGATAACTTCCTTAGAGATTTGGCTTGATAAGATGTAGAATTGAGCTTCAGCCGGTTCTCTCTTGGGCTTGACCATTGGCTCCCTTGGGCTACATTCTCGCCATTTCACTATGGGTTCGCCAAATTATATCTTGGAATTCATGGCCGCCTATAATCATAATCCTTCCTTGAGGCTATTTATATGTTCTGAAAATGTAGCCGTTGAAGATTGCTTGGTATACCGTTGAGAAGGAATGATTAATGCTCTTAGAGCCGTTGTGAAATAACTTCTCGTTCGGTAGCTTATGTCTTAAGCAGAGTAGGTGTGTAGATGAATTAGTTCTGACGCACAGCAAATAGGATCTTAGTCTTGCTTTTGCTTGAGAGATTTTCTTAGTTCTTCAACAGGTTGATATTCTTCTCTCTCTGTTCTTCTTTCTTTCTCTTCTATGTGAGTGTAAAGGAGGCAGGACGCTAAGATCCGTTAGACTTCTCCTTTGTCCCGTTGTGAGTTCAGCTTTACTTCTCACTTGAGGTGCACGCCTCTGATAGCGCATTGCAGAGATGGTACAAGAGTAGGTGTTGCAGCAGCGCTGACTCTATCTCTGACCTCTGTTCTCTTTTCTGCAGTAGGCTTCCTATTTTGTGACGGGAAATGAAGTTGTGCCCGAAGGCCTTTGTTTTTCTTTGCACCAATTCAGCTTCACCATTAATATTTGTTGAGACTTGCATCATTCAGATTGACTCACAAGTCTTCAGAGAGTAACATGACGTCTCTGGCTTCTTCTTCTTCTTCAGATAGTTTGAAATGCCACATCATCAGGTTTAGAGAGTATGTGTTCAGCAGGTTCAACTTCAGTACACACATACTTTCAGCAGGTTGGATAGCTCCAGCATGATTCGGTTCTTCAGCATGGAGACGCTTTCAGCAAGTTCCTTTCTTCAACGGATTGCTTCTTCTTTTCTTCAGATGGTTGTTGCATTGTTCTTCCATGTTCTTTGTGATCTTCCATAAGCTTTAAGTATATCTTCATTTCAGCTTGCTCGGTTGTTCTTCTTTTCTTCGGTAGCTTGCTCAATTGTTCATCTTCTCTTTGGTTGTTGATCTTTGATGTCTTTCTTCTTCAGTTCATCTTGCGTCGTTGCTCTTCATCTTCTTAACAGATTCATGCCACAGATTCTTGCTTCTTCAGTTCCTGAAATACTAAAGACAATACCTTTTTCAGTAGAACTTGTTTCTATACAATCTAATTTGTTAATCATTAAAACTAAGGATAACGAGTCTTGAATCTAATTTCAATTTCTTAAATTAATTCTGAAACTCAACATTCTCCCCCCCTTTAATGATGACAAATTAGGTATGACTAACAAGTATGAACAAGAATTAAACTTAAACAAAGTTTTCTTTCTTTTTGAAAAACTAGGTTGAGTTATGAAAACTCCCCCTGAACCGAATATTTTTACTTTCAAAAGCTTTTGTTAACTCCCCATGAACATGAATACTTTTCTTCTTAAAAACTCTGAGTTATTTGATTATGTTTTTGGAGGATTTTTTGCTTCTTATTTGTTAGTTATATTTCTCCCCCTTTTATCATTAATTAAAAAGGTTAGATGAAGCAAAACAATTTAGGTTAAAAACGATATTTCCCTTTTTAAGATATTTTGACATGAATATTATAGAGCAAAGCAAGTTCACACAGAATGCATCAAGACACACAAAAAAATAAACAGGAAGGTGCACAACAATATTTTTGCAGAAAAATTCTTATATATTAGCGATGTGTAAAAATTTGTTTTAACTACATGAAAAAACAGAAACAACATTGATAATAGGCTCTTTTCAGGTAAAGGGCTTTCACTTAGCAGCAACTCCTTTCTCATCTTTCAACCTCAATAATACATCTTGAACCTTATCAGGTTTCTGAATCAACCAATCACTCTCTGCTCGTAATTTTATTTTCTTCATTAAGCTCGTGGGAGATCTCTTCTGTTACAACATAATTTCGATCACCAGCCCTTGCAACAGCTGAAGCTGCTTTAAGAGACTGGGTTGTTTGTAACTGCACATATCTATAACAGGCACACCATGATGCATCGGGATCTTCATGATCAGGAGGGCAAGCAAACCTAATGGTTAATTGCTCCACATCATCCTGATCATTGCATACAGAATGACCCAAGGAATATTTATCTTCTTCTTCTGAAGAAGGTTGATAACGCAAAAGCGCATCAATGTTCCTTCCGCCTTTACACCGAGCACCTGTTCTAGATTAGCAATGTGAACATGAATTTCTTGTCCCATTACATAAGCTTTCAGATAGACTCATCTATTTTTAGCACCTTCTTTCATGGTCCTTCAAAACACATGAACACTGGCCTCATCCCATTTGAGAAGACAAGATAAGCTTGAGAGGGATGAAGTTATCCTGAGAGTTCTTGTGAATATAAAGGCCTCTGAGAGATGTTACAAACAAAGAGAAGCAGAAAGATGTAAATCTTTTGGTTGATTCTTCACGCAACATGTATAGGTTCAGATAGCATTAATGATGGCAGATGTAGGCTAGCACAGACATAGGGAGTGGTGCTTCGTGCAGAAAGAAGTGGACAAATGGATCACCAATAGTCTTGGGAAACCCGGTCGTCAATGTTGATTTTAGTTTTCAATACTAGACTTTTCAAAAAAAATTTGAAAAATAAATAAGAGTTTTAAAAAGAAAAGACTTTTCAACAAAAGAGCACTAAATGAAAAATTTATTTTTACGAGAAGACTTTTGGAAACAGAAACTACAAAAGAGTATGTGTAAATAAATTTTTCAAACAATATCAAATATTCACAGATATTAAAGCAGTAAGATGAAGAGATGTTACCAGCAGAGATATTTTTAAGTATTCCAGGATAGGAATCTGCTGAGACTCAACATTGTCTTCAAAGACACCTTTACTGCTTATGTTGAACGTCTTCATAAGTTCTCTCCAATGCTTGTTGAGGTTTCCATTCTGGATCTTCTTCCTCCGCTTTTGTTAGATGCTTAACCCGGGGTTAAGCTCTGATACCAACTCATAGGGCCACAGGAAACACTAGAAGGGGGGTTGAATAGTGTTTTAATAATCTTTACAGATTTTTGGAAAACCCTTTCGAAACAAGCAAAACGATTTGAAAATATTTGATCAACCTTCCGAAACTGGGAAGTTCAGCAACTTGCTGATGCAACTCAGAATGTTGAATAAAACCTTTCTAAACTTATTTTCCCTTTAAAGAAAAGATTGTTTTCTGCTCAGATTAATAAAATGAATTTTCTTTAACACTCCTTGGTTAGTTTAAACAGATATCAGCGAAAAGTAAAGAGGTAAGGGAAGAGAGAACTTAACACAAAGATTTATACTGGTTCACCCACTAACCCAGTAAGCTACATCCAGTCCCAGGGCAAAACTCCACTAGATTTTCCACTAATCTCGCAAGATTACAAGTATTATTTTACCCCAGCCTCTCCAGGCTTAACAACAAGTATTCTTTGTTTTCAACTGCCTCTTCAGGAAGCTCATGCAGTATTCTTTGCACACCTGGCCTCTCCAGGCCCAACGAGTATTCTTTTACAGTCAAGTCTCTCCAGGCTCAAACAAGTATTCTTTGTACACCCAGCCTCTCCAGGCTGAACAAGTATTCTTTGTTTTCAACTGCCTCTTCATGCAACTTAAGCAGTATTCTTTTACAGACAAGCCTCTCCAGGCTCAACGAGTATTCTTTATTCCACCAAGCCTCTCCAGGCTCTGAGACACTCAATAGTGTTTACAACATAAAGTTTAAGTTTCCTAGAAACTTAAACCAACGTTCATCTTGTACTAGGGGTTACTGAGTACTACTCAGGATATATGAAATGAATTCTAAGTATAAGGATAGGACAGAAATACAAGTGTATGAATTTAGGTACAATCTTGTCTCTAAATCAGGGATAACTTCCTCAGAGAATTGGCTTGATAGGATGTAGAATTGAGCTTCAGCTGGTTCTCTCTTGGGCTTGACCATTGGCTCCCTTGGGCTACATTCTCGCCACTTCATTATGGGTTCGCCAAATTATATCTTGGAATTCATGGCCGCCTATACTCATAATCCTTCCTTGAGGCTATTTATATGTTCTGGAAATATAGTCGTTGAATATTGTTTAGTATACCGTTGAGAAGGAATGATTGATGGTCTTAGAGCCGTTGTGAAATAAATTCTCGTTCGGTAGCTTTTGTCTTAAGCAGATTAGGTGTGTAGATGAATTAGTTCTGACGCACAGCAGATAGACTCTTAATCTTGCTTTTGCTTGAGAGATTTTCTTAGTTCTTCAGCAGGTTGATATTCTTCTCTCTCTGTTCTTCTTTCTTTCTCTTCTATGTGAGTGTAAAGGAGGCAGGACGCTAAGATCCCTTAGACTTCTCCTTTGTCCCGTTGTGAGTTCAGCTTTACTTCTCACTTGAGGTGCACGCCTCTGATAGCGCATTGTAGAGATGGTACAAGAGTAGGTGTTGCAGCAGCGCTGACTCTATCTCTGACCTCTGTTTTCTTTTCTGCAGTAGGCTTCCTATTTTGTGACGGGAAATGAAGTTGTGCCCGAAGGCCTTTGTTTTTCTTTGCACCAATTCAGCTTCACCATTAATATTTGTTGAGACTTGCATCATTCAGATTGACTCACAAGTCTTCAGAGAGTAGCATGACGTCTCTGGCTTCTTCTTCTTCAGATATTTTGAAATGCCACAACATTAGGTTCAGAGAGTATGTGTTCAGCAGGTTCAACTTCAGTACGCACATACTTCCAGCAGGTTGGATAGCTCCAGCATGATTTGGTTCTTCAGCATGGAGACGCTTTCAGCAAGTTCCTTTCTTCAACGGATTGCTTCTTCTTTTCTTCAGATGGTTGCTTCACTGTTCTTCCTTGTTCTTTGTAATCTTCCATAAGCTTTAAGTATATCTTCATTTCAGTTTGCTCAGTTGTTCTTCTTTTTTTCTGTAGCTTGATCAATTGTTCTTCTTCTCTTCGGTTGTTGATCTTTGATGGCTTTCTTCTTCAGTTCATCTTGCACCGTTGCTCTTCTTCTTCTTAATAGATTCATGCCACAAATTCTTGCTTCTTCAGTTCTTGAAATACTAAAGACATTACCTTTCTCAGTAGAATCTTTTTCTAAATAATCTAATTTGTTAAACATTAAAACTAAGGATAACGAGTCTTGAATCTAATTTCAATTTTTTAAATTAATTCTGAGACTCAACATCAGTCACTTTTCCAACCAATCAGAATTTTAGGTGTTCAGAAAACGAACAAAACCAAAGCGATGTCCATGTACACATCCACAATGTTACCTCCCCACCTTGAGAAAATTTTCCGCATATCTTCTGTACCAAAAGCGTCTGGAAAATTTGTGAAGAAATATGAAACAAATTCATCCCGGTTCTTGACAAACTTTCTTCCATGCCGATACCACTCATTCCCACTAAACCTTTTGTCCTATGGTCGCATCTTGTTCTCTTGTAAATTCAATCCTGGTAGCGATTCTTTCCTTCTTCTTTATCTCACCAAGGTCCACCCTCCTTCGCTATCACCCTCTATCATCTCTTAAAAAAAATTATATTATTATTAATTTATTTTTACCAATTTGACCCTTAGATAATTATTACTTCTTGAAGAGAGTGAATGAATGAGTTATCAGTGGGCAATTAAAATGATAGAGAAATTAATGAATAATACACAAAGGGTGTAATAGAAAATTAAAAAATATTTTTTATAAAACTAAGAACATCAATTACATTCCTTAATCATTATACTGAAACCTTAATGGACTATTATTTTGAGCCCGAGGGAGTACTACTAATCTTTGACTTTTAAAAAATCCCCCTATTGGGTTTCAATAATAGGTCATTTATTATTATATTAAAATTAGCACAAACATATAATAGGAAAAATGTAAATATTATGCATTGAATTTATAAATTGATAGATAAATTGGAATAAATTTTATCTTCATAATGGACAATTAAATAAGAATTGAGGTAGTAGTCAAAATTTATCCCTATTATGTATACAAAAATAACTTTCTATATATGCATCATTTTTTTTGTAGAGTGAAGGCCTAACGGCCAAGAGGAAAATTAAATGACTACTCTACGAGGGATGTGAATACCCACTGTAACATCCCAAATTAACCATTTTATTTAAGTAGGCTCGCTCGAGCGAGGAGCAAGACAGAAAAGGGGGAGTCTCTGAGCTGAGGCTCACTCGAGCGAGGAGCAAGTCAGAAAATGGGGAGTTTCTGAGCTAAGGCTCGCTCAAGCAAGAAAGGTGTTCGCTCGAGCGAGAGACAAGTCCGAAAAGAGGGGAGTCTCTAAGTTGAGGCTCGCTCAAGCGAGCAAGGTGCTCGCTCGAGCGAGGGGTAAGTCAGAAAAGAGGGGAGTCTCTGAGTTGAGTCTCGCTAAAGCGAGCAAGGTGCTCGCTCGAGCGAGGGGTAAGTCAGAGAAGGGGGAGCTTTTGGGTTGAGGCTCGCTCAAGCGAGCAAGGGGCTCGCTCGAGTGAGGACCCCCTGCAGCATCAGGGGTGCCTCATTAATCAGGGCTCGCTCAAACGAGTAATTACTCGCTTGAGCGAGCAAGCGCGATTTCTGATTTTTAAAACACAAAACCCTAGCTTCCCCACCATTTATTTCTCTCACTTATGGTTTCTAGAGAGAGGGAGAAGAGCTTAGAGAGAGAAGGAGCTAGAAAAGGAAGAAGAGCTAGATTGAAGGCTTCTCCACCACCCTTGGAGCTTGGATTCATCACCCTCCCTCTTCCATTCCTCCCATTTTTTCCATTTCTTCCCTATTTGAGGTGAGTGTGATTCTCACTCACTTTCATTGTTGAATGATAACTTATGCATGCTCCCTATTCTTTCTTCCCTTGCTATTATTGTTTATTGTGATTGATTATAGACAAACCTAAAGTGGATTGTTGAATTATTGGTTGTATATGCTTGGATTCAAACCCTTAGGGTAGTAGAATTAGGGATTTTGTACTGGGTAATATATTGACTGTATTCTTGAGCATTCATGAGCCTTTGGCCATCATGGAACATATTATAAGAGTCCTTGGACTATCATAGAGCCTCCAGGCTATCACAAAGCTTTCGGGCTATCACAGGGTCTCCGGACCATCACGGGCCTCTGGGCAATTATTTGTAATAACAACGGGATAGCCACATCAAACTCATGGCCAAGAGGGAGATGGAGGTCCTCAATCTTAAAATGACTCATGCATGAACATTTATTGTTAATAAGCTTTAATCATAGGTGGCCTTGGACAACGGTCCTTGGTCACATGGCCGAGCGCTTAATCACAGGCACAATTAGTGAAAAGACCCCGGGTGTCGGATAACAGCACCTCACAGTCATGCCTTACTTGTATTCATGTGTTTATGTTTATATTGGTAATTCTGGATGAAGTTGTGAATTGTTGAGGCGTGTTGCATATCATTTGCTTGAATCCCCACACTGCACGCTTTATCACACTCACTGGGACGTTAGTCTCACCCCACGATGTGGGAA
The DNA here is from genome assembly GCA_026901365.1 of Sesbania bispinosa. Lineage (NCBI taxonomy): Eukaryota > Viridiplantae > Streptophyta > Magnoliopsida > Fabales > Fabaceae > Sesbania > Sesbania bispinosa. The sequence goes on along the minus strand of QLOH01000349.1, from coordinate 32,708 downwards.
TTACGTTCAGATGTGCAGGGTAAGCGTCCAGCTGCTTGATTGAGATTTTGAGGCTTAAAGTTGGGCTTTTAGTTCCCAACTCCTTTTTTAAAATTTCTAGACTATTTTGTATAGGCATTGATTATTATTCTTTTGATGGGATAGGGACGTACATGTGGGGTCCTCAGGCATGTTTGATATTTCCAGGACATATGTATTTCCATATCTTTGGAGCTTTTTTAAAAAAGCTATCCCAAGTAGCTTTTTAAGAAAAGTTTGTAGTTACCAAAAAACGTTACCTTCCCAAATACTACTGAAATGGTTTTAGCTACTATTTTCAACTTTTAGTTAGCTGAAATGGCAAGCCAAACACACTCTAAATGCGATTCACTTTACCTTACCGGGGGTTTAACCAACCCCAACTAAATAACCGCGGGTAAAATTCATTTTCCTTGCAGTGGGTTCATATATTTTGATATAAAAGATTTATCGATTAATTAACATATAGCTACTTGCATATTTTTTATATTAATTATCATGTAAAAATGTTTACCTACGTAATACAATAAAAAATTTAAAGTTTAAAATTATTTTTTTAATAAATATATTTCAATGAATTTAATTTTTTTCAAAATTTTCATGCCATAATTCAATATTAATATTTTCCGATACAAAATTGTAATGCAGTGCAATATAAATATTGAAATATTAAACCAATAAATTAATATTATAGTATTAAATTAAATCCCAATGGTATAACGTTTTCAAATATTTCATATAAATCAAATCACAACATTAGAATATTTAAATACTCGACAGTTTGATAATGGTTTGATTGGTTGTAGCTAATTTAAAAAAATTAGTAAAATGATAGTTTGACTGAATGAGTTGAAGCGTTATTCAATTGTCACATCATGTTCATTAAAATTGATTGGAAAAACTGACCGGAAAATATGTTTGTTATGTCAACGTCAAAATTAACGGTGTTAAAATGAGAAACTAAAGTTACATGATTTCAAAACATGATTGACCCGAACCAACGATTTTTAAGTTTAGGATTACAACCAAATCCGGATCAAATTTCAAGATTAAAAATATATTTAACCTTTTTTTTATTTATTGATTATCTTAGCCACTATTCTTAATTATATATTAATTCACACTTAATAGGAGTTAATTTTTAAACCACGTGGATACTAAAAAAAGTTAAATTACTCATTTGATTCCTATATCATAGTCACAGGCACAGCCAATAATTAATCTTTGTGGGGGCGGAATAAAATATTAAAATTTATGATAAAAATATTGAATAATGTTAATTAAGAATAGTAAATTTTATTTAAATAAATCTCTCCGTTCCTTCATAGTACTAACATTTTCTATTAATGTATCAATATTGAAATTTTTTACTATTTCTCTCAATATATATCTACCAATAAGTGGAAATGTCACCACTTTTTCATTCTCAACTAACCCTTGATAAAGTTAAGATAGATTGAACATTTTCCCCAAACTACGATCCCGATAAACATTATAATGATAATGTCTTAGTTGAAATGATTAACCTTCTCTTGTTTTGAAAAGTTGTGCATATGAAATTTCTGAACAAGCTGGTAACACTATGCCAAATTTAGGATATAAGAGCACCTACTTTAGGGCGCTCCCGTGTTGGTTAGCGCATAAATTGATTGTTTTAAATTCAGGGCGCTTAAAATTTGGGCGGGAGTGCCCTTAAATTAAAATGTTAAGGGCGCTTCATGTGAGCGCCCTGAATTTGGTATTCCCTTCTCTATTCAGAGCGCTCCTACACGCGCCCTAAAGACACCCAACAAGGAATTTTGTTTTATATAAAATATGTTGAGGGCGCTTCCTGGAAGCGCCCTCCCAGTAAGGTATTAACGGCGCTCCAGGGAAGCGCCCTTCTATTAGGGACGTATTTTTTTTTTTAATTTTTGTTTAGGGCGCTCCTGGGAAGCGCCCTCCCATTAGGGCGCTCCAGGGAAGCGCCCTCCCTGTTAATGAAAATTTGAAATATGAGAGTTTTTATTTCCCCGCTCTCAGTTCCCTCTCTCTCTTCTCACTCTAAGCCCTTACTTTATCTCTCTAAACCAAAGCCCTCCCTCCCTCAACCTCCGTCCGTTCGTTAAACCACCACGAGCATCTTCCTTCTCGGCCTCCGTCCGTCGCGTGTGTCACCGTCGCAGCTCCGCCGTCTTCTCCGTCAACCATCTTCGCGAGCGTCCCTCTTCTCCGTCGCATTAACAGCTCGACCGCGAGCTTCAACCAGTCTTCTCCGTCAAACGCGACCAGATCGGAGTGCGTCGTGCCGTCTGTAGCTGTCGTCGTCCGTTGCAGCTCCGTCCGCCTCCGTAGCAGCTCCGTCTGCCTCCTTCTCCATTGTCGTCGGCCGCAGCAGAACAAGGAAGGGAGGTAGGTTTTATGCAACTATTTTTCTATCTACACCCCTTTTTTGCTAGTTGCAACAAAAACAGGTTTTTTTTCTGCAACTGAATAACTTATTGCACCCCTTTTTTAACTGTTTGCACCTTTTTTTTCCAAAAATGTAGTTTCTACTTGCACCATTGATTCTGCTATTTGCCACCATGTTTCTGATGTAAGTGTGATTCTGCTAGTTGCATCTCTATTTCTACTAGTTGCACCACTGTTTCTGTTGCATCATTATTTCTGCTAACTACACCAATGTTTCTGCTAGTTGCACCCTTTTTTTTGTTTGCATCCTATTTTTATTAAAATGATTGTGATATAAGTATAACTATTATTATTCATATTGATGTAGTTGTTGATATTAGGATTGGAAATGTGTTGCATAAATTTGTGATACTTAAAAAAAATAGGTGAAATGCTGCTCAAATTTTTAGAATTAAGTAGTTATGCATGTAGTAAATTTGTTATTACATTTAAATTATATGTTCTTGTTCGAGTCAATTATAAATGATTTGATGTTTTGTTGATAGAATATGGATCGTTCTTGGATGTTTGCAAACCGTTTGACAAGTGAGTATGAGGAAGGAGTGGAAATGTTCATAAAGTTTGTTGTTGACCATGCAACAAATCCTAGAAAAATTGTGTGTCCTTGTATGAAATGTTTTTGTTCTAAGCAACTAAGTGAAGCAGAGTTGAGGAACCATCTTAATTTCTGTTTCGGAATTGATTAGAGTTACACATGTTGGACATTTCATGGTGAGACTAGAAGTGAACATAGTGGTATGGGAGAGAATAATGTCAACGTAGAACCTAGTGATGATGAGTTTGGGACCGGATGGGAGGATTGTGCCAGAATTGATGAGATTCGAAATATGGTTGAAGAGGACCTTAGAGATTGCCCAAAAATGTTTGATACCCTGGCTAGTGATGCAGAAAAACCACTGTACAACAGGTGCACCAAGCACACAAGGTTGTCCGTTGTGTTGAAGTTGTATAATTTAAAAGCATCAAATGGATGGTCTAACAAGATTTTCACAGAGTTACTGACATTGCTAAAGGAGATGTTGCCGGAGGACAGTGTGCTACCTAACAGAACTTATGAGGCAAAGAAGATGTTACGTTCTATTGGGATGACCTATGAGAAGATTCATGCATGTCCCAATGATTGCATTTTGTTCAGAAATGAGCATGCATCATTAAGTGTGTGTCCTAAATGCAATGAGTCTCGTTATAAGAAAGAGACTTCACCAGCAAAGGTGGTTTTGTATTTCCCCATAATTCCAAGGTTTCGAAGGATGTACCGTAGTGTCATCGATGCAAAGAACTTAACATGGCATACAAATGAACGAGTCAAGGATGGCATGTTGAGGCATCCCGCTGATTCTCCGCAGTGGAGGAAGATAGATGATGAGTACCCCTCTTTTGGGGAGGAAGCAATAAATCTTTGACTTGCCTTATCAACAGATGGAATGAATCCACATGATGTCCAATCTAGTACCCATAGCACATGGCTGGTGGTATTGATGATATATAATCTACCTCCATGGCTTTGTATGAAGCGCAAATACATGATGTTGTCCATGTTGATATCTGGGCCAAGACAACCGGGTAATGATATAGATGTGTACTTGACACCATTGATTAAAGACTTGAAGCTATTGTGGGATACTGGAGTAGAGGTCTATGATGGCTACAAAGAAGACTCTTTTATGTTGAGGGCAATGTTTTTTGGAACGATTAATGATTTCCCGGCTTATGGTAATTTGTCTGGCTATAGTGTAAAGGGTTAGTGTGCATGTCCTGTTTGTGATGAAAATACTTCTTGGATGCATTTAGCGCATTGTAAGAAGAATGCATTCCAGGGTCATCGTAAGTTTTTGCCTTTATCCCATCGTTATAGGGGATGGAAGAAAGCATTCAATGGTGAGACCGAGGAGGTGAGGCATCCTTCTCCATTGACGGGTGATGAGTTGTGGGAAAAGGTGGGTAACCTGACCAACAACTTCAGCAAACCCTTTGCCGGACAACTTGTTACTGGAGGGTGGAAAAAGAAGTCTATTTTTTTTGAGTTGCCATATTGGAAGTCATTGTTTGTTAGACATTTCCTTGATGTGATGCATATAGAAAAAAATGTGTGCAAGAGTGTTATTGGCACATTACTAAATGTCAAAGGCAAGACCAAGGATGGGATAAATGCGAGATGGGACTTGTTGGCAATGGGTATAAGGAAAGAATTGGTCCCAGAAAAAAGGGGTTCACATACATATCTTCCTCCGGCGGCTTATACTCTTAGCAAAAAAGAAAAAGTTATTTTTTGCAAGTTCCTTCAGGGAGTCAAAGTTCCAGAGGGTTTTTCCTCTAACATTAGAAATCTAGTATCACTGAAAGAACAAAGGTTGAAAGGTGTGAAGTCTCATGATTGTCATGTTCTTATGGGTCATCTGCTTCCGGTTTGAATACGCTTCATTCTTCCAAACAAAGTGCGTGTTACAATAACTAAATTGTGTCATTTCTTCAGAGCTATTTGCAGTAAAGTGATTGACCCTGGGAAGTTGCTCATTTTGCAAAGACAGATAGTGGTAACACTGTGTGAGCTAGAAATGTATTCCCCCCTCTTTTTTGACATAACGATTCATCTCACAGTTCACCTGGTTCGTGAGACTCAATTGTGTGGACCAGCTTACATGAGATGGATGTACCCGGTTGAGCGATACATGAAGATATTAAAAGGGTATGTTAAAAGTCGTAGTAGGCCTAAGGGTTGTATGGTTGAAAGGTACATTGTTGAAGAAGTTGTTGAGTTTTGCACAGAATATGTGACACCCTTCTACCCCAAACTCTCATACGTGATACGTTTAATAAATTGAAGTATAAAAAGGCAACGTCCCACAATGGGTAAAAGGTTCGCATAACTATCTTATTAAAACCTTATTAGTTCGAAACAACTCAATTTAAATGAAATAGAACTTAAAAGTATTCCAAATACTCATGCAGCGGAATCTCCAAGAAATAAAAATAACTAGACATCCTACTTGCCGTGCAAGGCATCCAAACAGTTTACACCAAAAACTTTCCTAACTAGAAGCATAAAGAAACAACCCTACTATTATGCCCTGATGTCACATGTATCAGAACACACTCCCTTTAATCAAACTCGACACCAATCGTGTCATCATCAACACCTATAAAAATATCCACAGTATAACGGTGAGGAAAAGAATACTACTCATACATACACATAGGAGGCTACCCTATCCTCACCCACATATAGACAACATCATCATTAATCATACCACATACCCCAAACATCAAATAATCCATCAAATAAGAATCATCTATAAATCAGCATATAGCTTTTCATCTATATTAGCATATAAATTTCATACCATCATTCACCAAAGGAATCACATACTCACATAATACTCATTCATCATTAATACTCAAAACATAATTTATAACTCAATATCATCATCAGATATAACACATATACATCCATCATGTATGCACCAAAACTCATCAACATTATTATATAACTCAATTCCATCGTTGAGTATAACACATCATCATATGCACCAAACTCATCTCATCACCTACCCAAAGATCATGACTTGGAACTCCGCATAATGGGTGCACCTCGTCAATCACTCTAGTTAGTACCAAGATAGTCTACCGGAGTCACCACACACAATCCGATAGGTTGTACTCCCTCTATGGGCCCGCACAACGACATTCGAACCTAGGTTGCACCCCCTCTATGGGCCAGTACAAATCACCCCTAGGTTGCACCCCCTCTATGGGCCCGTGCATCGAACGCCCCGTCTTGATCCCTTGAGTTGTACCCCCTCTATGAGCCCGCACAACTCAGTTCACCTCCCAAATTGTACCCCCTCTATGGGCCCGCACAATTCAGGTCTCATTATATATGCTCAAGGCATCTCTCCTAAGTTGTACCCCCTCTATGAGCCCGCACAACTTAGGTAACATCATCATTAAAAGGTGATATACACCATCGTCAATAACCATATTGCATATTATGCACCCCAAAATATTATCAATCATATTGCATATTCACCAACCAATATGCACACCAAAACATTATCAATCATATTACATATTCATCAACCAATATGCACACCAAAATATTATCAATCATATTACATATTCACCAATCATTATGCATATCAAAACATCATCTATCATATTGCATATTCACCAATCATTATGCATACCAAAACATTACCTATCATTTTGCATATTCACCAATCATTATGCATACCAAAACATCACCTATCATATTGCATATTCACCAATCATTATGCATACCAAAACATCATCAACATCATTAATTATCACACCATAATCAATATAAAGCATTATCAAGCATCATCACCCATCATCAAGCACTTAGGCTCTCAAAGTCTACTCTGGTAATCGATTTCCAACCTCTAGTAATCGATTACCTGCAAACAAGGTCTCTGGTAATCGATTACAACCACCTTGTAATCGATTACCTGCAAACAAACTCTCTGGTAATCGATTACCACAATCCTGTAATCGATTACCAGCAAACAAACAACACTTCTGGGTTTCCCAGAACACTCTGGTAATCGATTACCACACCTGGTAATCGATTACCCGCGACGCAGATCACAGATTTCACGATTTCTAACATCTCTAAACCCTTCCAATCAATCTCTAATCAATCCTCTTCGATAAAACACCATTCATAATCATCAATATTCATCAAACTCATCAAAATCATCAATCTTTAATAGTTTTACATGGTTTTCCCATCAAAACCCCAAATCATCAAACCCTTATTTAACCCCTTTTCACTATTCTCATTATTCTCATTCAAATCACTCAAGATTCATCAAGAATCATTCAATCATCCATAAATCACAGTTTATATCATCCATTCTCAGTTATAACATACATCAATATGAATTTCTAGTCTTAAATCACTACCCAAGCACCCCTACATGCATATACAAGCAGCACCCTCTCCCCCACCGTACCTTAAGTGAAGATCGATTACAACAAGGAAGTCCCTTTCTTGGTTCTTGATGCTCACTCTGCAGCAATCCCCTCTTGAGACTCGGTTTCTCCCCTCCTTAGCGTTTCGCTCTCTGACGATAATACGAATAAGGATTAGGGTGAACCGATAACCCTTCCTTACTAGAATGCCTTATTGGGCTTGGGCCCACTCTCAACTCCATTCTCTTCTTTTTAAATTTAAACTAACTTTATGTATAAATCATCAATAATCACATTCAATCATATCACATACACAATCATCAATTACTCATCACATATAAATCATCAATAATTCATCATATAACAAATCATCAATTTTCCTCATCATAATATATCATTCATCATCCTTCACCAAAAAGACGCATTCTCTATTATACTCATATCATCATTAATTCTCATATCATCATAATATAATTCAATCTCATCATTAAATGCAATGCATGTTCATCTATCATCTTTCACACCGAAACTCATCAATATCATCAATCTCATCATCCTCATCAATACTCTCCCGAGTTGCACTTCGCCCCACTCTAGGCTTGTGCTCCTCGGTACAAACTCTCCCAAGTCGCACTCGCCCCTCTCTAGGCTTATGCTTCTCAGTGCAAACTCTCCCAATTTGCCCTCGCCTCTCTCTAGGCTTATGCTCCTTGGTACAAACTCTCCCAAGTTGCACTCGCCCCTCGCCGGGCTTATGCTCCTTGGTACCACACTTCATATACTCAATGCATGATCATCATATTACATCATCATCAAACATCCTCAATCATCATTATCATCATAGAATCATCATCATACATTTTCAACATAAATCATCATAGGTATCATCAATCAAGCATCGTACTAAATATCACCAGTCATCATAATTATCATCATCATAAAGATAAATATACATCATCATCATCAACATCGTACTCATCATCAAACCTCATCATCATACATCGTCAAGTATCATTTTATACATCATCATTTTCATCATTAAATATCATCAAATCCATAAAATAACATTTATATTAAATACATATCAATCTCAATTCCATGTATTAAGGAAAACCATCCTCACTCCGAAAAGAACTCATCAAAATCACATAAAAAACAGAAGTTCTGCCAGCTGCGCTTCAACCTGCGCTGCAGCGCAACCTGCAGCGCAGCTTCCAGAGGACTGCGCCTCAACCTGTGTTGCAGCACAAGTTACGTAGAACACGACTATACCGTGTTTTGCCCCTTTTTCTCCCCTTCTTCAATCCCTACTCAATCCTCATCATTTATACTTCAATCATATTCGTTTATATCGATTAAACTCAGCAAAAACAACAATCTTTACACAGATTATACAGTTAACCCATCAAAACCCCAAATCATCATACCCTTATTTACCCCTTTCTCTATTTTTCTCTTTACTCTTCAATCTCATTCAAGAACTCATCAAGATTCATTCGATCAATCATAAATCAACAGTTTTCATCATTCATTATCAATTATAACATGTATCAATATGAATTTATAGTCTTAAATTACTACCCAAGCACCCTCATATGCACATACAAGCAGCACCCTCTCCCCCACCGTACCTTGAAGTGGAGATCGAACCGCAACAGTTCTTGATTCTCAATGATTATTCTGCAGCAACCCCTTCTTGAGACGTCGTTTCTCCCATCCTTAGCGTTTCGCTCTCTGACGATTTTACGCATAAGGATTAGGGTGAACTGAGAACCCCTCCTTAAATAAATACTTAATTGGGCTAGGTCCACTCTCAACCCACTTATTCTATTTATTATTCTTATTATTTATTAAATAACCTTATTCATAAAGTATACTAATCTTACTAATATTATTATTTATTTATTTCTCTTATTTTATTAATTTTATTTTATTTAATAAAATTTGGGATGTTACATGGAGTTTTACAGGTGTTTGATAACTCTTATTGGGAAATGTTGAATAAACAAAGGAAACTCTGCCAAAATTTTTATAGGTTAGATGACTAAAGTTAATGAACTTATAAGTCATGGTTTAGTATGTTGTTAAGCATATTCTATGCAAAACTTTTGACATTAGTTTCAAGGATGAATTCTGGCTGCTAGTGTGGATTACTGTGTTCCCAGATTCCATTAAAATGCAAAAAAAAAAAAATTATAGGAGGGTGCTTCCTTGGAGCGCCCTGGTTGTACACAACAAGGGCGCTTCCTTGGAGCGCCCTCCCTAAGCACGTCATGTGCATAAGGAGGGCGCTCCAAGGAAGCGCCCTTGTTGTGTACAACCAGGGCGCTCCAAAGAAGCGCCCTCCCCAACAGACACACTATGCTGAGGGCGCTTCCGTGTTTTTTTAAGCGCCCTCTTTGACTTCCGTCGGAGCGTTTCTGGGCACGCCCTCCTTTTAACGACCAAACAAGAGCAGTTTCTATTAGTGCGCACGGAAACGCCCTTTTATGGTGCACGGGAGTGTCCTAAATTCCCTTTTTTTGGCATAGTGTAAATGTTTTCAATATCAAATAATTTAAAAGAGTCTTTAGGATCTAAAGTTGAAATGAGTATAGGAAGCTCAACTGCTTTTTCATTAAATCTTTTATTTAATTCATATAATCGCAAATCAAATTTTTAGTTTTTCTTATCATGTAATTCTAAAAAATAAATTCAAATCAAACAAAATAATTTTTTAATGTTATATTATGTTATCTAAAGATATTTTCTCCCTTCTTTCCTCTTCTATGTAATAAGCTTCCCCTTTTGATCATTTTAATTATTAGGATTTAATTGATATATATTGTCATTGCAAAAAGTTTTATTCTCCATGTATTATTAAATTCAATAAATGATGTTGCAACACATCATTGGATGTCTTTGGAAAATTTCTTTACAGTAACAATGTGTGTATATATATATATATATTAAACACTACTTTTTATTGACTAATATTTCTAATAAAAAGTTTTATAAGCAATATTTCTAATCAAATCTTATCTGTAATTTTAAATATCATATTATTATCTCTAAATAAGTAAAAAATAATTAATATAAAAAAATAATAAAAAATTTAAAATTATTTTAAAAATAAAGATAAATAGCAAATGAGTCATAAAAAAGTACTTTTATAGAGTCCATAAAACATTTAGGAGGTCTAAGCAATACAATATATAGTTTATGAAATATATTATACAAGATTTATATAATTAATAAAAAATTTTAAAATTTTTGGGGAAGCCTTGGCTCCGGCCAGTCCTTAACATATGTATGATTGATCTAAATAGTGGAATTCTATTATTTCTTTTTTTACTGAAAAAAAATATTTTTTATATAAAAATTTTAGTTTGGCTCCTTCAATTTTTTTTTATCAAGTTTCGCCACTTGCTATTTATATATCATTTAGAGATGTTCAAATCAACTTTAAACACTGAAACTTTCCTTGGAAGAATTGCTCTTGTTTAGCTACTTTGGAAAATGAATCATAATCCTCAAGACTTTTGAAATGCATGCATGCTGTCATCATGATTTAACAAAACTACACGCAAACACTTTGAGCCGGTAACTCCACCTCCACGATATTAATTTGTAGATTTGAACTTTCTTTTTAAAAAAAAAATCATTCTTTTTCTTGTTTTTATTGGATCCTCAGCTTTATTATTTGGAATTAATAATGAACACACAAGTTATTTTATATTTTTGGTATTAACTACATATATTTCTAATATTAGAGATAATTTATTTAATATTTAGTTATAACTAAGAGTCATCACCCATCCTAAAAATAATGAGATATTTTTTATTTGTAAATGAAACTTGATGAAAAATTGAGAGAATCAAATATGTCAAAAGTCAAAAGTTTTATGTTATTTTTTTTTACACAATTTTTTATTTAATTTGTCACTGATTATTTATATGCCTAATTATCCTACAATTAGTGGAGGTAAGTAAAAAATTTGATAACTTAACAAAATGTTATTTGAATCAAGAAAACAAAAACAGCGACATTTTCCTCAGTGACTGTTATCAAACGATAAGTCTAACGACGAAAAAGGCTTATCTCAATATATATATACACGCACGTATATAAATGTTAATAAATTAATAGATAACACATTATTTATAGAATTCATATAATGATGCTCAGTTCCAAAGGAGGTTGGTTCAAGTGTTACATATTTAATTTCCCTTACGTAAAATCTCGGATTCGAGTATTATGGATGAAAAAAATCCCGCATGGAGAGTTAGCCTCATCATGATGTGAATGTTCTCACCATGGTCCACGTGATCTCTATAATATAAAAATACGATAATACTTTGATATTAAATTGTTTTCTAATTACTTTCATGAAATATTTATTTGAAAATAATAAAATCCAAATTGATAGTACGTATTATATGTAATGTAGAAGATTCCCCTTCAACTTTAAATTGATAAATCATCAATAAAATTAACATAGATTATATATATCCATATTTTTTCTTAAATCAAATTCAAATAATCAGATAAAGGTACCATTTAATAAAAAATAAATTATTTATACCCTTAATAAACCGAAAATGTAGGCTGGATTAATTAGGAGGAGCTAAAATCGTCCAAAAAAGTTGTTCTAAGGTTGGAAATTTGTACAACAAATCTTTTCTATTATCCTAAACATATAGTACGTCTTTTGGTTGCTGTTAAAACCAATCATGTTGGAAATCAATTACGTGTGTAATAAATTTTTATGAAAAATAATTAGGTTAACGGTGTTAAGGAAAGAGACTAAACTTACACGATTTTATAACACAATGGACCCAAACCAACAATTTTAAATTTCAGGGTCTAAAACCAAATTCGGGCATATTTTAAGTACTAAAAACATATTTAACCCAAAATAATTTATAATTGGATGTGTTAATTCATGGATTTATTTCATGTCAATAACTTTGTTTGAATTGTATAAAATTTGGATTGGATTCATATATAAAAATATCATAAGAGACATGGAATAATTGTAAAAGTTATTTCATTCATGTTGTAAAATAATCACAAGAAATTACATTCAAAATGCTCAAATGGTAGATAGTTTTATGAGAGAAAAAAACAGGTTTTATATATAAGTATATTCGGCATGTTATATTCAAATTGATACTAAACATATTATTAGAAATTGACCAATAGAAAAGGTTGATATTATAATTCCAAAACAATAATAATTTTCGAAAACATATTAGTAATTGCAAAAGAAAGAAAATATTAGTGGTCGTTCCGGGTTGCGAATTTTCAGTTTTTAATTTTTAAAAAATTTGAATCAATTTTACAACTTAAAATCAAAAATTGAAAAATTATTTTTTGTGGTTTTCAAAATATAAAACCACAAAAACAAATTTTTAAGTATTGGTTTTGAGTTATAAAAACTTAATTTAAAATTTTTAAAAATGAAAAATTAAAAACTCGTAACCCCGAAGAGGCCGTTAGCTTCGTTAGAAGTTGTTTTGAAATTTATTCACAGAAAATGTGTATAAAGATTTGTTCTAGGAATTTATGTACGTGCGTCAAATAGAAATGATGAATCGCATAATTAAACATTCTCAATATTGTATATTATTTTTCTATATCTACGTCTGTTTGGGAAATGGCTCCACTTCAGTAAGGGAGGCTCCGGAGTTCCCTCTGTTTGGAGAAGGTAAGAGAGTATGAAAAGAAAAAGAGGGAAATTAGAAAGATAATGGATTTTTTTTTGTATTGTTTGGTTTAAGAGAAGGAGAAAAATAAGAATTATTGATTTCTCTCTTTCTTTTATTTGGTTGAAGAGAAAGTGAGAATAGAAAAAAATATAATTTATATAAAAAGATAAAGTACTCCTAAAATTAAGAAAAGATAATAGAGTAATATTTTTTCTTAGAGATGTGAATGGAAATTTACAAAGGAAACTCATTTTTGTCCTCTCTTCCCTTCTGCCTTTTCGTTTTTTCTTCTTTCCCTACGTCCAAACAAAGGGATTGTAGTACCATGAATGGTGAGCTCAGCGGTTGGACATGCAGAACAGAATCTTGTTTTTTTCTTTACAAAGTAAAAAACGGAGAACTGCTGCAGTGTCCACCGTGAGAGCGCAGATTTTAATTTTTAGCAGTCGAAATGTAGAGGTCAAAGAGTCAGCTATTGCGACTGGACTGGAGTCGAGTCTTGCTTGTCCCTTGAGATTCAGATAAGCCGAATGATCACAATAATAATAATTACAGTACTATAATTACCCCAACCTTCTTCAACTGATCAATTCTTTATCTTTATTAGGGTGGGCCAACGCGGTTCAAGACCTTCCCCACTCATTGTCACGTATTATCAATTTATTATTATACATACAAAAAATAATATTAAAACTGAATTTTGTTAAAAATTTAATAAATATATAATATCAGTATATAAATGTCATTTAATAATGTACTATTATTTTTTACATAATTAAATAACCGTTTATATTTATTAATTTTTTTCTAATTACAATATTAATTTTTACCTCTTATTTTTCTAAATAAACACAAAAATACTATCTTATTATAAGTTATTGATTATATATTAAATGAAGGGTTAAATATATTTTTAATCCCTGAAATATAGTTGAGATTTGATTTTGGTTTCTTTAATTTAAAATACATTAATTTAGTCCTTATTACATTTTTTTGCTACAATTTTTGCTACGGACTGGTTATGAATTTTTATTGATAAGAACTGAATTGGTATATTTTTAATTTTTGAAGTCACAAGAACCAAAACCAAATTTCAACTATATTTTAAAGACTAAAAATATATTTAATCTTTAAATGAATTTTGAACTTACCATTAATTATACTAATTATACGTTAATGTTTATAAATAAAAACTAAAACATGTTTAAGCTCGGGCTTCCTTTTTTTTTTAATCGTAAAGTAAATTTAAATATTTAATTTAAATTGACGTAAGGTTATTAGGAGAGGAGAGGTGATGTACACGAGGAAAGAGTGAGTGAGTGGGCCCACCTGACTGTTTGTGCCCAATTCGGCAGACTATTGGGTTCCCCGTGGGCCCCGTTTCTGGTGCCGTATACCCATCAGTATCTGTCGTAGGCTATTTTGTCAAAGAAAGGTTATTTATACAACATGTTGTATGTACAACCAAGTGAGAAATATAGAGAAAAGAGAGAAGTATAAGATGTGATAGATGATATGATATGTGATGTGATAAAAAGAGATATAAAAAAAAAATATATTATATAAGTTGTTGTATGATTTTGTTGTATGAATATAATAACTCTTCTTGTTGTATGTGATCGCAGAGGTCACAACATGTTGCCATCAAGATATGGCGCTTTCAAGAGATTTTTTTGTGTGCGCATTTTCAATTAAGTGTTTCTTTTTGTAATTTTATTTAAAATATTTATTAAAATAAATATAAAAGAATTTATATATAGCCCCATAAGTTTAACTATATAAACACTTGTTTATTTAATGAAGTATTTGTGTCATAAAATAAGTTTAATTTTTTTTTACAATAAAATAAGCTTAAATAAATTCTGTTAGCTATAGTATTCGGTATAATTTGATTAAGTATTTATCCAAAAAATATTTATCACATCATAATTTATATTATAAGTGCTTATGATATAATTTAGTTCGCATGAATTTATTTAAAAAGTTTATACATGCATCATAATCTATTTTTATTAACCAATAATTGTTTGAGTGTTTTTATCCAAATAAATTCTAAAAAGAAAATTCTTTTAAATGTATTTGAAATTTGGGGTGAGTATGTGAAAAAAATGGTGATTCATTAAATTAAACTAATTCAATTCAATTAATTTAGATTAAATTAACCGTAAAAAAAATTAAATTAAATTAAAATTTAATTTTAAATTAGTTCATTTAAAAATATAAAGTGTAATTCATTAAATTCAATTATGTTTTAGTTATTTCATATTTTAATATTTTTTCTTGAATTACTTTTTAAGCTATTATTTTATCATTTAAAAAACATATTTGTATTATAGTAAAATTAATAGAATAAACAAATATGCTTTATCTTTATCTTTATCACAAAAATTTTCTATATACATTTATCTTTATCTTAGACAAACGAGATTAATGGAATATTAATATAGTACTAATAAGCTACTACCTTTGGTCCTATATATAATAAACAAAAGGATAAAAATTTTTGGTCCTATATATAAGAAATATAATATCATTTTTAGTTGTATTAATTGTTAAATATCTTATATATACACTCTTAATTTATTGTAAATGGTTAACAAGGTATCTACTCATCCAATCATTTAATAATAAGGATATTTATAAAAAAAACTCAAATTTATGGCATTATTAATTAATATTAACATATTCTAATATATTTTTTTGATTTTAATGATTTTAATCATATGGTATTAAAATTAAACCAATTAATGATAAGGGACTTGTATAGTTTACATGAGATTACATGTTTAATTATTAGTGTCACCATTATACAAAAAAAAAAGTCACTAATGCCTAAGGATACAATCCTTGGTAGTTTACATATGAATGGCATTTAGTTGGTATTTTATATTCTTTATTTTTATACAAATAAATGTTATTAGTTGTGGAGATCTTGTGCAGTTAAAAATGAACAGGAGGTGACTTTTATTACGTGTAGTGATCTAATCTTATTTAAACAAAATGTCCTCACTACCAAGCATGTGGATCAACTGACAAAGAACTATTATAGCTTAATCAATGGTCTCGAGTTCAATCCATGGGCAGTTGCATTAAATTATCATAGGAAGAACTTTGTTGACTGTGATCGAGCAGGATTGTTCATAGATGATACCTCTGATCTTATTAAAAAAACCTCATGTAAAGAATTAGTATGTATAATTATCCCCAGGGATTTATTGATTGAAGCAAAACATAATCTCGTTTAGAGCATCCACAATGGAATAACTCTTTTTTTTTGTGCTTCCAATGGGACCCACTTGTGCACATCACTTATTTTTACTCTTTCCAATACAAACACCTCTAAACATTTTTTATCTCTACAATGGAGCAATTTTCTTTGATTGCTTTGAGATAAACCAATCTATCATCCTATATTCCCAATCTATCATCCCATTTTTATTATTATTATTTTTTAACCCATTTGATTGTTACTTCCTAAAACAATTGTAGTCTCGGAAGTAATTTTCTTTTGTTGCTTGTAATGCTTAGATCCCATTAAGCACTGTAACTTCAATGGCTCGGTTGCTTCCTCAACTCCAATGCTCTTATAAATTACAAGTCCATAGTTTTTTGGGGAAGGTAACTCTCTAAGTGATCTATAAACCAACATGCTTACTCTGCCCTAAACTTTTAAATATAAAATAGAATTTATATGTATAGTCTAAAATAAAAGGCTTAATTGCACTTTTGGTCCCCCCTACTATCATCAATTTGTGATTTCGGTCCCCTTATTATTCCAAATTCGTGATGTAGTTCAAAAATTTGGTCTCTCTATACCTCTCAAGTATGTGTTAGAGGGACCAAAATCGCGAATTTGGAAATAGAGGGATCAAAATCGCGAAAAAAAAAAGTAGGGGACCAAAATCACTAATTATTATTGATGATAGTAGGGGGACCAAAAGTAGAATTAAGCCACAATAAAAAAAATTGAACTGTTGAGAATCCGGATATGCCTAATAACTAACGTGCTCTATAGAATTGATACCATCAATAATTTTGATCTCTCTCACTCCAACACACGCGCCTCCTCCTCTTTTGGCTTGGTTCCCTTGTCTATATAAACCCTCACTCTCCTAATTTTCAAACTACACTCTTTGCTTCAATCATATATCTTCTCTCATCTCAAATCACCAAACAATTCCAAAACCAAAGCATCCGAAGAACTATATATATATAATATATATTTGTTTTTGTTAATTTGATATATACCACAAGTTTGAGAAGATGAAAAACTCAAACACTACTAGTGATTCATCAAAACTCGATCGCAAAACTATCGAAAGGAACCGCAGAATTCACATGAAGTCTCTCTGCTTCAAGCTTATTTCTATTATCCCTTCTAAGTACCTCAAACCCTCCAAGGTACTCTCTCTCTATATATATCTGTCTCCTCCCTCTAAATGTTTGATCTTATAAATTGTTCCATGTCATTAATTGATGGAAAATAAATCAAATTAAGGGTTTTAATTAAATGAATGAATATTTCAGGACATGCTTTCACAGCAGGACCAGCTGGATCTAGCAGCCACTTATATAAAGCATTTGAGAGAAAGAATAGAAAAACTGAAGGGGAAAAAGGAGCAAACCATGAGCATGATGAGCTCAAACCAAAACAACAACAATAATAGGATTTTCAATATTGGCTCAAAATTGCCAATACTTGAGATAAGAGACTTGGGTTCTGGTATTGAAGTCATGTTGATAAGTGGTTTGAACAAGAACTTCATGCTCTATGAAATAATTGGTGTCCTTGAGGAAGAAGGTGCTGAAGTTGTCACTGCAAACTTCTCTACCATTGCTGATAAGATCTTTTACACTGTTCATGCACAGGTACAATACAATAAAATAATTAATTATAATATATATTATTTAATAAATATATTTACAATTAAATTCATTAAATGATGTGGTAACATATCTGTTCTGATAGTGTATACTCAAATTAATTAAGACCTCTATTTTTTCTAAAGAGATATCAAATTCATACAACAACTTATACAACACATTTTTTTCTCTATCTCTTCTCACATATCACATCTCACATTTCTCTCTTCTCTTTGTTGTACGGACAAATTACATTTCTCTTTCCCAAATAAATAAATAATTTAATGTGTGTGGGGGTCTCAAGTAGCTCTCAGCTCTTTCTTTGGTCCAGATTTTGTTAAATGAGAGTGAAGATTGACCACAGGATTTCTCTTCATTTTGATGATCACTTCTTAATATATATATATTTTCTTGCATCTCACCAGGTTAAGATATCAAGAGTTGGTGTTGAGCCAACAAGGGTGTATCAGAGGCTTCAAGAGTTGATTGCACCACTAGAAAGCTGGGAGTACATCTCATGAAGGCAAAAGATGAGCCACACTACTAGTTGGACATCACATTAGAAAATGACAACATCAACAAGCAATGGGTGTAGTTATGCACACCATAGCACCTTAACTAGTGAAAATATAAATTAAGTATTAGTTATAGGTTGCATATGTTTTATGGAAAAAGCTTGTTAACTAGCTTTTGTAAGTTAAAATTCAGGTGTTCACATGTTACATTTCTTTCATGTGTTTGGTTTAATTTAGTACTCTAGAGAAGAAATTACCGAATTGAAGCCCTCAAACAAACAAGGAATTAATTAAATTTATTAGCTTTATCGAAGTGATGGTCTAATTAATATTTCTTATAGCCTTTAATTTGTTTACTAATTTATGTATAGAAAGTTTACAGCCAAGTTATTTTACATGAAACAAAATGCAACCTTAGGTCTTAATGGAAATGTAGGATTGGAGCTTAATGCTTGGGTACGAATGATCATATATAATTAAATATAAATTCACGTTTTATGTATCCTCAAAAAATTCAGTTTTCTTGTAGATTGGTATTATCAATATCATGCATACGTGGCATCTTAATGATTCGGAAATCTAATCTGAGCAGGAGGGGAAAGTAGTTTGTGACCACAAGTTGCAACTGCGAGTAATGACCACTTATTTTCATAAGATGGAATAAAAATGGCTAAGAGGGATTATAATTACAAACTTCAAATATGAGCTCCCGGTCCAGAAAATTAATATGAAATGTCACTGTTTATTAATTACATAAGAATTTTGAGTTAAACTTGACTTTCAAGATTCAAGCATTAATATTCGTGAATTTAATTTCTCTTTTTTGATAAGGATGCTTTGGAATATTGTATTTTTCTTTGATACAATGGTAACATAGCGGCGGCCTCGTAACTGTGGTGGCTGGCTCACGGCGGCTTTACATGGGGCGGGTTTTTTAAAACCCAAACCAATTTTAAATATAAAAAACTAGTTAATGGTCAAATTTTTAATATATATTGAACCCGTTTTGCTTCTCAATTCAGTTTGGGTTTTTACTGAACCAATTTTGAACCAAACTAATTTTAAACCCGTTTTAAACCGATTTATAAATTAAAATCAATTTTAAACTAATTTGCAGATAAAAATCAGTTTTATTTAAACCAGCTTTATGGGAAAGAATTGCCTTAAACAAATTTTATGGGAAAAAACAGTTTTAAACTACTTTTATGAAAAAAACCTGGTTTTAAACAATGTAGTAAGAAAACCTAGTTTTAAACCAAATTAAAGTCATGTATATCAGCAAAATAAATAATTTGACAAGAATCACTAAATCACAATTTAATGAAATTCATAGCAGCATCCAAAAATTTAACAAAGCCGCGCTTGAAAAAATAAAGCAATACAATCTCAAAGAAATGAAAAAAAAAAAGACAATAGAAAAATAGTAGTAGGCATAAACAATTTTGCACAGTAAATTTTCGTTGTAACATGGCATGAACACAGTTACTGACTCACTGCCAAAAGTGATATGCTGTATCAGAATAGCATATGCGAGATATGATAAGATTTTTTTTTATAAGCAAATAATGAAATTAAATAGAGTACAAGGGGTACTCCAACCCATATACAGACAATAGTACTAGAATTTGGTAGCAAATCTAAAACAGAAAACTCATCATAACGGAATGAAACAGTCTAATGCAAGAACAAACTAAAACTGCACCCAACAGTTGAGTGATGGATTGTGTGCACTAATCACAGAAAGCAAGTATCTAACACCTTGACAACCAGCATGATAAACCAAGAGAATAGTCAAGCCTTGCGTCGCTACAAGGAAGTCAAACCAGAATTGAGACAAACACCGGGTTCAATATACCAAAAGTAAAATTGATATGAGAAATTATGATCCTTTGCTTTTAACCACTTCCAAGAACGTAGTTTTACCAAATCAAGCAGATCCAAAACAGACAAAACTTTATTTAAAAATACAGTTTCATTTCTTGCCAACCATAAACTCCACATAGTAGCCATCCAAATCACAGACCACCTCATCCTTATTTTAGAGTCACAATTTGGAATGCCTAAGAACTGATCAAAATGAGTTAAAAAGGAGTTGGACTGTGCGGAGTGAAAACCACACCACTCCAAGCAAAGCATCCACAACTGAAAAGCATAACCACACTCAAAGAAGATATGAGGAGCCGTCTCCAGGTGTTGTCCACACCAAGCACAATGAGCATTAGACTGTTGAATAATGTTCCTCTTTACAAGATTATCCTTAGTTGGGATCCTATCTAACAACACCCTCCAAGCAAAGCAAGAAACCTTTAGAGGAACCAGTGAAGACCAGATAAACTTAAGTAATGGTATTTTCGCACAGATAGAGGCATTCACTATGACATGATAGGCTGATTGAACTGAATAGTTATCATCTGACCCGGCCTTCCAACGCCAGGCATCATCAACCTGCTCACGAACCTGACACAAAGAAAGATCTACCAAGAGCAAAGACAATTGTGCCAGTTCCCATTGAAACAACTGTCTTCTCCAACACCAATTCCACTCTATTCCATTTGTACTACTCTCAAACATATCCGCAACCAGAATGTCCTTATTTGTAGTGATAGAATATAATCTTTATATATTGCGAGATATGATAAGATTGTTAACATTATTTTCACCACAAAACCCAAAATTTAATTAAGCTTCTTTCGTTGGCTTGCACAAACAGAACCTGGTGGTCCTAATTAAGCTTTATATATTACGAAGAATTTCATAATTAAACAGATATGGATGTTATATATCATCTGTTATATATCGATGATACCTGAAGATATGAAATTGGAGAGGTGAAATTGATGATATGAAAGTGGAAGAGTAGAAAATGGAAGAGGTGATAAGAAAATAAATGATACCTGAATAGATGCCTCCGTTGAGATCGCGGGCAAAATCACAATCGTGAATGAGACAAATTGAAGATTGGGTTTGCAAGTCAGAATTTAGGGTTCATAATCGCGAAATTGGGAGAGGTGAAATGAAATTCGAATTTCATAATGAGACAATATAAAAAACAGGGTCAAAAGCGGGTACCCAAGCTTGTTTAATTGGTTAAAAACTGAGTTCGATTTTTTTAAAATTGAAGTGGGAGGGTTAAAACTTAGTTCTAATATAGTGGTTTTTTTTTTTTAATGTGGTACCAAAATTTGGTAATGGATTGGTTTACGAAACTGTTTTTTTTTTCATAGGCCTGACAATGGCTGAATTTAGTTCAAAGAGGGTGGAAATTGATGAGAATTAAGGAGATATGTGATATAAATTGGAATAGAGGAGGAGATGTCTAGGGTTTTAAAAAGATTAGTGGAGAGAAAAGTAAGGGTAATATTTAGGTATAAGTCCATTCATTTATTTTTAACATATTTTTTATTTTATAAATATAATTTTAAATAGGCCATAAGCTCCCATCAGGCGATCTGACCTATCCACCCTTAGTGGACACCCCTACCTTCTTTCATTAGTAGTTGGACTGCCATATGACCCCCAATTGAGATGGGCTATACTTAAACTCTCGATTCGGATGATCTCCTGACTGGAGAGGTCTTATAGGAGAGAAGATGACGTGCATGTGTGGGACCCACACCGTTGAGAGCTCTTGTGAAGTATCTAACATGGGAGCGAATGATTGTTTAAATTACAAAATTAAATGTAAAAACAATGATGTATATGTGTGAGACCCATAAAATAATTATTAAAACAAACCTTAAGCAACTTTTACAGATTGCTATGTTAGAGATGTTCTCACCACTTAGTTTACACTTTTAACTCTCTCTATTTATTCTCTTATAACATCACATCAATAACCACACATATCACTTCCATCTATTTCTTTCTATCATGCTCTGCAAAAGTGTATATCACAAGGGGTGGGGTGTGGACAAATCTTGATTGATGTTCAATCCATTGCCCACACTACGCCAATTTTAGGATATTAGAGCATTGTCTTTAGGGCGCTCCCGTGTTAGCTAGCGTCTGAAATGGTCGTTTTAAAATCAGGGCGCTCCAAAATTTGGGCGGGAGCGCCCTTATAGGTAAATTAGAGGGCGCTCCATCTGCGTGCCCTCGTTCCCAGGGTATTTTTTATTTTCCTGCAATAGAGGGTGCTCCAGGGAGCGCCCTCCTTTATTTTTTATTTTTCTGGTGGCAATTTATTTATTTTTTCCCTGCTTTATTTTTTATTTTTTTATTTCCCTGCAATAGAGGGCGCTCCCTGGAGCGCCCTCCTTTATTTTTTATTTAAATTTTATTTTTTTATTTCCCTGCAATAGAGGGCGCTCCAGGTTTTTTATTCAAAATTTAATTTTTTATTTCCATGCAATAGAGGGCGCTCCAGGGAGCGCCCTCCCTTATTTTTTATTCAAAATTAATTTTTTTTATTTTCCTGCAATAGAGGGCGCTCCAGGGAGCGCCCTCCTTTATTTTTTATTTCCCTGCAATAGAGGGCGCTCCATGGAGCGCCCTCCTTTATTTTATATTTATTTTTAAAGGAGCGCCCTCGTTTCTGCTTATATTAATGAGACAACAAGCTATTTTCACTTTTCATTCTCCCGTGTTAGCCTCGTCCTCCTTCTTCTTCCCCGTTTCCCCTCGTCCTCTTCTTCCCCGTGAGCTTATTCCTCCTCCTCCCCCCTCCTCCTCCTCCTCCTTCTACATTTTCCCTAAGCTACCGTGAGCTTCTTCCTTTGTTCCGTGAGCTACCGTGAGCCACCGTGCAACGCTTCTTCTTCCTCCATCGTCTCCGTCAAGCTTCTCCGCGTCGTCTCCGTCAAGCTTCTCCGTCGTCCTCTTCGTCTCCGTTCGCACGCGGCTTCTCCTTCCATTGTCCTCTCTCCCTCTGTGCGGCGGCAACTAGGGTAAGAGAAGAAGTTGTATTGCAGTTTTTTGCTATCTGCACCCCTTTTTTCCTGCTGCACAATTTTTCCTGTACATGGTTTTTTGCTACCCGCACCCCCTTTTTTCCTGCTGCACTTTTTTTCCTGCACATGGTTTTTTGCTACATGCACCCCCTGTTTTGCTATTTTGAACTGTTTTTGTGTTATTAAGGTTAGATATTTATATGAATTTTGTATATGAAAATTAATTATGTGTACATATTATTAATGAACACTTTTGGATTTATATATAGTTGTTGGTTTGGAATGAATCCTTATTGTTGGATTTATATTACGTTTGATGGTTTAGAGTTAAAATTGTTTTTCATAAATTTGGGAATGTTAAGTAAATAGATGAAATGCTGCTCAAATTTTAATTAAGCATGTATAGTTAGTCATTATATCTAAAGAATGTCATATATACTTTTCGAGTTAACTACTAAATGATTTCATGTTATGTTGATAGAATATGGATCATTCATGGATGTTTGCGAACCGTTTGACAAATGAATTTTTTAGGAGCTTTAAAATATACAACAGGGATGCATCTACTGTATTTTAAGACTCATCGACAAAGGTTGTTTCATAAATGAAACATAAAACAGTAAGTATTTCCTTCATGTATCTCATAGCTTATACAGAAACAATGACCGAAACATAAAACAGTGACTGAAATAATTGTAACAGTTACAACACAATTATTATTCGTTCCCAAAGTAGTAATAATTGTAACTGTTGTGATGTATTCTTTCATTTGAAAGCTAAATATATATGTTCTAGTCATTATTTCTGTATAAGCTATGAGATACATGAAGGAAATGCTTACTGTTTTATGTTTCATTTATGAAACAGCCTTTATCGATGAGTCTTAAAACAACCTGCATGCATCCCTGTTGTATATTTTGAAGCTCCTAAACCCCAACCAAAGGTAGTCTCTGAAGACCAATATCAAAGCATCGTAGCAGAAATGAAGGAGATGAAAGAACAACTTGATGAAACAAAAAGAGAGCTTAACGAAGTTAGGAGATAACAAAGTAGTATGGACTTTTACAGTTGTTTGATAACTCTTTGACTGATGAATTCTGCCCGCTGGTATGTATTTTCACAGCTGTTTGATAAAGTAGGAAATGTTGAATAAACAGAGGAAACTCTAGTTTATATACTGAAATCAATTTTTGCCTTTTACAGTACTTTGCTCAGTTCCGATGCTCAACCTACACAACGGAGCAGCTTGATGAGGTTCGGGAAGAATGGGCAAACCATGTAGTTACCAGTTATTTGTAATTGATTTGTACATTATGAGGGTAAGTAAACATGTACATAATGTGAAAATGCTAAACAAAGTTGTATATTAATGACTTAACTAATGGGTTTAGCAGGGTAGATATGATCACTTTTCTTTTTGCAACTTGAAGAAGAGGCCTGTTTGTAATTTGTGCACCTTTTCATATTACATTCCTGACTGGTTTATCACTATTTGACTTATGAATTCTGGCTGCTGGTATGGTTTTGTACAGCTGTTTGATAAATTGGGAAATGTTGAAGACTTATAGTTGTTAAGCATATATATGAGATGCATGTTTATTTACCAACTGAGTTGATTCTTGTGAGATGTCATGTGTTTTGGTTATTTATATATAGTTGTATAGGTACTTCATACTTTCACCACTTATATCTTGCATAGGAAACTATTCATATTATGACAAGTTTGAATTCTTATTTCAAGTAGATATGTGTGTTGTTTACTAAGTGTTGTTCATAGTATGACTAAGTGTTTGAATTTTAAGGAATTAATATGCATGATTTTGGATTAAGCCATTGGGATCAGACTGAAATAAATATGTAGGTTAAAGTGGATTAAAAAAACAAAAAATTGAAAAAAAAAAGAAGAAAAGAGGGCGCTCCTTGGAGCGCCCTTGTTGTTAAACAAGAATTGAAAAAAAACGAAAGGAGGGCGCTCTAGTGTGCGCCCTTTAAGGCTGCACGGGAGCGCCCTCTTTTTGCTTCTGTCAAAGCGCTCCAATGAGCGTCCTCGTTTTATTGACCAAACAAGAGCAGATTCTATTAGTGCGCATGGGAGCGCCCTTTAAGGCTGCACGGGAGCGCCCTTTAAGGCTGCACGGGAGCGCCCTCTAAGGCCTTTTTTGACATAGTGCCACATTTGATGTTGCCTTATGTAATTGCCTCATGTCCCTTGCATGAAGAAGAGGGAAATAAAATCCAAAATCCCATTTTTTAAAGGAGAGGTGTGAAAAAAAGAGGAACAAAACAGAAAAAGAAATGAAGAGAAAGTTAAAAATATAATAATTGATATGATAAAAATCATTGTTTAAAAAATAGAATTGGATCGGTCAGTTCGATCGGTCTGACAGGGAACCGATGTGGTGATCGATTCGTTCAATCCAGAAAACCGGATAATCTCATAATTATAACCAGTGAAAACCGGTCAAAAATCGATGAAAACAAGTAAAAAAAATTGGTGTCCGAAAATCGGTTGAACCAGTCATTTAAAAAAAATCAATTTTTTAAATTTTTATTTAATCTAAAATATTTTTTAAGATAAATATAGACATATATTTAAGGCATACACATAGATATATATATATATATATTGTTTTACTAATGATTATTAAATTTTTTTTGTCTTATAAATCTTATAATAAGGTTATTTATACTGATTTACAACTTAATATATCTTAATTTCTTATAATTTTGTGTTACTTTATTAATTAAAATGTTACATAATATTAAAAATATATTTAATTAAAACTGGTTCGACCATATTGAACCGTCACTGGTTCAATTACCGGTCCGATTTTTAAAACATTAATAAAAAAAAAAGTAAAAGATAGATAGAAAATGAAATGTAAAAGAGATAACATATTTATTCAACAAAGCACATACAACAACTTAGAGCATGTTTGTTTATAATTTTTAAAAACTGTTTTTTGTTTTTAAAAACAAAAAACTGAAAAACTTGTTGACGGACAATTTTTGAAAACGGATTTAATTTAAAAAGCGTGACTATTTTTTAGGTTTTAAAAATTAAATTGAAATTACTTTTAGGTGATTTGAAAAATTGTTTTTTTAGTTTTTTTTATTTTTGTATTGTAAATTTTATAAATAAATTATTTCATTTATAAAAAATAATTTTTAAAAATTAAAAAATAAAATTGAATCAAATAAAGACGGTCTTTATTTTCCAAAGATTAAGTGTCCGTTTGTTTTAAATTTTGGAGGATCCAAAATCACTTCTGCAGAATTGATTTTAAACCACTTCCGTCCAACGTACTTCGTAAAGCGTGCATCATTCATCTCAACTATTCATTTCTAGAATCAATTATACTCAACTGAAAACCAAACGGACCCTAAGAAGAAACAAACGAACGAAGAGCTGGCTCTTGCTGCTGTCAGTTGTTACTGACTAGGCTGTCTGGACATATATTTTCGAGTACTGTTTTCCATACACCACTACAACAATACAACATAAAAAGACAAAATAGAAAATAGAAGTAAGAGAGAGAAATGTGGGATGTGATAGGTGATATGATGGAGAGATATAGAGAGTAAATGTATGTTGTATGAGTTATTGTATATTTTTTGTTGTATGAAAAACATTACTCTATATTTTCTACATATTGAAATATTTCTGTTGTATAGTTTCATGTTTTAATAACAACTTAAATTTATTGAGATTTTAGTTATTTAATATTTTACACCAATACCTGACCTGACCTTTAATCATGTTAATTTCGATAATTATTCAAATTGGTTTAGTTATTAAAAAAGAGAGAAATTAAAGTGAAAATTAATTTTAATGATAAGTAGAATACTTAAATTTAATTTTAATCAAAATATCATTAACTTTATTTATTTTTGAAAAATATTCTTATAATGTTAAGTTTTCTTCTCTTTTGTTAGATTTTCTTCTCTCCAATTATTAAGTTTATGTCTCTTTCAAGTTAGATAGTTTGTGACTTTAAGTATTAGGTTATATGTTGAAATCATATTACTGCTATATATTGTATATATATTAATAAAATATCCTCTCCCAGTCTCCCTGACTCAAGATGCTCTTTTAAATGAAATTTATTATATATATAATTATAGGAAAATACTAATGAATGTCTTAAATACTGCTTAAAAAATTAAAAATATAATTTTTTTTACTAATAAGTAATCATTTTTTTATGACACTAATAAGTAATCATTTAATATTATAAATGTAACATATGAAAAAGTTTATTAATTTGTTAACCAATATATTTGCCGCACTTAATTAGTTGCAAAATCAATATAATTCTATATTATTTTTACTTACTCATCCTAAAAAAGAAACAAAATTAATTAGTATTCGGTTCTAACAAAATTTGCAGCTCGGATGGATCTGCTTTCAACAATTTTTTTACCCTTTTTTGTCCTTAACAGAAATTCTCTTATGTATTATTATATCATTTTCCTACATACTGTCACTAACAAAGACTAAACTTTTAGTCACGTTTTATTGCATTCACTTAAATTATTTAGTGATGATAATTTTACTACAAATACACTCTTTTTAATATATTTCTTGTAATTAATTAAAATTCACATGGATTCTATCAATTATGTGGGTCTCACACTCTAAATGTATGTGATGGTATTCATATGATTTTTAACCAATAATAAGAAATGTGTTAAAAAGAGTGTGTTGATATATGTCGTATAAACTGATGATATGTTATATTGCGACTTTCTGTATTATGTGACGGCCAATAATGGAAGGAGAACAAAATTCCAAACCGAAAATACGATAATGACACCCATCGAGAGGCTTGAATCCACAATGACCAGCAGGTTCATGTATCATATTCATATATGTAAGCTAAGGAGCATGAACTACGAAAAGTGGCACGAGGTCAAATAGTTTAATTTGTTTTCTATAGTCAAGTCAAATTACTCGTTTTATCATTATTAAATTAGAAGATATGTTTTTCACTTTTTGTATATGAAGTGAAATGTCACGTGGGATTTTGCATGTCCGAAGCTTCCGCGCAACAACGCAAAGCAGCATGCATCTGCTTCCATATGGTTAAGTTGAACTGCCACTCCACTAGTGATAAGATATTTCTCATATTGTAATACACTAATACTGGAAATATATATGAATGAATCAGACAAATCAATTAATGCATGTTTTGTTTCTTTCAAAAGATCGGATCGATCTTGAATTCAATCATATTAAATTGAGGTAAAATAAATTATTTATTCATTAAAAAACTGTTTTGAATTTTGAAAAATTGTGTTTAGTATGCATATGTCACTCTAGTAAAGCTAATCTAATATGATTTGTTTTAACTTCATTTTTTTTTGTATTTGAATAAAATGATATAATTTAACAAAATTAATAATAATTGGATACAATTTAAGTTGTCTAATAGTAGTTTTATTAATTTTTGCTCAATTACTTCAATTAGTTAGTGTGTGTTTGGATTATCGTTGCGACACATTCAAATCCACGCTTAGTTGGAAGAGTGGAAGTATTATGAGTTGCTTTTGCAAAATACATATCAATAAATTTTAAGTTGTCTAATAGTATTATGATCTTGTACAGTGACGGATCCAAGAAATTTTAAGTTGTGGGGTATCAAATCAATAATATAATATGGTATCATTAAGAGTATAACATAAATCATAAATGTTCTCTAAGAGGTTTCATATTTTAAAAACCGTTGTAAGTCTCATATTAACTAGCGATAAGACCATTTAATAATTTATAAGTCTGATCAGTCCTTACCCTACCAGCTACCTTTTGGGGTTGAATTATACCCGATCCAAAATCTAAGAAAAATATTGAATGATCTCTTGTTATTTCTATGATTAAAAATTAAGTGAAAATCAAGTAATTAACATAAAATGTTGGGGTTTATATACATACATACATATATAATTTAAATCATAGTGGGGGCAATTGCCCCCACAATAGCATAAGTGCATCCGCCCCTGGATATGTATATTGCCCCCACAACTTAAAATTTCTGGATCCGTCACTGGCTGTAACTAATATATTTTATTTTTAGGTTTTGTGTAAATATTTATATGCATATATTTATTGACATATATTTGCAAAATCATAAGTTTATGTAAATAAATATTTACAAAAATTATACCAACCTATAGAATGCATTCATTATTTACTTAAATATCCATCCAAAGTTATGGGAAAAAACAAAAACAGAAGTAGGGCGCATCCAGTGTTTGCCGATTGATGAGGACAGTGGATAAAGTCATATCAGCATTCAGAAAGGACCACTGGCTTGACCCAAAAAAATAAAAGGACCACTGGCCCAAACACCACCACATGGGTTCGTTATGGATGAATTTAAGTAGCCATCAACTTGAAATTGTATTTCGACCCAAAAAAAATACTTGAAATTGTATTAAAGAAAAGGTACTTTGGACCCAAAAAAAAGTACTTAAATTTGCAAGCTGTACTTATCACTCCTTTATGCGCCTGCGCCCATTCCTGTGCCGTGTGCTACTAGTATTTTCTCAAACGTTAGATTTGTGCTTTCGACAAAAAAAAAAAAAACAGAGAGATTTGTGCTTAGAATGGAGACACCAAAGTTTCCAATTTTAATCTATAATAATATCCATTTAGTATTTTTTTCTATTTAAAATTTAACTGCGGATATAATTTACTTATTTCCTTGGGCTTCAGCTAATTCCTATTTCTAATTGAGAATAAAAATGCACCTATAGTATAGCGTAGACGAGCTTGAAGCCCAACGGGTGTCACGTACTATATGGGGTGAGGTTGGGGGTTGACAAAAAAAAAAGGTGAAATTGGGGGTTTAGTCTTCCCGTGATGTTTATGAATCGTGACATTAATCTAAATCCTTTTGTACACGATAATTGTAGTTTGGCTTTATAATAAAACATATTAAGTTGGTGATAAAGTACTTTTTACGGCTAACTCTATGTTTAATTAGTGGTGTTAATTAATTTATTGAAGAAATAGGGGGAGGGAGATACTGGAGAAATATGTGCACTTCCCTAGTTTGATATGAGAAAAAATAGTGTGAAAATGAAAAGAGAGAATGAGGCCCACGTTGCTGACTTCCACCCTATTTTGTGCAGAGATACCATAGAAATGACGCGAAGTAAGAACTTGCACTGTTCTGACTTTGTTAAAAAGCAAATCTATGTCAAAATTAGAAAAAACACTTATTTCTCTCATATATCTTCTCTATGACCAAACAACCAATCTGACTTATTTCTCTTCCACGCTTCTCTCTTTCCCATT
Source organism: Sesbania bispinosa (assembly GCA_026901365.1). NCBI lineage: Eukaryota > Viridiplantae > Streptophyta > Magnoliopsida > Fabales > Fabaceae > Sesbania > Sesbania bispinosa. The sequence continues at coordinate 2,049 of QLOH01000349.1, read as the reverse complement.
TCCCTTAGGTTACCAAATAGAGTGTAAAAGAGACTCTCAACATTCAAGTTATGAGTGTGTTTGGTAAAACTAGCTGAAAAACTAGCCGAAAGCTTAAAGTTACTTGAAAGTTGAAAAGCTCGTTGAAAGCTTAAAACTAGCTGAAAGCTGAAAAACTATTGAATGTGTTTGGTAAAACTAGTTGAAAATGATAAAATAACATTTAAGGACAACATTAATTATTAAATAATGATAAGTGGGGGTGGTTGAGAGTTAAACTTGTAATTAATTTTCAGCTAGTAACTGAAAATTGGAGCATTTTTAAAAAAGCTACCACAACTAGCTTTTTAAGAAAAGGTTGTAGCTACCAAATAATAAAATTACATTCCCAAACACTGCTGAAATGATTTCAGTTACTATTTTCAACTTTCAGCTAACTGAAATAGCAAGCCAAACACACTCTATATCTAAATATCAATATTCCATTCCCTCAACGAGCCATAATAATAATAATAAGACTCATATCTAGTATAAAATATTTAGGAGGTTTACTTGGCATGTGATAATCTTTGTAGTTCACCTTTATGATGTCAAGAATCACCGTGAGTTCATACTCAATCCTCACACTTAACACGAGTGCTTCTCTCCCATCATATAATGAGGGTAACGCCTTGTAGTTATGAAAGTAGGGGAGTTCAATACCGGTTCGTCCCGACCCGTCTCAACCTGTCCTATTTGGGTCGGGTATGTTCTTGTTCTACAAGTAAAAATAGAACCAAATTGGGTCTCATCAAGTCTCATTTTTTGACTCGACACCGGGTTGAGGATTGGTTTGGGTTTGGGTTCACTTTCGGATTACCCCATTCGTCCTTCATATACAAATATAATATTTATTACTTATGGTTTTTCTATTATGTAAAGTCCTAACCTTATTTTTTTTCATTTTAGATAGGGTTTTTAGTCTAAGTTTCCTTTATTTACTTTTAAAAATACATTATATACATAAATTTATATAGTGATATAATGTTATTCTTGGTTTAGTAATGTCCCATACTTTAAAAAAAGTAAAAAATATTGCATACATTAAGAGATATTCTATTGTATGCAATATATATATTAATTGTATGAACTACTTTCTTTTGAACATTGTTATATAATCATTTCATGATTATATTTAGCTTATATATATATCGGGCCAACTCAGTCCTATCCTATTCAAACTCAGTCTTACTTAGACCCGCACATCATCGAGTTTCTTTTGGGTCTATGGACGGGTTCAAGTCCATAGAATTGACCCAGTAAAAAATTAGGGCCGAGTTAGGAACAGGTAAATGGCCGGTTCAAGTCCATGCAATTTATCTCATTATTCATTCAACTTTTTTGTTTCATTGCATAATTTATATCTCTATTTTATTTATTAATGTCTACATTTATTATCTCTCTTATCTATTCTATTTATCTATTTATTCTCTATCATAAAATTGTTCTCCCAATACACATGCATTCTCAGTTTCAATGAAATGATTTTTTTATGAAGCTCATGTATCTTCCACAAGAGGTAGTCATTTCCTGTCGTTTTCTGTTTTTTTTTCTTTTTTTATCATACATTCATTTTTTAGTTTATTATATAAAAATATGTTTTCTCATTATTTGTTCCTATTATTATGTTTCATTGCAAGAGTGATTTATTTATGAACCACGAGTATCCTCCACGAGGCTAATTATGCTCTTACCCATTTTCTTTTCTTTTTTTCCGCATTTTTTATCGCACTTTGATTTTTTTATTATTATATTAAAATAATTTTTCTAATTATTCATTTATATTTATTTTTTTCAAGTTTGTTACATATTTATTATGGAAATAATTTTTTAAACCATTTATTTAATCAATGATATTTTTGTTATTATTGGAAAAAAGTTGCATTTATGCATAACCTATATCTATACATTACCAATAAAATAACCTATATCTATACATTAACAAAAATTATTTATTAAACAGTTTTTGTCGTCATCCATTCCTGATTTTTCATTACATAAAAACATACATTAAGAAATATAATAAATGCA